>JAKTXJ010000024.1:0-213199 GCA_030582495.1 Suhomyces terraborum | reverse complement strand
AACCGGGGGCCCAACGATGGCAACGTTGGATTTTACCACTAAACCATTTGCGCAAACGAAGCTCCGCGACGGGGAATTGAACCCCGGTCTACCGCGCGACAAGCGGTAATTCTAGCCACTAAACTATCACGGAAGTTAGTTGATGTAAGACGGACGGTAGACTACAGACGGTGTTCCGCCAAAAGAGAAATGGGTCGGGATGGAGCTGCGATGAACGGTGAAATGCTTATAGTAATCACTGAAGTTGGTGTTGACGAAATGGCCAAAATGCTTCAAGATGAGAAATGTTGGAGTCCGCTTATGAGAGTAATTACGACCTTATGCACTTCGAAACTTACTGCTATTGTAGTGCAGTCGTAAAAGCATGACGAATGTGTGAACAATTGAATGTAATCGAATGCACTTGCTTGTAGCTGTAACGATCTCGTGGGACATTTTAAGCGTGATTCGATTATAATTGAACGTAATTGGGAGTTATCGGTTGGGTTTGAATAATTTGTTCGTTACATTCTCGGATCGTTGGAAGAAGTTCAACGCAAATGATGGTTCGGTTGAACAGTTTGAAATTATCGACAATTGGGTACAAGCGACTTTGGATGGAACTATTGTTATTCCCTCCAAACGACTCTTGAGCCCCGGGATTTGAGTTTGTTCAAGTTTGGACCAACAAGCGAACGTGGCCGCAATCTCGTTTCGGAGATAACGTCAATTATGGATTTATTCGGCCTTTGACTTAGATATGGGTAATATTTATGTGTAGGAGCAGAACTGTACATCTTGGTTATTCTATACATTCTGTACATTCTATTAGTACTTGTCATAATGTGCATAATCCGCATACTGTAGATACTGTACATGTTGGATTTACGGTACATTTTCGATTTGAAGTGGTAGTACTTTGGTGCATACTTGTGCATGCCTGTACTGCAGCTTCAAAATTTTCTAATAATAACAGGGGAACACAATAAGATGCAGCTCACGCCAAATATCCCCGCCCTATTATTGGAAATCTTTGACGTTCCATCATCTCATCTCTCGAACTAAGGCTTTGCAGTATTCTGTAATTATGGACTGTTGAGCTCGTTTGATTTTGGGACTTTAGGCCTAAGTCTTGTAATTTTGTTGGTGGTTTTTCATGATCTTGACCGAAAATTTTGGAGCAAAAACTAGCCTGGCAACTGCAATTTCATCAAACTTTTCGCTTCAAAGTTTCACGAAATAATACATAGAAGCCTTTGCACAGTATTCGTAATTAGCAAGAGGCTGAGTATCTCAGAGTCCTGTACCCAAAATTCTAGTGGCAAAGATTCACGTCCCCATGAGTTGGACCCAATAACTGAACCTTCGTAACTGGTTCGATACTGACGCGGCATGCGATAACAATGCATAACTTGATTACAGCTTATTTTCATAATTTAGTTGAGTTAGTGGATCACCCACTTGACTTGACCTCGACACAATCAGTTTTAACCTAATAATTATAGATCTCGTAAATTTAGTGGTGTGTCCAACGCGAAGATCAGCTCGTTACCTTCCGTATAGCAGAAGACAGGCCGATTCGCAGGTACAAACACTGCTACGATAGGTAATAAAGTATTTTATAGTGTGACGAAGGTTTTCCCTAAAGAGGCATAGCCCCACTAACCAAGGCAACGGTGCCTTTACAATTCGGTAAACATGCCTATTGTATTGCTGTAATTATTGTCGAAGCGGTGATTAGCCAGATGCTTCTCCAATGTAACGAGCCATGTAGTTTCATACAGTTTTATGCAATTCCATACAGATGTGACAGTTGCATGTACATACTGCCCTTTAGATTCATGTAGTCACACACAGTCGATGATCTGTATCTGGAACCATCACCTCCACAGCTTGACACCTAGCTCGTCACAAGACTCATCGTGTAGTTCTGGCCAAGCGCCAGCTGAACCGTCAAGACAAGTAAATGATAATCGGAAGCTTTACCTTTGGTCCACCAAACCAGATGCTCGGTGTTTGTGGCTCTGGAGTTGGCGTGGTGCAGTTACTGAACGTATAATTACTGCGGATTATTTACGGTGGCCTTCTGTGAGAAGTTCTTCCTTGTGACATGCATCTGAACGATGAAGTTGGCAGATGCAGCACACTCCGGTATTTCTCTTGGCATTGATGTAATGATACGGTCGGAGCTTTGGGCTATTCTGAAACTTCCATGGATACACTCGCATAGTAACAAAGCTGGTATTTATTCCGAGCGTTCCAACTCCGGGGATTGCAAGGTGGTGGACGACGGTTGTCCTTAACCCTCAGATCTTCCTTGCACAGAGCCGGAAAATCGGAGCAATTGTTGAGTGTTCCATGTTGGAGTATGTAGGCTGTGGGGTGCATCCAAAACACCGTCGTGTGGCCGCCAATCCACCCAGGTGAAATATGTGTTTACCAGATCATGACTAAGGTCGTCTTACCGATAGTGTGAGGTGTACATGTTCGTATAGGCTGTCCAAGATCCCGTGGTAATTAGAGAAACTTGACTAAGTGAAGCAGCGAACCAAATATGGTTACTTCAGTGTAACATGCATTATAATTGACCCCGGTGTGTTAATGCATGCACGTTTACCGGAGAAACTATTTGGTATTTTTTATTGTGGCATATGCACCTGCCGATGATATATAATTAAACTTGTCTCTCAGTGAATGTTGTAAAGCCATGCATTGTTATGTGCAGGGGTAGCACCGGCGGGTGCGTTCATCTTGCAGGAAGCTGTTGACAGTGTTAAGCTGCACAGGATACGGAAGGTGAAATTAGAGACATAACCTTTTTCGATTCGCTATATACAGGTCACATACATGCAGGCGTGTCTCAACAGTAGATCCTGCACTCAATCCCGAGGCATCGCAAACCATCAACTCTCATGTGAGGCCAACATCTCTACGAACTGTAAGATTCAAGCTGATCTCCCCCCGACATATACGCCGTGATTGACATGTCCAAGGTAAATCGCCGTAAGGAAATCAAGCAGAAGGAGGAGCTCCAGGCACGGTTCCAGCTCTCGATGGCCAGAAATTCGTCCACCGTATTGAGCTGGCTCAATCCTTCTACTGCTACAACCAGAGACGTTGACACCGAATCCGAGTTCATGGACTTGCCTATCGTGCCGCAGGGAGCGGGACTTTCAGTCTTAGACGATGAAGGAGCCGGTAAGACCGTGAGAGACTTCATCAAATCAGACACTTCGACGCTCCCGCAGATGAAGCAAGAGCGAACAGCCATTGCGGGAGGCAGTTCAAAGGCAATGGTCGCTTTGATGAACAAGATGAGAGATTCTAATCGAGACAAGGTGTCGAAGCAGCATGGCAGTACATCGGCAGCAAATGGCGCTGGTAGGCCCAAATGGGCCCAGGAGTCTCGAGCCAGACCAGTGTCTTCGGAACTCAAAAAGAACAGTTCTAATAACAACAACAGCCGAGTTGGAACTGTAAATCACAATCAATTCAAGACAATATCGAAGGACGATTCTGATTCGGAGGACGAGGACACCCAGCTTCGTAACAACCGGAGTGCGAAGAAGACTAACCAGCCGTTCAGTGCCAACACCAAGTCGAAGTCAAAGGCCAGGCCCTTTTGAAAGGCACAAATTTTATTTTTGTTGTGTATCAAGAACTTATTTGCTTCTGCACGATGACTTGTTGCACTCTTCACTGTTGCCTTATCACGTCTCGATTTATTCTGTGCTTATTTTAGTGCATTGTGACTCCAGTGATCAATGGTTACATTTCCAATTGATCACAGTTGATTGTGTTCTCTGTACAACATTTCCAATGCAAACATCACCATATTGGAAAAGACACATGTGGAGAAGCACAAGATCAAACAGGACAGGAACTTCAGGATGCATAAAACTGCCATACTTAGAGACTCACCATAAGATCCACAAGTGCCGGACACAAAACCACCTGGTGCCATCCAATTATTATCGGGGTACCACGTCCGCGAGAAACGTTCCATTTCCATTTTCATAGACCACATGTGTGCTACACCGTTGAGATTAGCGGTATGAGCGATTTCGATTACTGTTATCAGATTGCTGAAATTGGGAGTACACATGGTGCATCAGCTTCAGAACACGATGGTGGGCTTGCACGTCCAAAGCCCAACTGCAATACTCAGAAGATCCATGCCACTCGCAATTGCAAAAACCTATTCTGCAGCACAGAACCCATACTGCAAAACTCTAGGAACTAATATTGCATTTGCACGAATACACCAATAGTACACCACGAGTACACTACAGACTATTTTGGCGAGCAGTTGCAGCTTCCAACATAGGAGGCAATTCTCCAATGTCTGGGAATCGGGAAACGGAGATTCCTTGCTCAGACAGGGTCTGCAATAGAGAGGATTTGATGAACCGGGGTTTGAAGGTTGGCTGATTTCGAGTTGCGGTGATCTTTAGATGTTCCACCAACAACATCAAAGTCCTCGATACCACCTGTTTCGTTGAGCCACATTTCTTAACTCCGTAACGTTCACCTGATGCGCCAGAGCTTGCTTCTGTTGCATCGCTCCGCCCCTGACCGTAAGCCCGATGAAAATACCACCTTGGTTTATACATCAAGCTGTACTGGTACCTATTCTGGAAGCTAATTCTGAGCCTGACACTAAGCCTGAATCAGCCCTGAATGTCAACTTATTGGGCAGGTCTCAGGGTTGAGACCAAATTTGCAAACCCGAGAAACCGAAACTGAGTAATTGACACTTTGCACCTGATAATCTTAGCTCACAACTAAACAATAACTGTTTTATTGTGCCGGTTTCCCTGCAACTTTGCACCTGGCGTGGTGGTGTGGGGACCAGCCACAGACCCTTGAGCTATTTGATACATCTTTAGTGAATTTAGCCGGTTCAGCAGTTTGGCCGTTTGATCGGGTCCGTCGGGTTTGAATTATTACTACGCTCTTCGCGTCTCGCTGCATTCATCCACGAGTGGTTTGTCATTCGATCCAACAATTTATTGACTTTGTCATGTGCAAGGCATTCTATTCATGGCAAAGCCTCTTTGAGTACTGTAAGCCACCAAACTCAACTTTCCAGCTGAGCAACGGGTGCATGAGTTCTATGCAAAATGGCTTAAGTGGTGATTTTGTGGTGAACCCTCACCACGTCACTACCCACTGCATTGTATTATCAACTAGCAAGTCAATAACCACGAGTGATTGCTTAGTGTAGTCGTTGTACGTGCGAAATTCGTGGTTATGTAACATTCAGATATGAACGTCAACTTGTAATCGTACATCGGACAGAGAGAAGAGTACGATAATGTACAGGTGATAAGGTCTTGACGGAGTTGACTATTGGAATGATATGTCAATTTCGTCAATCCTGATACGGCCGAATCTTGTTCTCGCGTTGGTCTTTACGAAGCATGCTACAGTAGACACAAGGTAGAATGTGTATAAGCTAGTAATACAATTTACGTAGGTTCATTAGAATTATCAGCATGACCGTCAATCGCAATCGATGCCATGGCATAGGATTTGTAATATCGATATTTTTGTTGGTGTTTGTTCTGCAGGGTAATTGGCATTTAATTCGGATTTTAGGATGGTGCAGTATAGTGTGGTGTGATGTGGTGTAAGTTTTGGCCGGTATGGTCTGCATGGTACGATCCCTATGGTACGATGTCGAATCTGTAGCAGGCTGTAGAGGGATAGGTTCTATATTGAAAGTTGGATGGTATGGTATGATGTGGAAAGTTCAGTAGCATGTCATCGTTTGGGAATGGTTCATTTGGTTAGAACGGTTGGAACCGAGCGATCTACTGTGGGGTCACAACGTTGGATCGGCCCACGCCAAGAAGATCGTGGTGCGAGCGTGGGCCGTCGTGGTACGCCGCGGTACGCCAGTGGCACTACGGCGTGGGGGATGTGAGGTAATTGCTGTTGTCACTGGCGTAGCCGTTGCAATGTAACAAATTTCCGATTCACCATAATAGTTATAGTTACAATTTCCCCCGCCGTTTCCGGTACCGGTTTCGCTTCCGCTTCCGCTTCAACTTCGTCTCCAGATTTGTCTTCAACTTCCACTCCAACTTCAAAGCTAACACATAGTGTAGTGCGTTAACTTAACCTTCTTCTTTTGGCATTCCCCTCGTCAACCATACTATGAGAGACTTCCTGTTCCAGCTTGACAACAGACGCATTCATGTTTATGTTCTTGGTTTGCTCGTGCACTCCTTCAGATGCTCTAATCGTTTCCGAATTAAGTGCCGTGAGGCGAGGCCCCTCGGACTTAACGTCGGGCTTAACGTCGGACTTTGAATTGTTTCCATCGTCCAAAAGAGATGTCACAGACATCTTAGTGGTAGTGGATTTTTCTTCCTCGGTGGATCCCCCTGGTTTTGCAAAGGGCGAATTAGTGAGCGACCTGAGCAGACCAATGGTGTGACCGTTTGGTGGTGCGAACGAAGGGAGTGTACTGGAGGAGCGAGACATTGGTGACTTGAGCTGTGAAAACTTGGAGTTTTTGTTGCTGTTAGGTGGAGGGGTAAGGCTCCTGATAAGTCTGGATCTAGTTCCAAATTGCACTGGAGACGAGGATCTGGGCGATTGAAATTGTTGAGCTCCGTAGTAAGGATGGGCCAGTGTAGTCCCATCACTTGTACTCCATCTTGTGACAATCGGCAGAACCAATTCGTTAGGAGGTGGCACCATGTCATGAGGACTGATCGAAAATGAGCTCCTATTCTCTGTGTGTTGAGATATGGAGCCGAAAGAAGAAGTCCTTTTGAATGAAGAAATTGAAGACAACGAAGACTTCGCAGAGAAGATCGAATTATGAGACGACTGCGATCCGATTGAATCATTTTGTTTGATCATCGAACCATTAGTCCTATTAGCTCCTGGACCTGTAGCCGTACCCAGTCCAAAATGGAGTTCTATCAACGAAGGTCTTAATCTTTCATGTAGAGAACTGTTGATTGGTACCAAAGAAGGCTTTTTTGGGATGTTGGTTGTGGGGACCTGAGGAGAGCCCTGGATTGGAGAGATGATATTAGCAGGACTATGGTTATCAAGACGAGGTATACTTCTAGGCAAAGGACCTAATGTTGAAGCTTCACGCGAAGGTTCTGGAGAATTGATTTGGGAGGAAGCATTTTGAATCGAGGATGGAGGTGGTAATTTAATCACCGGTCTGGAGTCAGAGCCTATCGAATCTCTATCTGAATGGGGAGAGAGTGGTTTTGAAGCAGTGGAAAGACTGGAGGGTCCACCATGAGAAGTTGCATTGGTCAACCCGTTGATGCTGTGATGCTGTGGAATGGATTGTGAATTCGCAGGGGTATGAGATTGAATCTGACCAGGAGCACTTGCTGGAGGAGCAGGAGCCAAGGGATCATGCAACGATGGGTTCCGAGGTCTGGCAGATTCTCCAGTTTTGTTGCTTTCCCAGATTTTTCTGAATTGCAAATTAGGGGTGTAATGTTGTGGTTGAATGGTTGGCTGGGGAGTCACAGCACGTTGCGTGGGGTCTAGAGGATGTACCAGAACCTTGGACTCGCCAGGAGTGGCATAAGGTAGGGTAGAACGTTGTAGAAGAGTAGCTTGATCATTCTGAGGACCCATTGGGTGAGTTGAAGGAGGTGCTGGTTTGGATGTTGAAGGAACGGTTGAGGGGTTGACGGGAGGAACTCCTTGGTGAACCTGGTGACCTGGATGAACTTGTTGTGGATGACCCTGGAGGTGATGGTCTACTGCAGACGGCGAATAATGGTACACTGGGTGATACTGGTGGTGTGGAGGTGGTGGAGGAACACCCAGGCCCACTGGAGATCCCTGTACATGCGTAGCATGGGGTGGATAGTAAGGGCCTGCTGGGTGATTGCTTGGATGTGCTGGGTGGGTTCCTGGGTGGCCTGGATGGCCTGGGTGGCCTGGAGGTGGGACTATGTGGTAATAGGGAATAAATTGCTGCTGCTGGTAGTAGATTTTATCATAGGACGAAGGTGAGGGCAGAGATGTAGGTCCTGTAATGCCTCCGGCCATGAGATAGTCGCTATGGGGATGATTGGGAATGGTGGTGGTCTGTTCATTGGTGTAGCAGTTTCGGGAGCTATTGGAAGATGATCGTCTCTTGATATATATAAGAGAGCTCTCGTCATCTTTTTTGAACTTTCCACTCAGGTGCTTGAATTCCCACACGGGAGCACTTTCGTTGTCGTTGTAGTTGCCGCCAGTGGACTGGTTGGGCTCACTGACCTTGTGGAACCCGTACATGTGAAGTTGACGGACAAAAGACGCCACATTACCGTGCTTGAAGTACCCCGTGAGAGCGTTGGCAAACTCTTTGCCGGGATACAAAGCGAAGGTGTTGTTTTCTGGGTTGTTGGCACTCCACCATATGAGATGGGAGAGCTTGGGGTCTCCCAACATGGTGTACAACTTGTGTACGAAAGCGTTTTTCTTGATTGGGGGATCTTGGGCCTTTTTACTCATTGTGAACGAAGAACGAGGAACAGTGATGAATAATGGTTCGACTAGATCGGGAAAAGTAAGGGGAGCGGGATCGAGAAGGGAAAGATCGATGGATGTCCCAGGAGAAGAACAGAACGACACGGGAGGACGAACGAACGGTGCCAACGACAGTTGGGCCAGGAAGAAAGATGTGAGGTACGAATAAGGATACGACGTAGTGGCGGCACCAAGAGTCTTCAGGATGGATATAGTGGGCACGGTGAGATGAGATTCGGGAGACACGATTCGTACTACTGGGCGCAGGAAACACGAGGTAGTAGGGACGGAAAGGCTGTGCTATAGGAGGTATTGCAGTATGGGTTCGAGAGATGGGATTGGTGATAGCAGTACGGGTGATTTTTTCGTGATTTCAGTGGAAGTAGTCGTAGTGAGTAGTGGAAAGAGTAGAAGTGATCGTGACAGTTGTGACAATGATGGGATGGGGATGGGGATGGGGATGGTGGGGATGGGATCAGGAGCCTGGAAGGAACTGAAAGGTCAAAAGGTTCTGGTGGAGGAATCCCACACTATTGGAGTATTGAATTTGCTAAAGTGAGAACAGGTGAAGAGGAAGGGTATTAATATTAATATTTAATAATGATAATAATAAATATAATACCACTATTTCCACAAGGACGATATTAATTTGAAAGAATAATCTTAAACAGAAAGAATAATAAAAAAATAATTTTGGTTTTTTTTCTAAAATATTCAAACGTTATTTTTTAACATTTTAAAGTTCATACGTTATATAAGGGAAATATTTTTATGCATGATTTTATGATTGTTTTTTTTTTCTGTAATGTTGTCAAGTTTTCTCTCCGTTGGAGTTTGTGAGCGTTTGTGAGTCGCGCACTCACAGATGGTGTTTTACGCAGGTAATTTTTTCAAGTTGTGGAGGATAAAATATCGGTAGCGTTTTGCACCTTTGGTGCTACAACTCGGTAAAAAATATTCCCCGGACGAAGATACCACAATACCTCCAATTGACCCAGACGGAGGGGTTGATGCCAACATCTGATTCAGACCTGCCAACTGCTCAATTAGCATGTTAATCGTTTTTGCTGGTTGTTGCGTTCCCCTTACCTCCAGTGTGATTTGCTATTATGCGAATATGCCAAATTGCCAAATTGCCAAATTGCCATCTTGCGATCTTCCATTCCATGTTCATCTCTGAGATTCCGATAAATCTTTTATCCCAGTCCGCAATCTTCCATGTTGATACTGAATCTTCCATCGTCTTCCGAATCACCTTCCATATTGTTCCACCTCGATTCTTCCACATTCCTTCATCTCGATCTCAAGTGTCTACAGGTGACTGTCCTGCACTACGGCCTATTCCAGCGTACTTCTGCTGCGTGGCACTACTTCTTTCTAGAGCCATCACCGGCCATCGAGGTTAACGCTTCACCTCCTTCGTGTACACCTGTTGTTTCAGTGATGACATTGAGTAAATGGTGTCCATTGACCTTGTGGGGCCCATGGGCACCCATCGCCCGGCGACTTTTCGTGTTGGAAATTTAGAACTTGAGGTTGATTCAGTTGTTCAAGCCACTGTGTGCGCTATTTTAGTAACCACAGTAGAAACTATTTAAAAGAGACGATACAGGCCACCTTTGAGCATAGGGAAGCCTCATAGGATGCTCCTAGTAGCCAACGTGCTCTTACAGAGATGTAATGATACAATTGTATGTGCGATAGTCTCATTCCCTCACCTTTATCATCACTTATAATCAGCGGTGATATTTTTTACTATTTGCGAACTGCTATGCTATCAGTACCAGACTGATATCAAGTTTACGTCCATCGGACTTGTCACGGACCCTCTATGGTGATGTATTTTGGCCAATTACGCTGATCTTATTGTGATCTTTGTTGAAAATCGTAGACTGTCTAAGACCTAATTGGGTTCCTATTAAGAAGCCGATGTAGGCGCTATTTGAATCCAGTAACGGGTGTGTGTCGCTCATTGATCTACGGGACACCCTATTTTTCACTTTGGGTCACCCACAAAGAAACTCCCCCACCAAATCCTGCACCATAACGCTCCGTGCAATCCTGTGACAACACACTGGATGGGGATTGTTCTCCTCCTCAACCAAATTAGTTGGGCTGATGGTGTTGAGTTGTTGGGATTTTCAGTGAATATGCTCCTAGAGGTGCCGATGCCAAATTTATCTCAATCTACACCGCTTGGAGGGGCCACCAATATTTTAAGCTCCAATCTAACGTCTCTGGAACTGAAGAGGGGCCGCGTAGATCCTCGGTTGACCACTTGGGAAACATGGAAAAATGGTACGTGCTTCGGGGTCCTCATAACCAACAAACCTATCGGCTGCGGACACAACGAAGTGGCACTGAGATTATAATTGAATGTGGTGCTGTGACGAGTTGATGGCTACAGACTTATTGTCGGGATTCCACGCTGGAACCCCAACATCACCACGGCACCAACCCCTACCTCAATGTCAACTCCCACTCCAGATCTAAATCCGTGATCTTCCCCTTTACGGTGTTTGCACTTTCTAACCTCTATTCTCACCGTACTCTGCCACTACCCTAATTTCTGTTCGTTTAACTCCATTTACAAACGATTCCCTCTACTTTGTAGACGTGCATGCATCATGCGTAGCGTGCACACCTAATTAATGGTATCAGGTGTATCAAAATAAAATTTGCCTTGCTGGTGTGAAAAAATATCTTTGCACCAATAAACAATTGAGTTGACTATTGAGGTGATTGCAAATAGGAAACTGGGCTGGAGCAGGAGGTCAAGCAGGAGGCGTTTGAGAAGGAGAACACCGCGCAGGAGAAGGAGCAAGAGAAGTAGTGGCAGTAGGAGAAACCGGAGTACAAACAATAGGAGAATGTGAGCAGCAAACTGTCAAAAAGCGAGGAAAATTGGCGAAAAAGAGGGGAAGCCCGGTTGAGAACAGCGATGGAACTGATGGAGTGAACAAAATGATAGAAGTGGTAATTAGTGGACAAGAGTTGTTGGAGACGAAGGTGAAGGCGGTGGTGGGAGTGAAGGTGGCAAAGCGAACAAGGTGGGGGGGAAATTCGGTGGTTTTTTGTGTATGATTTCTCAATTGAGTGTGGTTCATCAAGAATAGTCATGAAAGCGTGCTTGGGGACGGTTACGGTTGTTGGAATGCTTGGTTATGTAGGTGGTTATGTTGTGAGCTTCCGGTGGTAGAGAACCGGCGATGGTTCACGATTAGATACGGTGGTGAGAAATTGAACTCTGGTATTTTTCACAGCAATAATCAACTGATTCGCGAAGCAACAGCAATTCGGTAGTGTAATTAGGCTGGGCATGTAATTAGGTTGGCCAGGTAATCGTCATAGGCAATCGGGTAATTGGGTCTGTGGAAAATTAGGAAATCGGGTAACGGAAAAATCCATGTAACACAAGAGTGATAAGCAGTTGAAAATTCCATACATGACTTAATAAACTTGGTATGGCCCGTAGTTCACGAACAGAAAGCAGACACAGCAGGGAATCTACAGCAAGACATCCAATGGGCAGATGGGTTCTCTGAAATATCACAGGCAGAATTAATAACTCAATTGCAAATGCCACTCGAGCACTCAAGTACCAGAACACCCAATTAATATTCCTGGAACATCAAATTACTTGATTGATCCGATAGGAGCTACACGCATGTACGCAAAACACCACTATCGCCTCCCCGATTCTTCCAGCAGGAACGGAACCGATCCGCCAGCTTCATAACCTCTTTGGGGTCATCATCTTCCAAATACATGTACCTCTTCTGCAAATGCTTCTCCCATCGAAACACACAGTTACCACAGTTAAAACCTAAGCACAGTGAAAGATCGACTCCACCGCGTTGTGAGCTCGGGCCGTGGAAGCGGCACCATTAGTAATGGTTATGAGCTTGTACCGTTATGTAGGGAACCATACAGGAAACCAGTTTTAATTGTCGCGCAGTGGCAGGCTGCAGTTATTAGAGTTTGGATTGGGTTAGGGTCAAGTTGGAGTTGGGTTTAGGGTTAGGGTTAGGTAATACGCACGGTACATGTAAGACAGCGGTGGAGGCCAATATTTCCTTGCATCCACTTCCGGATCGGGGATTGCTACTAGGTTTAGATTTGAGTACAGTTACGGTTATTGGACCCCCACAATAGCTGGTTAGTATGTGGAGGCTCCAAACTGACTATCCGAGGAAATAAGCCTCTGATATGAAGGACCCTCAAAGGTAATGCGGTTGAATCTACAAAAGAGGGGGACACTTTCCTTTTGAAGAGAGAAGAGCACAAACTCGAAGGTCCGTCTGTTTCAGACAACCCGGAGTGAAACACAGCGACCGGTCCGAGGTAGGCAGCAGCTGGTGCTGCTTATTCTGCAGTATGGGTTTTTAACTACTGCAGTGCGGGTCCAAAGTGTCAAATTACTTCACCTGCCATACCCACCAGAACACCAAAAAGCGACCCACGGATCGCCTGGCCTCTTCAGCACTTTAGGCATAATCTCCGTGCACGGCTCTAACCTCTCCCTTCGCCTTCACCGAGCCCATCGCCATAGCCAAGCTATTCGCATCCCATTTGGGTCCCCCACACTGTACCCTCGGTCGCAATGAGCTGATGAGCCTCGAACCCACACTTCACTCCGTGGCCCTTGCACCTTCTGGCTTTGATTGAATGGTATTGATTCTCGCTGCCTATTCAACATGTTCCGAGAATTTGGGGCATTCTTTCAACTTTATCCATTCTACGCATTCTATCGTCGCCATCCTTTTTACCTATGCAAACCCCAACTCGCTCCCCTTCTGTCTATTTTAAATCTAATAAATTATCCTGCATTCTGGGTTCAGACTCTTCTTAAGACTTTTCTGGCCTGTGAACCCTAGAACGGCCCTCTGGTCACGGTCGCTTGGTCACCGCCTGTTTGCTACCACCCTATTGGTCACGGTAGGTGACAGGTTTCCGCCTCAAAGACCCCGAGGCTCCGACTCACTTTATCATCTGAGTGGTGGCTCCTGCAAGCCCATAGACCTGAGATCCGCATCGGGTCGCCCCAGACAACTAACCACCTGTTCTACACTGATAGAGCACTTGATAGTTCTCACTAATTCACTTATTAATTCACTAATTGATGGAGAAACCATCAAATATTTTCTATCAATTAGCCTACCTCAAGAAAATTTTTAAAGTCTATTTTTTGACAATAGTGCGTTCAAAGAAGGATCCGAGGGTTTGCGCTCCTCAGCTTGCAAGTTTTCACGACGCCTATTGTTGACAGCACTGCCACAATAGACTCAACGGACTCAGCCGGCCAATAGAACGGTGCTCGAGGTGTTACGCGACATGAGAAGACGCCAGGGGGACCTTACGCGCAACTGTTGGAACTGCTGGTGGTGTTAGAAGTGGTGTTAAGGTTAGATGGAGGAGGTTTAGGTGTTTAGATTAACTTTCGCTTTGATGTGATATGCATAGGGTGCATGACACTTGGAATCCGCTTGACGTCAATTTGAAGTGCCATTAGAGTTCTGTTAGAGAACGAAGTTGAATGGTTAAACTTAAAACCAACTGAGTGATTATTTTACACGGTTCAACTCTGCCTCATTTTGTTTATCTTTAGATATTTCCAGGTACTTATAGACACTTCTAGACACACCTAATTAGACGCATTTCACGCCCGGTCGCCCAATTTTCGTCTCCCATTCTTAGCTGAACCGAGACGTCTCCACGGCCCACGCCCGAACCAGCATCCCCTGGTTGATTTTCGACTTACTCGGTCGCTACCTAGCTACGATGCGCGCCTCCTCCACCTCCAAGCCCGAATGCTTGGTATCTCTTGGTGAATTCTGGCAGAACCCTTGAACCCTCGCACCTTGGAAGGGTCCACAAATGGCGCAGGGTTCGCCGATCCGGGCTTGTTTGGAGCTTTTGGCTTCTATGCATCGATGCTTCATCGAAGTTATTCTTGGACGAGGAACGATGCTCGAGTCAGAACAAGACTCAGACCAAGTGCGAGGCTTCCGTCGTTGTATAGTACCTTGGCTCGAGGAATTGGTCACCTGAATAGCCATGTTGAGGATTTGGGACTGGGACCAAAAATTCAGGGTGTGACGTATACGATAGTATGGACGTTTATAGGATTACACCATTTCTCTGGTGTTTCCAATTCTGTGTATTTTCGGCTCAGCTAGGTGGGCCATCTGACCCCTTTTCATCATTTGAATCCTATGTGACCGTGATCCTCGATTCGAAAAACCAGATACCCAAGTGATTGGAAAGACTGAGCAGATATCAATTGCACAAATCACAAAGCCCTCTTAACCATTGGGGCTGTGGAGGAACATTCTGGAACACGGAACCAGAGATCCTATGGAATGGATCCATGCAATGCACAAGCCTCGGGAACTTTGGGAATTTGCTACAAACTTGATACAGTGGAGGAAACTCTGGCCAATATGCACCGGTTTGCAGTGAGCGATGGCCCATCATTGAAACAGAACCGAGGCCAATTGCGTAAGAGTACATTCTACCGAACTCAAAGGAACGATGTAAAGATTTAATTGGATCGGTCAATTGCTTCTTGACGTCTATTCACGTCATATGAGCCATCCTCCCACCAATTCCAAATTCTTCCGTTTCCCCATTTTTCGTATCTATTCCATCTTTCTTAGCACTCCCGCCTCTTCCATCGCTCGTACACCTTTTACACCTCTGACACCTCTGACACCTCTGACACCTCTGACACCTCTGACACCTCTGACACCTCTTGCATCTCTTGCATCTCTTTTATCTAACCACTTCCCTCACTCACTGCCTATATGGCCACGCTTTGTTCCAATTCCAAGTCCTCCCTCGATCGGAACTTTCCGCCCCTTCCACTTTCCATCTCTTCCACCTGGCAGTTCCTTCCCCAGAACCTCCTGCCTACTTTCACATAACCTGGTTGTTTGACGTCGCAGCTGCGACTACAACTGCAACTTCTGTTCCGTTTTCGGCTCCTACGCTTTGCCCGTTTCGGCTCCATTAATCTTCATTCGGTTGTCCTAGCCCCAACACTGTGCTCTCAACTCAAAACCTCTGTGATCCAGGTACGTCCTTTGGTGAGGTCTGTGCCTGGGTGCCTCCATCGGTTGCGGTGACTAACGGTTAGAAGTGCCAGTGGCACACTCACATTCTGGGGAATGTAATTGACCACCACGTTACATTTCAGGAGAATGCTTGGTGCGTGGTGCGTGCGTAGTGCGTAATGCTTAATGCTTAATGCGTGATGCATTTGTGAAGTTGTGCGTGTGCAACTAGGGCTACCAAGTTGATATGATTGCCTACCCCGTTAAGGCAATTGCATATCGATTTCGACCAATGGCACTGGCTAATTACGTTGTACCTTGTGGTGAGTGCCTAGTTGCTGGAGCAGATTATCTTCGGTTACGCAGTTGCGCATATGGTTGATACATCGATGGTGGCATCAAAAGTCGTTTGCATCTTCGCTATGCATGATGAATAATCAGAAGCCTCTACATTCCTTTGGGCGCGTCATGTGCTACATTCTAAACTTAACCTTAATACTTTATATCTTATATGCAATGAGTGGTGGAGGGTCCCCTAAACTAAAACTGAGACGCCAGTTGGGGCCCTATCCACAGAAATCAACCTGTTACTGTATTGGGACTATAGGAGCAGTTTCGTGACTCAGGGGCGGATTCTTCTTTAATCTGATATCACTGGAAGGTTTCGTGTGTGGCCATTTGCTCAAGGCGAGTCGTCACTGAAAAGTTCAATTATAGCAACTTTGGGCAAATAAGATTGGAAAAATAAAAGTGCACAAATATTCAACGAGCCAAATAGTCGAACAGCCAATTCAGCCTCGAAACCTTGAATTCTAGCCCTATCGGGGTGAATGATGCACTAGGTCAAGAGTTAAATTTTATTTGAACTTTTAAATGCTCTCTCACCGTTTTGAAGGATTTTGAAACTCTTCCAGAACATTTGGAAACCGGGCGTCCCTGCAGTGAACACATTCTTTAGATATTGTCTCGAAGATTTGGTGCAGATACGAACAAGTAGATCAGACCATCACTATTATTTCAATTTTCCAAAAAAATTACTTGACTTATTCTTCAGGCTAAGCTTCTTCCACATTGGCATCGAACAGCCAAAAAAATCTTATTCCCTGCAGTTCTTCAAGCCACGTTTCAATCGTCTACTCTTGTTGCTTCCCTTCACGCAACATGAGTCTTCCGCTTAACATATCGCCCACGGCGTGAAGAGACTCCCAATGGACAGTCTTTCCTTTTCTTAAATCAACAATAGCTTCATTTGCATAGAGATCAGATATATCCAGGAATTGAAGACGTGCACCTTGGACTCCCAAAACAACCAAAGATGACTTTTCCTCAGAATTTTTCAAAGTAGTAGTTTCTTCCACTCCCTGATTACTGGCTGCAGTTGGATACTTGACTCCATTATTCAATTCTATAAATTGAATAGCTCTCACAGCAAAACGAACGGAGTTAACACGGTCCATGGAGGATGGTGTAAAACCTTGTTGAACGTGACCAGGAATGGCAGTTCTGGTTTCGAATCTGCCCTTTGCACTTTCCTTAATAATTTCTGCAATAAGTTCAGTCAGGTAAACTGAACTTGCTTGCTCGTTACGAATAATCATCTTACCATTATGATCCTCACCGCGGTCATTTGCAAAAACATCGTACAATAACAGAATATCTTCTTGAAGTGTTCTCAAATTGATCTTACTCTCTGGAGTGTAGGTTGCAATAGATCCAGTGATTAAGCCACAGTAAGAGGCCACGAAACCAGAGTGTCCTCCTTGTACTTCAACAACGAACACTCTTCTCCGCGATGACAGCGCCGATTGCTGGACTGCATCACAATAGTTCACCAATTGATTCAAACAGGTATCTGAACCCAAAGAATATTCTGTGCCGGGAACATTGTTGGAAACTGTGGCTGGAATCACCACCATAGGGATTTCAAACACTGGGTAGTTGGCCTTGTGTTGAGCCATTTCGTTCAAGGCGGTAAACGCCTCGAAACCTCCGATGAGAATGAGCCCATGAAGGTTGTGCTTCTGCATGTGGTATGCCACCTTACCGAAATTCTCAGAAGGTAACAGACGGTTGGTTCCAATTTCCGAACCACCCTTGTTGTGCCAGTCTTCAATGTCGAGCCAGTCTAATTCTTGGAATCTTCCTTCACTGATTAATCCACTAAATCCATCGTGAATCGCAAGACACCGGTGTCCTTTGGATAAACAGTATAATGCAGCAGCTCTAGTACCTGAATTCAAACCGGAAGATGCTGCCCCGACGTGGATCACTCCAATATTCAATCTTTGATCTTCTGGCAATGCTCTCAGTCCATCATCTTGAAGAGATGTGACTAAATAGTTTTCGTAGGCTTCGGCAAATGTCGAATCTCTCAAGCTCATGGCCTTATCGAAGTCCTTGGCCTCGATAGCTGTGGCCACCGACTTAGTAAGACGAACAGCTTCCATTAGTGGCTGTCTGACGATTTTGTTCTCCAAGACACCAATCATGGGGGAAGGTGTTTCTGGGGTGTTTTCCAAAACTGCTTTCACAGCATCAACACCTTGCAATGTGGCTAATAAACGGTCAAATGCAACGGCACTTCCACCACGTTGGACATGGCCTAAGGTGGTAATACGGGTATCCAATCCCATATCAACCAAGACGTCCTTGACTTGGTCTGCAGAAATGGCATTTAATTCATCATCGATGGCACCCTCTGCGACGATCACAATAGTACGACGTTTTCCCTTGGCCTTGTGTCGAGAACAAACCTTCTTTAATTCTTCGTGCCATTCACCTGCTTTAGGAGGACGTTCTGGAATAAAAATGTAGTCAGCTCCAGTTGATAATCCAGACATCAAGGCTAACCAACCACAATGACGACCCATGACCTCCACCACGAAAGCACGTGAATGGGAGGTAGCTGTGGCATCAATGTAGTCCACCATTTCTGTGATACGTTCCAAGGACGAGTAAGCACCGATGGTGGCATCGGTACATGCCATGTCATTGTCAATGGAGCCCACTAAACCCACAATAGTAAGATGACGGTAAGGTTCAACTTCTTGGACAGTGAAACGGCCAGTATCTACCAATTCCTGAACCAATGAAGGCCATTCACTACGGAAAAGATCTGCTCCGGTCAAGGATCCGTCTCCTCCACAAACGATCAATGCATCTATACCATTGCTGATCATATTTCCAGCAGCTGTTAAACGACCCTTACGTTCACGGAATGCAGCACAACGAGCTGTACCAATGGCTGTACCACCAAGGGATAAGTAGGAACGGACATCATTCCAATCCATTTTACGCAAAAGATCACCACCTTTGACCAAACCTTCGTAACCTTCGTAAACAGCAAAAACATCACAATCATAGTAAATGGCTGCACGTACCACGGCACGAACAGCTGGGTTCATACCTGGAGCATCACCACCGGAGGTCATGACACCAATCTTCTTGCGCTTTTGTTGGGGTTCAGGGCAATCTTCCTCGACGCCGTGCTTGTGGAAGGATTTCAAGATTTCTTCGGACTTCCAGTCCAAGTACTCGCTGGCTGAGAAAAATGCTTGGGACGACAATGGATTCTGATGACTGGAAAATACCACATTGTTGCCCAATGGGTCTGAAACGACGACTTCAGACTTACTGTGTTCATGTTCTACCTTGTTTTCTGACAAGATGTGGGCCACACGTGCAACGTCGGTGGAGAAGAAGTTCAATTTCAAGGGCCTGGCATCCATGGAGCCAAGGTTCGACAAACGAAGCTTCAATACGGTTGAGTCCGAGAGCTTTTCACAGTTATCACCATTGTAAACTGGCAATTCTTGCCATGGGATCACGAGGCCCTTGGAATCGATATTTTGTAGTGGGAAACTCTCGAGCCAGAGCTCCTTCAAAGAGTCATTGGAGATCCCCAAGTGAAGCTTGGGGTTGTTTGAGGCCGATGCTGCGCCGTTGTTGGAGACCTTGGAGTAATTCTTGACCAATCTGAACCCCAACTGGTTGTAAAACCGGCCTAGTTGAACGAACTTTTGTTCATCGTTGGTCACCAACGACGTGAAGCTGATACCCTGGAGTGGATCTTTGGAGGGCATGTTGGAATTGGCGTTTCCAGAGTTGATAGCAAGCTCCTTATGTAGTAGAAGGAGAGTGTTGGGTAGAAAAAGACGTGATAGTAGCTAGGAGCAATTGGTGGAGTCTTCACCTGATGTTCCGGAGTATATATGGCCGAGTGGTGGGCGCACGCCCGGAACATCGGTTTTCTGTGCGCCAGTCAGTAAGATGAGATCATGGTAAGTAGAAGCAGTACGAGCCATGGCCACCAGGGAAGAACTGGAGATGCTCCGGACTCGCTAGAATAGCTTTGGATGAATGAATAGTGGTAATGGCCAGCTTTGGTAGTGGTGCTAGATCTGCTGGGTGGTACGTTAGTGGTGTTTCTTGCCAGAAGTACGGAGTTTTCCGGCCCCTGTTTTAGTAGTGTATGTAATGAAGTGTGGCCAGAGAAGTCGGAAATGTGTGCCCCAGATTTGGGGCCATTTCCTGCGGCCGTGGAAGATGTGGACTGAGACTCTTGGGGAGGGCAGTTAGAACCAGAAGCTTTTACTGCAATGGAATTAGAATTGGGACCAGATTTGGAGATGAGTTCCATCGGAAGTTTCCCGTGTGAAACTATGTGCATCTTTTCTTTGGTTCTGACACCATTAATTGCTTCGAAAGTCTCTACTAGCTTTGAGTCTTTTGCCTTCGATGAGGTATCGGAAGTAGGCTTCTCGATGGGTATTAACCACCCATGGTGGCCCCTTTTGTAGACATATTCATGGCCCCGTGAAAAATCTACCATCTTCAAGTTGCGAATTTTCATAGTAAATGGCCCTTGCCTGAAGTCCGCAATTCCTCCAGCCCATTGCACCGTTCCTGGTAGATTTTCTTCGTCTCCTCCTACCCATAAACTAATCTTCAACTGCATTGGCGAAGTAGGAAACCCATGGGGATTGAATCTGTACACTGTTCGAATTGGAATATCGTTCATATACCATACAATTTTGTGGGGGGTCCATTTCGCACCATACTTGAAGTAACCAGCTTGGGGCTCAGTGGGAGTGAGATGGAATTCGCTTCTTTCGTGATTTGAAGTGTTTCCCTTAACGAAGTAATTAGTCTGATACTGGTTGGGAATTCCTCCAAGTACCTCCATGATATCGATTTCATCTTTGTCGTCGCTCTGAAGGTAAAAAGAGCTCACGATGCCCGTTCCATGAGCTGCTTCGATCTCTGCCTCCACCAGGCCATAGTGCACATAATCGGTGGAGACCAAAGTTGGATTATCAAATCTTTTGAAGATGATTAGTGCTATTCTATTATTGTAAAATTCAATATTTGAATTATCTTCAAGTACATCAGAAACATGATTATTTTGGGGCACTTGGATCACCTGTGATTTTTCTAGACATGAGCTTTCAGGATTACAGGAATCTTCAGCATTTCCAGAAGTGATTGCTCGAAGTATCAAAAATATTTGGACAAGATTATAGAATCGGAATCTTAGCATGTTAATGAATTTGCAAGAATTTATTCTTTTTTAATATTTGCAAGAATTTATGAAATTTACCGAATATTTGTGTTTGTGAACAAATTTTGACTGTTTCATTTTTTTGAGAGACCAGGAACTCCATTAATGTCCCTTTGTCTCTCTTCAGCTCTTCAGAACTAAAACTCAACTTGGGATATGCAACACAACACCAATAACCAAACATGTAGAACCAAACATTAAGGTACAATGTGTTGTTCGCTCGAGATTAACAACTTAATGAAGTACATTCGAGTCCGAAGTTCTCCACAGAATCACAAAACAAGACGCGACTCCGTGAAAAATTCACCCCACCATCTCTATATCTTTAATCGGCATTAATAATCTTCTTTTACAAAGCATGGCTCCATACACCGAAATTCATAGAGTGATACTCACTCTAGTACGATCGGTTGGATACGTCAAGTCCAGTGTCTTCGAACAGAATTTGGCAGAAGTCCTTAAGGAAATACACCCAGAAACATTGGAATCTAACACCACAATTAGCTCAATACTAAATGACCACGTCTCGGCTATCAACTTGAAAATCGGACCTCATGGCTTCAAAATCGATAAAAAGAACGATCAGATTACAGGTGAACTATACTTCGTTTTCATCAATACCCTCAACGATAGCATAGTCAAGGCAGCTACTCATCTTTCGATCAAAGAATTGGATGCTATCAAGATCGTCATTGACCAGATTGTCACCTGTGAGGACTACAGCATAAAGTTGGTTACTGGAGGGCAACTTGTCAGTGGTGCTACAGGAAAGTCTCTCGAAGATTCGTATGCATTGATCAATAGATTGGTCGATGAGGCGTGGTTCATTCTCACCAAGGAGGACCGGATCCTCTTATCTATCAGAGCGCTCAGTGAATTGAAGGCATACCTTATCGATAGACATGGAATAAGCACTCCTGAGAACGCCGGGAGGATCTATATGTGCAAGAATTGTAACGAAATTGTGACTTTAGGATACCAGTCGGCATTGGAAGAAACATTCCATTACAAGTGCTATGACTTATTTGCCAACGGAGAACCAAGTACAAATCTAGTTCGTATCGGGGTCCCTTTGGACAAGATATGACTGGTTGATATGTTTGGTCCTTTTAGCTTCTTTACAGAGTCAATTTTGATCAACTCTATTCAATTCAATTAACTCAATTATGCGTTGCGTCGGTCAAATACCAAAATTCCCAATTGATGTTGATTTCATTTGAAGCTATAGGTGCCTAGCCTTGAACTTCAAAACTGTCCATATACTGAGCCTCGACTTCATCCAATAAGTCCCAATACCATTCATCTATCACGGCTTCGTCGTAACGGTCGTTCAACGGTGTCGCTTCAACGGGTGGGGGGTACTTGAAGTCTGGTCCGGAATTAAGTCCCACAACTCCTCCTTGAAAAACTGACATCATGGGATAATAGCCCAAGGACCCGTCATCAGTATTTCTATAGTTTGGATTTTGTTGTTGTCTGGTGTTGTAAGAGAGATGGGACTCTTCGTTTTCGATATCTGTTGGCAAGAACGAATAGATATTCTCAATTTTTTTGGGTTGTTCGACACCATTTTTGAAGATTCGAATTTGGGCTCCGGGGATTACGGGAAGATTCACCAACAGCTTCCCATCCACCTCGTTCTCAAGAACGGCCTTTTCTCCAAGAATCATCACTGGATTGAGAAGATGATCCATGGCCTTAGTGTTTGTATACTCGAACTGCTCATAGAACAATGCATTTTTATATTTGATGGGGATTTGATCTCTTACAATGTTACCATCTTTGTAGAAGTCCGAATTTTCCGGCATAACATCCTTGACCTTCGACTTTCTTTTCTTTCTGGATGGCTCTATGTGACTTGCCACAGCGTTTTCGCTGCTCGGAGCAAAATTTTCGTTGATATATTCCCGATGCTTTTGAAGTGAAGGTAACTCAACCAAAAAACCAATTACATCCCCAGATTTGAAGCCTTCTTCGACGTATGATTGGTTTGGCCTGCTCAAAGTCATGAACTCTCCATTGACGTCTCTAAGTCCGTAACTGTAGCCGTCAAATCCAACGGGAGCCTCGAGGCTCGCCTCTCTTCGGCCTAGTCCAATCCGAACATGGCTCTTTCCTCCTTCATTTCCATTGATGATATTGAATTCAAAAAAGTAAGTTCCTTCTTTAATACCGACATTTGTACGGATCGATCTCCATCCTTGCAAAGTGGTTACTCTGGTCATGTCTTCATCGAAGTATATACCTGTAGACCGGTCAAAGTAGCTAGCTGCCACCTTGTACGGCTGTATGTCTGTTGTTGAGTACAAGTTGGACTTGAACGTCGGATTGGGCCGACAAGGCTTGTACTTGAAGCCTCTCTTGTTGAAAGGAATGTCTTCTGACTGAAAGAATTCGATATCTCCTATAGTTGTGACTTTGGTCTTTTGCATCAGAGATGCGTTAATCGCGAGGTCCAGGCGCTTGAATGGGACCGGTTTGAGTCTCAGGTGGATAACCACATTATGCTCTTGCTGCTTGAGTCGCGATTTCAGCTCCAATTCCTCCTCTTTCTGGCGTTCTTTGGATCTAGTGGAATATGAGTGCGTGGAGGCAGTGGCTGCAATTGGCTCCAGGTGGCCGTTTTCTCCGCTTCTTTGAAGTAGGTCGACTACGGGCAGCTCCTCCTTTATGGAAACAGGACCCTCTTGGACCTGAGGCTCGATGGAGGGCTCGATGGAGGGCACATTGTTGTCCATGATTGGTGATGGTTGTTGATATCTGGGTTCAGACCTGTGGTCACATGGACACACATCACGTGTGTAAAGGCGATCACGTGAGTAAAGGCGATCACGTGACCAGACATTGGATCACGTGACGCGACCTCGGCTTTTCTCGTATGCCTCTCTTCTGCTCGTGCGCAAACGCATATGCGTTCTGACGAAGCTATGACGTAGTCCAATTAACCGAGTTGCCTACACCTTCGCTCAGCGTTCCCGAGGCCGCCACCGGTAGCGGTCAGTCCGGGAATTTGGCCCGTAGCCGCAACTGATCCACTGCTCCCTCCACCGCCTGTTCCAGCTTACGGAACCGGTTCGGCTAAGGCCGTTCAGACCACCAAATGAGACGGGCTCAAAGTGGCAGGTGGGGCAGTGGGCGTCTCGTGAAGGAGTGTTTTAGTTTATGGAGCATCAATTGACGCACCAGTACATCACCACAGGATGACTTTACCAGTCTATAATAAACCCTGCATCCTGTACCATGCATCCTGTACCATGCATCATTTTATTATGCACCATGCACCATGCACGGTAGGCATGCTCCGGGCTGCGCAACCAAGGAAAATTGAATCATTGATTAGCATAATTGCTATTGAATATTATCGACGCGCTCTACGTCACGTGCACCGCTTCCTCGAGCCTGCCACCCACAATTTGTTCCTCTTCCATCTGTCGTCACTGCCACTGCAGAACGATCGCTTAGCTGAAGCACAACGGCACTAACACGTCCTGCACGTACCTGAGTACTGGAGTGGCATGTGCACTTTAGGTTGAAGCGTTGCGCTGTATTGTTGGAGTATTGTTGGGGCCATATTATCTCATGCGTATGCGTCAATAATCTGAGGCAGGTATACATTAGGTTCTTACATCAGGTTCAGTACATTGGCATGACATTAGCCTTACTACCTTGGCAGGCTATTTGGAAGAGAAAGGCTTGGGGGTCCCAAGTTGAAAATAGAAACCAGGGCACTTTGCAGGTTGGGGCCGCCGTTGCTATTGTGGCACGGTGATTTTGGTGGAGGGAGTGGACGCGGTGCGGTGGTCTCGCCTAGGGCCGTTTTTCAGGCACCAATTGAGCGACACAACACATCCAGCTTGTGCTAGGAACCAGCTTGTGGCCATTGCTAAAGCCTTATGGCCCCATGGCCCTCGAGGCCTGGGGCCAGCGATGCCCCATTAGGATAAATCCAATTATTATCGAGGTTTTAGATGTGGTGCATGATGATCGCAGCTGTGCATAAACGAATTGCCTTTTAGGGTATACGGTGGACAAGCCGAAACTCTATCCCCATACAACCGGGCTGTTGGGAACATTATGTAGGCGGCATGTGCTGCCCAAGCAGCTCCCGACGCAGCGGCCTGCTTAGGTTGCGCTGCAAGCCAAGCACCAGAATGTTCGTAAGAGGGAAACGCGTAGGATTCTGGCGCTTGTCACTACGAGCATCTGATCCACGATCATCCCGGTCGCGACGTGCGTGGGCGTGCGCCGCCCACATGACTTTTGTGGTTAAGGTTTGCGAATTACACTGTCAAGCGAAACGTGAAGAACCCTGCAGAGGTGCAGAAATAGGAGACAGCGAAGGCGGCGCACGTGACGGGGACTTGCCTGCCCCTACTGCTGGCTCTGATCACGGTCGGCAGCTGGAGCCACTCGTGGGGCGCCGTGGGAGCGTCCCACGCCTCCCGCCAACGCCGTTAGCCTAATGCCGTCGAAACTCCTCTCGCGTTGACAATCGGACTCGGCTGGTTTCAGTGGGAGGTGGAGATGCTACACAAAGCGAAAGGATCTACGCTAGAAAAAATAGAATCCCGTGCTGTGTGCAGGCCGCAATCTGTTCTCTTGAGATTTAGATACGCATAGCTTTGTCTCCATCGTCTTGGGGCTCACAATTGCCTCCGGATGCGGAAATCCGAGCCGGTTTAACGGTCGCCAGCTCTTGAAACGAACGCTCGAGAAAGCGGGTGGAATTGGGTGGAAATAGGTGGAATGTGATTGAGTGGAATGACGGTGCCGGAAGCGGAATTGCGGCCCCAGATCCTGGTAAATCCGACCGGAGATGTCACGCAGCATATACGGCGGATCGCTCTGGATCCCCAGACACATAGAGCTTCTACAATAGGCAGCACCGTTCGTTGAGTCAGTGTAGGACACCTGCCTCCTTCAGAAGCAGGCTCCATATCTCCAGACCTCAGGTTGAGAAAGAGGCACAAGCCGAGGCTGTGGTGGTTGACGTTGACGTTGACACCGCACACTTGCATAATGCCATGCGAGGAGATGCAACCCATGGCCATGGCTCAAGTTCTGTTCTCCATTTGTTCCCATCTGTTGCTAAAACTGCGGAGTGGAGGACAACGTTGCATTGAGAACGACGTGGAACGGACGGACTTGGAGCGGAGGCGATCGGCTTTGGGGTGGAGGAAGTGGAGGCGATCGGCTTTGGCCCGGAGTTGGCGTGGGGGGCCTTCGCTGGCTATCTATGCAATCTTCTGGGGTTGTCTTATCTCTGCAAGGTGGAGATTAACCAGGATTGGGAAAAAGATCTCAGACAATCCCTGGACCCGAAACTACTCTACAAATCCGCCCAAACACTCTGGGCACGGTCGCTGTACTAGCAATATCGCTGGTTTTTTCTTGTCCCTACCTCTTTCTTTGGCTCGCCATTGGCTCGCCGATTCCACACCTAGTGCTGTTATTTTTTACCCACCATTCTTCGCCTCTTGCTCTGCTTATCGGTCGTTTCTTCCCCTTTCCTTCTTCCCCTCTTCCCCTCGTTCCCTTCTCTACCGTCGACGCACCTATGTTCCCTGGCCAGCCTCACTGGAAATCATCCCACAAATCCTTCAACAATACTGAAAATCCATGCATCACTGAAATCTTGCATTGAAAATTTGCGGGTCTTCGATCCTATCTGGATTCCAGACCGTAGAACCTCCCATTCTCCTCCCAAAGAACACACAATCTTCTGCCCCTCTCCCCTCCTTCCCCTGAGTCGACACCACGCGGTATGTTTTGTCACCGTTTGAGCAGCCAGGTTGCAGAAGATCTTTGTTTATTTTGAAGCAGAATGAAGTCGAAGTTCGTTTCAAGATTGTTGGACACCGGGCGTCGCATGAATGCGACTGCCTCTGTCTCTGCCTCTCCGAAAAGGAAGACGAATGCGGTTATACAACTTGACGTATCTGTACATATCCGTAGACAGCGATCGGCGCCAGACCACTGCGCATTAAGGAAACTACCAAGGTATCTAACTTATTATTGTGTCGTGACAGTTGGCGTGTTGGCGCTGCGATCTTGGCGTTTTTGACATGTTAGCAATGGCTATCGTAATGCAGTATTTGTTCTGTCTCGTTTGACAAACTTATAATTAGCCCGGTGAAAATTGGAACGGCATGCATGGGATCTGTAATTGGCGAAACGTGGTTTCCTTTTTGGCCTGTAGCTGCCTGGAAGACTTGACCGTTCATAGCCTCCTAGTCTAAAGGACCCATTTGAGACTGCAGGGAAAAGCACATGGCCTCTGGCATTCTGATGGAACCGCTTTGCTACAATTCCTTACATTTTTTGGGAACTTCCATCGACAAAAGCTCGAATCGTGTTATCTATTTGGTCAGAATAGAAAATTGAAGCACATTACAACTTATTGAAACTATTTTAATCACACAGACAGAATTGAACATCTTGCCGTGCAGTGACAGTTTTTGTTGAAACAATTGGATTCCTCGAAACGACAATTTCGATCTCGATTGTAGTGCAGAAGGATTTACAAAATAAATTTAACTTTATCTCTGATTGTCTCCATACGTAAAACTTCGATTCCATTCGGTTCATTCCACCTTGCGTTGAAAATACCTTATTTTTCGTCAACACAGTTATTATGTTTGGCTTCGAAATTGTCGTCAAAGTTCTAATTATACTAGATCTTTTGATGGTGGTTATTATTTACAGCAGCGTAATAATTTTTCCCAACATGAGGTGTAACTTGGTTACTTTCCGGATCATTCAACACATCCAGATCGTTCAGATCCTTCTTATCTTTCTATTATTTCCGATGAACCGGATTTATCACACCTCTTTGATGTCTTTGAAGTTTCTGATGAGATCGATGAGACCGATGTCTCCGATCTTCTTGCTTTTCCTGGTATTTCGTCAATTCTTGCGAAAGTTTATCTAGCACTTCATCTTGATCGTATTAGTGAATCGTAATAGCAAAAGCTCTTAACTTGCTTCATTTCAAATTATCCACCACCTTTTTGACTTGCTCTCTTGCTTCATTGCATTACTGGCTCTTCCAGTGTCTCTCAAGCGAGCACTGCCTTTCACCAAAAGCTTCCCATTCTTATCCTGGATGAAACTCTCCATGTACACTACGGGCCCTTCTGTGGACATCTTCTTTGTTTTTACCACCAAAAATTGATTGGCCATGGTGGGCCTCTTGTACTCAATTGTCAAGTTCTCTACCATAAAATCATCCTTCAAATTGGAATTCCCCTGAGACAAACTGGCATTTCTTTTGAATGTTTCGTTGAGCAACGTTGCCAACATACCTCCATGAACAAGAAATGGGAACCCACAGAGTTTGTAGCCCATGTGAACTATGGTAACTCCTTCATCGGTATCGATATTGTGGAAAATCACTGGCTTGATGAGAATGCCCCCTGGCTGTGCCAAGGTATGAGTGGTGAGCGAAGGTTTGGCATATTCGAGCTCACTTTTGATTTGAGGCTCTGCCTGGTTGTCGAGGATATTTCTATCCAAATTCTCCCATGACTGAAGCTTGAACCATGTACTTGAATTCTTGGGATGGGCCAATTCTTGATATATTGGTAGGTTCTTCAATTTGTACTCCAATTGCATTGGGAGGAGCTGCAAATTCTGAGGATCATTCTCATCCACAGAAACAAATGATTGGTACATGTTGAAAAGCGTTTCATTGTAGGCAAGAGTGGCCCCTGCTAACAAGAACACACCAGTTACCTTCCAATTGATCCAGGGTTTGGGCCTGAATTCAAAGTGATCAAACGGCGAATCGTGTTCTGATCTGGTCCCGTAGAATCTTTGAAGGCGTGGCAAGCCAAGACGGCCTCCAGGACCATGGCGTTGTAGAAGAAGCTTCCGAATCATCGTAGGGTCTCCAGTGTGGGGATGCTCGAACTTGAGGTTAGTGAGTGACGGTGCGTGCACGACCATATTGAAGACATCATGTCTGTGAGCCACCGTTTTGTATTGCGGTATGGGTTTTCCCTGTCCCAGTAGAACCCCACGAAATGGCATCCCTTGCTATCTGTGAATCCTTCTTCGTTCTAGTAGACATGAGAATTCCTCTTAAATTGTACTATGATGAATTATCGATTTGTCTGGAAATCATAATTAGTGATTATTGAAGCAAAGATTTCGCCTTAAATCATCTTCAAAACGAGTGTAAAAAACGGTTCGTTTAGGAAGAGAATTGGCAGAATTAATGTGCCTTAAGCTCATTGGTATGATTCTTTTGAAACAGAAATAGCTGTTTCTAGAGACCGGTGATCAATAAATCGAATAGAATACTGAGTGTAATTAATTGGTGTGCTCTCTAGAACCTTCACTTTTTATTTTGAACATTTAGTGGAGAGGCCTAGAGTCAATACGATGTTTTTGCTGGAACTACCAGATATTCACACTAGAATTCACACTCATCGAAACTTATGGAGTGGTATTGCCCTGATGTTCAATTTCACTTGACAAACAATAGCAAAGTAGCACAAATCTTTGCTACCAAGGGTAGCGTGGGACACATTAGACTTTATTACTGGCTCTGATGAATACAGTAATAACATGGACTCCATTCGTAGGAGAAATGAGTCCACTCCTAGTAGAGCGACCAGACATTAATTATCGTGGCTCTTTAAAAAAGGGCAAGCTTCCCGAAATGCATCTGGAAATATCAATGTGCTCTTCACGACCTTTCCTTGTCATCTCGTATATTTGACACATGCTTCTATTTTTGACTGCAATGGTCCGTGATGCCAAGGTTCCACACCCGTTTACATCAATGGGCGTGTGGCGTAGTTGGTAGCGCGTTCGCTTAGCATGCGAAAGGTCTCCGGTTCGACTCCGGACTCGTCCAGTCTTTTTTGAACCCCATAGTTCGCTTATATTGCTATTCTCTTCTACCAGTGTTTATTATGCCGTCTTCTTTTACACCCGGTATTACACGGTCTAAGCCCCAAAAAATTACGACTTCTAATAATAATCGTTCATTTCAGCCTCAGGACTGAGATATTAATAAAGTTTCTAACGAAAATACCGTAAGTAGTAATAAGTTAATAATTGAAGAAATGAAGTGGAGAAATACGTAAATAAGTGAATAAGTGAATTGAAATTAAGCTTTCAAGAGCTAACCTGATTTTGCATCGCGTCGTAATAAATATGAGATGGGTGAGATTATTTCTTCAACCCCAATTTTTGCCAGAAGGACTTTTTCTCTTTCTTGTCCTTCTTACTATTGTTGCCGTTCTTGCTTTTTACCTCCTTGCTCTTTTCACTACCAACGGTGGACTTGGACGAAACACTTTCCCTGTTGCGCCTGCGTTTCAAATCACTGCGCAATTTATTATTGTGCAGCTCCTTGTCCTCATTGTAACTAATCAAACTTCTAACCTTGTAGATTCTATCAGTAGAAGAGTTTAAATCGTGCGAACTCGAATCTGTACTTTGGTAATTGAATAAGCCACCGCTTGCCTGGTTTCCAAAACCAGGACCATTGGATGAAGTGAAACCCGCACTGTGACCTGTGGTTTGACTTCTATAAATGGAATGTATCTTTGAGTCAACTTTCAAATTGTCATTTTTAGAATTGAGCGCCTCGAGATATCCTTTGGATTCACTCAAGGATTTTTCAGAAATTAAGGTAAGCATGTCTTTGAATCTGGATTCAGCCAGTGATTCTTTCATGTTTGACAAGTTCTCTTGGAAATCTGAGTAGGGACCAGTGTAGGATACGGTGGATTCAATTGACTCGGCTGAAGATGCACTTGACAGTCTGCTCCGTCTATCCAATGGACCAGAATTCGAATTGTCCGAATTTGAACTGATTTTAACTTGAGGTGCCCTTCCCTCTCTACGTCCATCTAAATTGAATTTCAAACTTTGAGGTGGAGGTGACTGATTATTATGAAACAAGGCTTCTCTACCTGTAACATTATGAAAGTCTGTGCTGCTACCAACCAAAACAACTGGAACTGGAGAATACTTAACCACATATGAGCTCAACTTAATTAAGTACTCGTCTTTTTCGTTATTCTTTTTCATCTTGATAGGATATTTGTAATTAAGATTTGCAGACTTGTTGCCTACCACCATAATGTTCGGTTGGTATTGTTTGAATAAATGTTGGAGCATAAACTTCGTTCCGATGAGATTTGGATTGATAATATGGTTGTTAGACGTACTTCCAGTGGTTGAACTAGTCAGCGAACCCAGAAAAGAGCCTGATTTGGTTTGTTGATCATTATCGGTAACTAATTCTACCGTAATCTTCAAACGCAAGTTTGTTTCTTTGAGAAAAGGATTCTCAACAATATAATTGAGAAGACTTTCACATTTCTTGTACAAGAAATCGTCCATCGAGCATTTTTTGTTTTGTTTCTTATATTCTTTGATGAATTTCAAAGGAACCAAGGCTGCAACCACTAAGTAATCACCATCTTGAAGGAAAAAATCTGCCGAATGTTCGAGATTTTGATTTGTCATGAAAAGCCAGTCCAAACTGTTCCAGGTGTGTCGCCTTCCGGACACCACTGTAAGAATAGTTCTATTGATTGAGTTATGGTCGTATTGCTTGTGCTTGACTGTTAAACCGATCGATTTGTAATTATTCTCGTTGGAAGATGGATAGAGGCCCTGACGGGGAGCAGGTTGGTTTCCGATTGAAGATGTAGACGAACGGCGTGTAGATGGAAGGTAAAAGGTCTTTTGAGAGTCGAACTTGAATTGGTCCATGTTTGAGGTTTTTGCTTTGGTTGTCACAAATTGAGGATCCAAGGCCATGAGTTCCTCGTTTGTCATATCCGAGTACAGCTTCCGCCTGCTGGAGTTCGTGCTTGAAGGCACAGAAAGGGTAGAAGATCCAGATTTTTCGGTATTTTCGGAATTGGTAGCGTTGGCGCTAGGGGTAGTTGGTGAGTCGTCTTCCACTGCCAAGTCCGTGTTTGCATCAGCGATCACTCCGGGGTTCAGCAAATTATACTGCAATTGCTGGCTGGACACCTTGTTCTTGAGAATGGATTTGGACGGAGGCGCCGGGAGCTTCAACTTCTTCTTGAACGGCTGCAGGTTGTAGACCTTGGAGATATCGTTGATGGTGGAGCCACCGTAGCCAAACATGGGGTCTGTGGTGTAGTCGGACGTGGGGCTCTGGGCGTACTTGGGATTCCACATGGGCTGTTCGGAGGAGTCGTCGTCGGGGTGCAAATTGTTGAAGGACACACGGCGGGTGTAGTTCTTGGTCATGTCTTCCAACAACGGGTCTGAGCCTCTGGGGACTGCCAGAGGGTCGATTTGGGAGTCCTGGGGGTTCTGAGGGTGGTGGGAGGTGTGCGGGCTGGTGGGTTGCTCGGAGAGGCTCTGTGAGTTGTGGGGGTCATGGAGATTCTGGGGGTTCTGGGATTGCTGGGGGACCATGGCGGTGTCCGAGGACGAGGCCGCGGACCCCTGGGCAGGCTGCCCGGGCCCCAAGGACCCCAAATAGTTCAACGTGGAACCCACTACGGTGGACATGATAATTGGCAAAATTCCAAGGAGGATTTGGTGCTCTTATAGAGGTCAGGTATGCCAAGACTGGGTAGTGCGTTATGCGTATACGATAATCGTAAATAGTCATGTGGGGTGGGGTGTGTGCCGGAGTAAGGGAGACTGTGGAAGCATGGTAGTGTAATGTGCACAGTTAAGGGCCAGAAGTGGTGTGAGAATCGGACGTGGAACAGGCGTGTGTGAAATGGGCATGACATGGAAGGCGGTGCAGGCGGGGTGGAATAGTCCATGCAGACCACCACGAGAGGCTGGGGTGAAATTTTGGCGGGAGAAGAGCGGGTTCAGGGGACGAGATGGGTTATGATTTCTGGACGAGTGTGCGAACAAGGCGCACAGTGAGGAAGAGATGGAGACTGGTGTAGCCGTGAACTGGTGTAGAGAAGGTGTAGAGAAGGTGTAGAGCTAGAGTGACGGTAGAGTGACGGTAAGAGATGGACCAATGAGTTGGGCATGTTGTTGTGCTGCTTTGGTGTGACATGTGGTGTAGTCCACTTTTTTCCGGGACATTTTCTCCGGACTGCTGTCTACGGTGCAGAATATTCCTGGTTGGTGTCCAGACTAATTCTAGATTACTCTCCATTTTTGCGCCTATTCTTGCTCATTTGCTGTTGTCTTGATCTTGGCTCCGAAATTCCATCTTCGGCGGCCGTCACCACTGCCTTGCTTCGTAGCATTTCACGTCGATTATTCCACGTCCGCACCGCACCTCTGGTGCCCTCTGCTATCTCTGTTTCACGTCCTGCCGCTCCGATATTCCACGTCTAGACTGGGTTCCATACTATTGTGGAGCTGATTCGCTATTGTTGGACTTTTCACTTGACTCTACCCACGCCCCTCCGTTCTATTCATATTGTCTGTGCCTATTGTCCCAGACGAGTCTGCCGTGGCTACCGCAGCCAGCCCCAGCTTGGGGCATTGTCGCGCACTACGGGCAGAGCTATTTTTACCAGTGGGTAGCTGGCCCGTACCGAGACCCACGCGAATCCAGGAATGTGATGATGGGTGAAAAGTGTGAAACGGACCGAGTGGTCCTGCTGGCGTGATCCGGACACGAAGGTGTTTGGAGCCATCCTACAGTAGCAATCGAATTCAAGATAGCAGTGGATACCGGTAGCTTTCGCGAATATCACCGGACAGTAGATAAGGGCTCATTAGGAGCGAATATCGCAGGCAATTAGGGAATATCCCGGCAACTGAGGGAATATTGTCAGTAGCGAGGCAGGAAGCTTTGGCGGTGAGAGGCAGCATCCCTCGGTAGAAAATTAGATGGCGCCCAGACGCACCACGGGTTTTAGATGAGATTTAGATCTGCTGTTCGCGGAGAGCGTCGACTTCGCTGGTGCGAGCCACCACCACGAGTCCCGGGTCTTTTCACTGAAAAGTCTGCCACAACAGCCCAGCTCGATGGGGAGTCGATACAACAGCCCAGCGGTAGGCCATGGCGATCGTCTGGTATCATCTGTTGGGTTCTTCTTGGCTATTGTGGCAGACAATGCCAATATCTGAGAAGGCAGAGTCTCTTTGTAGTGGAGCTGGCCAAGAAGTCGCACTTCATAGTGACTGGCAACTGCGAAGTCACCGAGGTGCCCTGCGACTATCTACGGATGGTAGTTTTATTGGTTGGGCTGTTGCCAATAGCCAACGACTCTGGTCCCCCTATTGGTTTTTGAGCAATTGGGAGAGTATGGGTCTGTAAATTTAGTTCTGCCTACAATTACTACGATTATTACTATTACTTCTGCTACTGCTACCGGTATTACTTGTGGCTACTATTACGATTACTTCTGCTACCACTACCGATATTACTTGTGGCTATATTATTCCTGCCCACTGTTACTCCTACTACTCCCTATCATTATGAACACTCCAATACCATTCCACCATCATCTTCTGTTTAAGATTTCAAACCCCATTTCTGCCATTGCCATTCCACTGCTCAAGTGGTGTATTACTCTTCTGATCTTCGTCTTATTCCACTAGTGCATCTCAATTACTATGGCCTATTTCTATTTCACTTACTATAACTCTATCTCACATAGTTTTGGCTTCTCAGTTACTGTGATCGCCCTCTGTATTACTATCACTATTGTCCTACTTGATATTACCTTCTTGATTAATACTACTCTATATCACTTGCCATATCTCACTTGCCATATCCCACTCACCATATCTCTCTTAGCGTTCCTCCCTTATCGCCTCTATCTCGCTTACAACCCGCTTACCACCTATATCACTCACGAGCCTCACTTCAACCCTCGACCTTCTCTAGCACAGTGATTGTCTCGCCACGTTTTCGTGTGACTCTCCATAAAATAAGTGGCTCCAAGAACCGTGTGAAAATCCTTCGACTATCTCTCTCCTTAATTATCTCCCCCACTCTATTAATGGAGCCACTCTCGTTTCTCTACTCCCCCACTTGCCTCTCCCTTCTTTATCCTCTACTTTATCGTATTTTCCATTCTCTATACTATAAATCTCTGTTCTCTATACCGTGATTCTCTATTCTGCATTATCTATACCATATTCTCTATTCAGTATTATCTATACCATATTCTCTATTCAGTATTATCTATACCGTACTCTCTATTCAGTATTATCTATACCGTACTCTCTATTCAGTATTATCTATACCGTACTCTCTATTCAGTATTATCTATACCGTACTCTCTATTCAGTATTATCTATACCGTACTCTCTATTCAGTATTATCTATACCGTACTCTCTATTCAGTATAATCTATACCATATTCTCTATTCTGCATTCTCTATACCATGTTCTCTATTCAGTATTATCTATACCGTACTCTCTATTCTGCATTCTCTATACCATGTTCTCTATTCTGCATTCTCTATACCATATTCTCCATTATCTATACCATATTCTCAACATTCCAGTCTCTTCTCCCTATTCTCTATATCCTATTCTTATATCCTATTCACTATATCCTACTCTATACCCTAATTCTATACCGTATTCTGAGACTTCTCCTCTCTTTTCCAGACCCCCACTCTCCTCTATCTCTTTCTCCCCCACTCTCCACCCCATGTCTTCCCTATTCCCTTTCCCTTTTGGGTGTGGCACCGCCGCATCCACGTGCGGTGCCTGACGCATCCCCCAGCAAGCTTCGGTACCCCACACCGCCACATGGAACCGCATTCCATGCACTCCCCTCCCATGCACTCCCACGCACCTCCATTCCCAGTCTCGTGACGCGTTCCCTGAGGGCGCATTGTGTGCAGGACGCCCTCTCTGTTTCGGGCAATAATGTCTGGGACGTCTCCATGACATCTGCCAGCGTTGCGATAGGTACGCGCACCACGTGACAGCAAGCCATGTGATCCGCCATATCTTACCACTTCCTCCTCCCACAGCACCAACCCATCAATTGCTACGTCTTTGCTCTTCCCTTCCCTCCTCCTCCTCCTCCCCTAGTCAATTCCTCGGCCCCCTCCCCATGTCCTGGAACGACCCCCTCCCTCTCGAAGACTACAGGCTCCTCAACGAGCGCAGCGGCGAAAACCCCCCAGAAGAGTGCCCTACTCCCTCCCCGTTTGCTGGCTTGGACATCAGATGTGGCCCCACGCTTAGGCTCCTTGGAACGTTCGAAAACGCCCATGACTACCGTGGCTCGTTGCTTCTCGCCGTCCACAACCCGCTGGGCACCCCTCCGGTGACTTTCGAAGCTGGGATCTCCAATTCGCCCCAAAACAGCGCAGTCGTACCAGACGCAAAAGCCCTGGGTCCTTCCGACAAGGGCCTGTTCCCAGGAACGCTTTTCTTCGAGCAGGAAGACATCTCGTTCTTCAGATACGACATCCACTTCCAATTGAAGCCCTACGAACAGAAGGTCCAGTACTACGTCAATGGGGAAACCAAACACTCGTTCCAGTTCTTCATTCCCGCGATTGAGCAATCCATGAATGTGGTGTCGTACTCGTGCAATGGGTTCTCGTTGGGAACCCCTCCGGGCGAATTCAAGTCCTCTCTCTGGTTGGACGTCATCAACAAGCACGAAAAGAACCATTACCACGTCATGTTGGGTGGAGGAGACCAAATCTACACCGATGCCGTGAAACTCGCATCTTCGGAGTTGAAAAAGTGGACAGAGGAGTCGGATTTCGTTCACAAGAGGTCTCAACTGGCTTCTCCTAAGCTTTTGGAGCAGTTGAAGCATTTCTACCTCAATCATTACCTCGCATGGTTTGGGCAAGGTTTCTGGAAAGGCACCAAAGGTACCACCCTTCAGTCTCTTTTCCCTGTGACAATGGCTCAAATCCCATCGGTAAACATCTACGATGATCATGATATTATCGACGGTTACGGTTCGTACCACGACTCGACCATGGGAAGTGATATTTTCAAGGCCATTGGTAATACCGCATATACCTACTACATGGTTTTCCAACACCACACCTCTCCAACTGAAGAATGCCATACATCGGATCCTTCTTGGATTTTGGGTGACAAACCTGGTCCTTTTATCCAACAAAGAAATCATTCCAACTATGTTCGTTTGGGTAAAGAGATATCTCTCATCGGGTTAGATTGCAGAACCGAACGGAAGTTAAAGGAAATCGTAAGACCGACCACGTATAAGCGAGTTTTCGAGAGAGCACACAAGGAAATCACCGCAGATCCTTCAATTAAGCACTTGTTGGTGATGTTGGGAGTTCCGATCTTTTATCCAAGATTAGTTTGGTTGGAATGGATTTTAACTTCGACGATTCTTAAACCATTTAGATCATTGGCCGCCAAGGGTGTGATCAATCGGGGCTTAGTGAATGAATTCGATGGAGAGGTTGAAGTTTTGGATGATTTGAACGATCATTGGTGTGCTAAGAACCACAAGAGAGAAAGAAATTGGTTGGTCAAGCAGTTAATTGAGTTTGGTAATAATCATGGAGTAAGAATAACCATTCTCTCGGGTGATGTTCATTTGGCATGTATCGGAAGAGTAAAAGCCAAATACCACAAACATCCTCATATGGAGTATCTTGTGAAGGGATCCAAACTGGAAGAAATTAATGTCAATGTAACGGAGCAACCAGAAAGAGATCCCAGATTGATTTTCAACATTATTAGTTCTGCTATCATCAACGGACCTCCACCAGATACAATGGCAGGATTGCTCAATAAGAGATCTAAGGTCCATCATTTCGACTCAGAAACAGATGAAGATGTCATTCCTATTTTTACAATCGATGAAAAGGGACATGGTAGAGAAAATCAGCGTTTCCTTAATAGAAGAAATTGGAGTGATTTAATACTTGCTAAGCAATCTGTCTACAAAGATTCAATCGCAGCGGATGCTACAGCCGATTCTGTGTCCAGAAAGTTCCCTCAACCATTAGGTACTAAGGAGCCACATTATGATGTGGACGCGGTATATGTCAAATATCCGCTTTACGACGATTCATTGGTCACCACTATCCATGTTGAAAAGGATCCATCAGATTACAAGGCCGAAAGTCAAGGTTATGAAGTTATTATCCCTAGATTGGAAGGTACCTATGAGTTGAAGGAAACTCACATCAAGCATTTATAGAATCAGTTCGTTGCTTGGTTAAAAAAGTATTTATTTAGTTTGTCATTCAAAAGTTGTGCTTATTACAGCCAGAATCAAAAACAATCCCAATTTAGCTAATGTTTAATATTCAATGAGAAGTCTCAAAAGTTTCAAGTTTCAAAAGTTTCAAAATTAAAAGTTCCAAAAGTTTCTGAATTTTTCAAATAACAGCTTAATTATAATTAAAATGTGACAAAGAATTTTTTTCATTGATGTAGAAGATCGAACAGCATTCACTGTTCTGAAAAAGCTTTTGTACTTTTACACTCGAAATTTCAATATCTTTTGCATACATTAGAATCTAGATACTCAGAGCAATTTTCACTTTACGAAAATTTCACACCATTTTCTCCGCAAAATTCAGACTTTCAAGTCAATTACTACATTATACTGATTACAGACCATCGATACGTTTTTCCAAACCTGTGAAAAATTTTACATAGTGTTTAAATATGAAAACAACTCCAGATTCCTCCCGATTTCAACTGGTTTTCTCCCTCTCCCGTCCACTCTCTACACAATATTCTGATATTCTCACGTATGAGTTCGCAAATTTCCGGCCATGAAATTTGCTCGGATTTACACTTACTGCGTCGATCTTTCCAAAAGCCTTTCAGCTTCAACTCATCACAAACCCTCGAAATAGACATTGTAGAGGCTCATGGAAAAGCCACAGTGACTTCTCTATCACTATGCGGCTCGTGGGCTCCAAGATTGTGTCTGTCACAGTAGATATTATTCCTCATCAATAGGTGTATGCAGTACATCAATATTGTAATTCCCTAGAAATATAGAAGGGCAGCGTTGAGCAGCAAAAGGACCCTTGATCTTGATCAAAAGCGTCGGGGTTGAATCGCTGAGGACTCAGAAACGCCACCGACTTATTTCTAGCCCCTCAACAGGCCCTTTGCCTTTGTCAGCATCGGCCCCAGAAAGTAGCCAATCGCCGAGGCACGTGATCGTTATCTCAAAGTATCTTATCACAATCTCGATTTCATCTCATGGAGAACACAACCATCGATCTCAACTGCACATAGACCCCCGTTTCTCGAGCTGACACGACAGAACCATATGACGATGTCGAGGAAACGCAAGTTGGAGCCGGCCGAAGACGAAAAACCTCCTTCGGTCTCGCCTCCTTCGACCAATGATGGGGTACGGACAAATAACCAACCGCTCCATAGATCCACTTCAGCGTGCCACCGATGTAGGGTCAAGAAGATCAAGTGTGATCAGAAATTTCCCAAGTGTTCTAAATGTGAAAAGAGCGGCAACGAATGTGTTGGCTTGGACCCTTTAACTGGACGTGAGGTTCCTCGTTCGTACATTGTGCATCTCGAGTCAAAGATCCAATTACTAGAGGAAAAATTGAAAAAGAATGGCTTGGATCCTTCCGTAGATCAAGTGTCGGGAGAAAACACCGAGATGTCCAAGGTCCCGAGTGAAAATCATCAAAACTCATCTTCTTCCATCGCCTTCTCCAAGTTGATGACTACGGCAGTTAAAGTCAACAAAAGAACTTCCAATGCACCCGAACTCGACAAGGTTTCTGCAGCACCAGGAGCGAAGGAAATACTTCCGGCTATTTTACCTCCGAAAAACACCGCATTGAAGTTCATCCAGATATACTTCTCGCAATCAAACAGTCAGTTGCCAGTATTGCATCGCGAGGAGTTTGTCAATGTCATTTTTGTTCCTATTTATGGAACGTTGGATGGAGGTGAAATTTCTTTGGCCTCGGATTTCACCCCACTGGACTTCACTGGGTTTGTTCCTGCTGATAATGAGACTCCGTGGTTTGAACAATATAAGCACGAGTTTCAATGCATTCTTGGCCATACCAACAAGTTGAACCTGTCGAATGATGAGATCAAGCGGATTTCTAATAGCATAGTGCCACCAAAAAAGTTTCAAAAGGGCTTATACTTCCTAAATATGGTGTTTGCGATTGCTTCCTCAGTTCATCATCTCCAGTACCCCCCAACAATATCAGAATCATTCCGATTGGCTGCTGTGAAACATTTCGACGAAGTGAAAAATTCCCTGGACCAGTTGGAGGTACTTCAGGCTGTTCTAATGCAATCGTTATATGCAATCATGAGACCAACAAATCCTTCTGCTTGGAGTGTGGTAGGAACTGCCTTGAGAATGTGTGTTGATTTGGACCTTCACAATGAAAACCATACCACCACTGCGAGCAACGCAGATGCTTTCATCAAAGATAAAAGGAGAAGGTTGTTTTGGTGTACATACTCCGTGGATCGGCAAATTTGCTTCTACTTGGATAGGCCAATTGGTATACACGACGAGTCCATTCATACACCATTTCCTTCAATCTTGGATGATTCAATAATCAAGGCTAATGAAACTACAGTTTCAGATTACTCTATGGGAACACAAAGCCATCTGTCTCCTTCCTACAAGACCATTTCATTATCCATGTTCAAAATTCGTCAAATTCAATCTGAAGTACAGCGTATTCTTTACACTAGTGCAGAAATTCCCCGTCAATTTACATCTTTAGAAGAATGGAAAACTTCCATACTTCTGAAGCTTGCCTTATGGAGCAAGACTACTCCTCAAACAGCTCAACAAATGAATTGCAATTTCAATTTGGCTTTTTTCAAATTGAATTACAATTACACTATTCTCATGCTTTACAATCTCTCGAGGAAAAACTACAAACTTTCATCCAATGATATGATGCAAGTTTACAATTCATCTAGGGAACTCATTTCTTGTTACACGCAATTATTTGGTACCAAGAGTGTGAACTACACTTGGGCTGCTGTACATAATCTCTTCATGGCCGGAACTTCATATTTGTACACCATCTATAACAGTCTGGAAGTGCGACAGCATAGCTCCCTTCAACAAGTGAAGAAAACCACTTCTGATTGTCTCAATGCCTTGACATTGTTGATAGACCGTTGTGATGCAGCGTTAAATTGTTGTGAAGTGTTTAAAAGCTTGACTATTGCAATTATAAAGATCAGGTATAATGATGTTGTTCAAGGTTATTCCACGCTCAACGTGTCCAAGGATAGCTTGAAAGATATCAACAATAATGTCAAATCCAATTTATCAAAGTTGATGGAAAACTTGCGGCAGGAAGACAAAACAGCACAAGACCTCAACCCATTTGGAGCAGGAATCAAAATGCCTATCGAAAAACCCACGAAGGAAGTTCCTGTTTCAGCATTTGAATGGACTTCTGAGCAGAGTCCTAGTGCAAATGGAAATGCAAATTTAAGTTCAATCAACCAGATCAATGAAGGCTTTGATCTTGACAAATTCTTCAAAGAATTGGAAACGTTGACTCCAATGTCGATACGGCAAAAGGGAGAACTAGGAAATATGGTGGCAAGTCCCTATTCGGACCACTCCGACTCTACCATGTTTAATAATAAGGAAGGAAAGCGAACTTTTGAGTTATTACACCAAACGCCAAACGACATTATTTGGGACCAATTCTTTGGCAGTGCCACACATGCGAACCTTGAGCCGGAGTTGATCATCAGAAGCGAGGAATTATAATGAAATGTAAACATTGCAAAACACATGTTAGTTGCACACGATTGCATCAAGACTTATTAAATCCCATCAGAATTAAAGATATCATCAAGAATCACTGATAAAAACACAAAAAATCAATGAAAGAAATGGACATAAATCTTCAAGTTCCATTACTTATTGTATTATAGTCAAAAAAGCATTTCTAATGTTATGCAACTTCATCACTTAATTAGAGGCAAATACTAATGCTATTTTCTGTATTTATCATTAATTGTAAACGAACGGTATGTTCATTACACATCAGTGTAAGATGGAAATCGTCTGTAATTGTCTGTAATTTTTCTGGGTTCATGATTCCTTGAATAAAACCGATCTCTGAACGAAAATGAAGAATTTAAAATAGGAATACATATAGTCATCAGATAAGTCGACTTGATTTCAATGCATCATCCGTCTAGAAAAAATCCAGTAATGTTAAGCGGATAATCAATATAATTCATTTCCTTGAATAGAAAGGCTGCGTAAACTATGACCCCGTCTCCATCAATGCTCTTCTACGAAGCCTATTCTTCTTTCTTGTCATTCACAAAGGCTCCAATTGAGACATTTCTCGCATGACCAGCAAATTGGACTCTAGCATGAGGTTTCCAGGATCCACTGCTTCGCATTCCACTCCTTGGACTCTAACGCCATCAAAGAGTCCAAGTATTGACACTACCGAACCACTCAGGATAGAATCCAAGGACAATTTCGTAGGAAGAATATTTTCCATGTTGATTTCTAGCGCATTAGACTGGTTTGAGAGCGTACTAGGGGAAGAATTGGACGTTGTGGATGGTTTGGAACGCGTTGTTTGGTGTCTCAGGGCCAAGTTGACCACGTCTTTTACTAGCAAAGACGGTTTGACCTCATTGTATTGGACCACCTGAACAATAAGCCGGACTCTCACTGGAGATGAGGGAGTGGCATTAGGAATGGAATTCCTTAATTGAGAAATTTCAACCACCAATTTTGTCATTGAATTCAGCCATTAAGTGAAGAAGAGCAGAGCTGGTCTCATTACAGATTGCCAAAATGTAGATTGATCTATTTGCACTGTACAATCTGTAGATCGGTGCGATCCAAACTGTAGAATATCCCAAGCTGTAGAATAGACTCTGAGTGTGCACTGTTTTTACAGGTTCATTTGGTCTCTTGGTCCATGGGTCCACTACTTCAGACCCATTGACTGTACAACAAAAGAAAACACTAAGGCTAGGAAGCCCCTCCACCAGAGCCATACAAGCGACAAACCTATCACTGTGAAATGAGTAAGTCTCTACTACAATCATGGAGCACCCATGCTGCTTTTCATGAATGATTACGTAAGCACAATTTCGTAGTATCGATGAGATGCGGAGTCTGGTCTCTGGAAACTATTGTTACTACCAATCACCTTTACCGTTACTCCGAATCATTGAAGTCATCACTATAGATCGTTGGAGCCATGAAGATCCTCAACGAAAGAGATGCGTTTCTCTCCAACTACGAGGTCGCCGAGTTCATGAAGGATATCAAGAAGAAATACAACTGGTCGTTCACTCCAGAAGACGAAGCCCTCCAAGCTCAAGACAAAAGAAAGTTCAAGAAACGGTTCACCGCTTGTGGATTGGACCTCGAAGTCATAACCAGAGATGTGCTATCATATCTAGGAGGCAGCTCCTGTAATGCCGTGGAAAATCCGGGGAAGTTTGAGGAGCTTGTGAAGTTTTTGAATGAATACGACCTTATGAAGGTTGAAAAGCTCCAGATCGTCAACTCTTTGCCACGGTCGATGGTCCATTTGTATGCATTGGTGGAGGAGTGTGATCTGAGGTTTTCCGAGGAGAAGTGTGAAGCCATCATTGAGAAGATCAACGAGCTTTTCCCTGTGGAAGATGAAGCAGAAGATGGAGACGGAGAAGGGGAAGAAGGAGAAGAGGAAGCAAAACAAGAGGAAGATGGAGACGAGTTCACCTCAACAGATCCAATGGAAGAATAGGCCTTCAAGGAAAGACCTGTAATCATCAAAAAGAAAAATGATCAATGAGAAGAAAGTAGATCAATAATTGATCACAAGAAAAATTACACCAGTGAAAACGTTTCACCAGAACTAAGAATCCCCGTTTATCAATGTGAATTCTTTCAATTACAATTCAGTTCGAGTATCAAATAATAAGCGTGGTATGCTCATTAGTTTGCTCATTAGGCTGATTATTCTTATGTACAATAATATTATAGAAACCCTCCCATGAGTCTTCTAGAAATGCTCAAATCGCCACCTTGATCGTCTTTTTCCTCAGATTCGCCTTGCTCGGCATTTCTTCGGACTTCTGGATCATTAGCCTCAATTTCGTCTCTCGCAACAGTCGTAACTGCATAATTATACCATTGATCTTTGAAATTACCCACCATTTCACTTACTTCAGCAAGAAGTCCGGTGGGTCCAACGGCAAATAATGATTCCGCATTATTTTTGGAGTTTATCCATTGATGCTCCATTTCTTTCCTCTCTTTATCAATATCATCATTCTGCTTAGTGATCACATCCCGGGCTATAATGCTCGATAAATCTATTTCTGCATCCAAAGAGTCTGTGGTTATGGGTGAAGTAGATGTTGGGACACACTCTTCTTTTGTATCTATTCTAAAATGCTCATTAACTAAATGCTCAATCACGGGCCACCCGTATGCATTAGAAAACGTTCGTCTAACGATAATATTATTGTGTGAATCTGGTTTCAATTTGACAATAACTTTCCTCCAACTCATGTTTTTGTGGTATTCGCGAGCAATTTGTTCTTCAAGGTGGTCAACTTCATAGTCTATATGTTCTAGTAACTTCTTTCTAATACTTGATGAGTATGAATTTGATTTCTTTCCGGCCAATCCACTAGTGGAAGTGTCCAAAGGTGGCAAGTCACTTTCATGGTACATTTTATCATGTATAATAACGTTTTCTCTGGAGTCTGGATCGGTGATGTATTTCATTGATGGTAGGGGTGGCAAAATTAATGATGTTGCTGTTTCTAGGACCGAAGACTTTGGTAAAATTTCATAGTCATCATTTTTTCCTTGATCTTGCATAGAGTTCGTTTGAAATTTGTGATATCCATCCTCAGCATTTTTGCTTTGTTTTTGAGGCATTAAATATGAAAAAACTGCCAGGACTGGCGATATTCCCTTGTCAATGTCTTCCTCAACATTTGTGTCTTGGGGTATTTTTCCTGATGTTTTTTCATGTATCTTGTTAGCCTTATTTTCAGTGGAGTTGATAATTTGACTCAATCCTTTGTAATCCAAGTACAATAACGATGAAGTTCTCAATGGTACCACACCATCATTAATGGCATTTGCATAGATTGTTCTTCTCACGAATCTTTTGAGAACAAGGTGTGTTGGACCAGTAGGAAGTAGGAGTAAAAGAGGCTTAGAATTGTTCTCAACATATTTTAAGCCCAAATCTTGACCTGTGATTCCAACAATTCCTGCCAGTAGAGCAAACTTGACGTACAAGGGATTTTCATTTACTACCCCTAATAATGGAGTTGCCAAGGTAATGAAATTTATTGGTTTGATTTTTTCGAAGAACCAGGGAAAGTTGGTTTGCAAATAGGCAATAGCGAAAGTTTGGACCAATCCACCTAAGGAATGACCAATGAACGAAATTTTATGCACGTTATCTTTGAATGGTTCAGTGTTTTTCACCAAATCAACCAAATATTCTGCCACCCTGCTGCCCAAGTACTTTATTCCACGCTCTGTTTTTCCTATATTTCCAAAATACCCCTTAACCACTATATTATCACCTTTACATTTGTCGATTTGATCTTTTAAATAGAGCAAATCTGCTCCGACATTCGAATGCAATCCATGTGTCAAAATCACTAAATGAATGGGCTTCTTCTCATCCGGCACAGGAAGATTCCATAGATCCAATGTATCAAAAGTATCCACAACAAGCACGGTATTGGGTACAAATGTGCCCACTTCATCAGCGTTGCTAATTTTCTTTTCTGGAAATGACGTTTCGTGAAGGATTTTTTTAGATGTTCCGATAATAATTTCGAACTCCACGGCTATGGTGTTATTGAACAAGATCTGAGAAACCACATCCACAACCCAGCAGTAAGAATCTTTGAACGTATGGCAAGGGAGCTCGGCGTAAAATGATTGGCCTGGAAGGATTTGCGGCTCAAACACCGGCTGTTCCGCCGTGATGAAGCATTTCTTCTGCGGGTCGTAGTCTTCCAGTCTGCAATCCGCGTAAAGCACGTACGGACCGGCAAGATACGCTGCCCGTAAAGCTATCAGCTGCTTGTTCCTGATCTTGACCCATAGGTTAGCTGGAAGATTTGGAGGGATGCCTGCCTCTGTTTTGAGCTCAGGGGTGTAATTGATCTTGAACCGCTCCACCTGGCCTGCCTTCACTGATCGCACCAGACGATAGAGAATGCAGTCGGTCATGTTTGATTGCAATGAACCGAATCACAGCTTTAAAGACAAAAAGTGTGTATTGTGTTGAAGTCAGTGATGCTCTTTGTTGCTCATTAAAGTGAAACAACGAGATTCTGGTGATACCGATGGAAACAGGGGTGCGATTAACCTAGCGGGTAGATGTTAAGCTGTGGTTGCGAGCTAATTATGGGGCCCTAGGCTGCTGTATTTGTACAGAACTGAACCGTGAAGCAATTGAAGGTAGCCTCACTCGGTGAAGTGTGGAACGGTAATGAACAACCAGCACTTTACGCTCGAAATACGTTGATAAAAGGAAAGAATATCGGAGTACAATTCGAGGGAAACTCTTGATCATTAGCTTGTTGCAACATATAGGGTCACGTGACCCCGGAGTCACGATTGTTGGGAACAGCGACATGTGATAGTGCGCCTGGCCTAAGAAAACGACCACGTGACGCAACAGGCTACAGATATAGATTCTGGGACCATGAGCAGTGGAGATCCTCCAGATGATCTGGCCCACGGCGACGATTACCAGGCTCGAAATGATCTCAAAATGACAGAAACTGCTCAATCATCAAACAGCCGGCAAGAATTCGCTTCAAAAGGCCAGCAAATATCAAATTCGACCACCTCTCACCAAACTCCACCTCCTGTCAAGCACCACGAGCCTACAGTGTACCAATCTCCAAGTTCCGTGGTGCAATCGGAATACGATGAGGTCCATCCCATTGAGCATGCAGCGCACAGTCTCTTGAGTGCCCCTCTTGACGTGTTGAACGAGAGTTTCGAGCTGCTCAACCACTCCCAGTTGATTCTACTCACCAGGTTGAAAATCATAGAGGAGCGACTTCAGCTGTTCGACTCGGTGGTAAATGGAGCTGTGGATGAAAAGAGAATTGCCAGCGATTTGTCCAGGATAAAGGAGTTGAAGAAAAGGGTTCTAGCGGTGCTAAAAACGTTGCATAAAGTGGACCAAAGGGTGCAAAAGCTTGAAACTGGATGAGGACTCTTGGGAGTGGTTCATTACGGAGAATTAGACTCAACATTGTATGTAAGGTTGGCCTTGTTCCCAGATACATCAGAGATACGAAGGTGGTGTGGACATAAGAATATTAGAAAGAGTTCAGCAACGAATTTGACAACGAATTTATCGAAGAAATTACTAAAGGATACACGAGGAAACGTATAAAAGAAAAACACGTATCGAAATTCATGGAAGAAAAATTCTATGATGCTTTAAAAGCGAAAATGGGTTACAGTATACATGACGACCCCAAGAAAAATTATTATCATCAATCATCTACATTCACCTAGTTTTGTCGTATAGTATTTTAATATTCTATCTTCTCAAAACATATGAGTTCTATCATGGCTTGAAAATGTTAATGAACTTAATTGGGTAGCCTCCACTCTTCAACTCGAAGATATTAAGTAAACCACTGTAAAACAAGAAGATTCCAGCAGAAACCAATGCAACACCAAGAAAATTCACAGTGGGGTTCTTGATAGTTGGGAGTGTCTTGAACATGATCACCACAAGCAAACTCAAAATACCATAAACAAATGAAACAACTTGAGTCTCAACTCCATATTGGTTTTGTTGTCCTGGTGCGAAGTATTCGATCTTCTTCTCACCCTCTCTAAGGTATGGTGTGCCTCTGATTTGGTTGAACATGTAGCCGGTAGTGAACAACAACACAAGAATAATGGAAACACCACTCCACAAGAGCTTGCTGGTGAAAATGGATCCGATTTGTTTGTGGAACTTTCTCAACAACAAGACAAAGGCGAAGGTGAAGAGAGAGAAAGTGGCCATCTTGGTATAATCTGGAGGAACATGGACTTGCAATGTATGTCCAGTCAAGTGGTTCAACCAGTCGATCACCAATGAGCTGTGTTCACCTTGGAAAAATTGATATTCGACAACTTCATTGATATAGGCACCAGGAACCTTGGATTTGGTTGGAGCGAAGTAGAACACCTTTGGAATTTGAGCCAACTTGAACTCCAGGAAGAACTTCCTGGACTCAGCAAATTCAGAAACAAAGAAAACAATATTTTGGGTAGGTCCGTCTTCGTTGTCTTCGGGAGGTACGAATCCATTTGGATGGTCTTGGAACCAACTGTTGGCTACCAAATTGAAGTCAGGAAGAAATTCACTGCACAAGACACAATTGATCTGAGGTGAGCTTGATGTCAACAACACCACAATGTGATCTTCTCTTGGCCCTTCCAAGATTGTGTTATAGTTTTCATCCGTGAGCTTAATTGCCTTGTTTTTGCCCCCACGCTTTACGAGCGCCTGCAATTCTTCCGACGAGAGCCCTGCAAGAGCATATGCAAAGAGGGAAATAAGTGCTAGGCACGATTGAAGCAATTGTACCTTCATTTGGATGATGGTTCTGACAAGAAAGAGGAGCAGCACACTGAAAAATGGAACACGTCATGGTGGCCGAGGCACGTGAAAAATGTCACATGACCTATATACAGAAGGATATAATAACGGTTCGTTCACAGCATCGTTAGTTAAACCTTAATTTCTTGTTGCTACCACATTCAATGCAACACTGGCCACCGCCACTTTCAAGTCTTTCCACTAAGAGAATGTAGTGTCCAGGTTTCTCGAGAGTGACATCAACAAAGACACCATATAACGAATCATTCCAATCTTCGTTGATTTGAATGGATCTTCCGTCTTTAGCAAAAACGGAACCCCTCAAACCAGGTCTATATCCCGAAAGAACTCCAACTTCGCCCGCTTGATTAAGATAATTCAATTGAAATGTGATACTGGTGTTGAAATCATGTGTGGTGAAGCTTAACTTGAATCTATTTGCACCCTTCCAATCAAATACTGTTTTATCTTTGAAAAGGCCCAACGAACTATGAATTTTCAGAATTTGGATCAGGCCCGGTCTTTTTGGGTTCAAAATAAGTCGATAAGACTCCCTATCCACTTTCTCATACGTCGATAAAATCAACTTATACCAGCCTCTTCGCAAGTTAATTTTTTGAATTTGGAAACCAAGTTCGTACGATTCACTGAATAGCAATTTGGTTTTGTCAAAATCTCTCAAAGGTTGTAAATATTCATTATCTTGGGAATAAAACAAGTGGAAGTTCACGAGCAATGACGTGCCAGGACTTGATAATAACCCAAGAAAGACACTTGTATCGTGTTCTATGTGTATTCCATACTGCGGATTCTGTATAAAAGATGCAAATGACCAATTTCCTCCATTGTTAACAAAGTTCCAATCTCCATCAAGTTTTATGAGCTCTTTCAGATAGGGAAGAGGACATTTTTCACATTCCCATTCCGAAGATATGTTATTAAATATCGTGCAGGAAAAGTAGCATGCATAATTACTCAGAACTAACATGGTGTATGATTTGGAAGGTTTGAGTACTATTTTTTCCAAAAGTAATCTGTTGTTTGTCATATCGTTTGGATTGATAGCTTTATACTGGCTTTCAGTAAAAACCTTTTCACCCCCTGAGTCGTAAACACGAAGGTATGTAACTTGGTCTGAATGCATTTCCGGTAGATTGCGTTCAATGAGTACCCATATTGTTTGATCTCCGTCAGTAGGATTTTTCAAGCAATATTGTGATTGCTCGTACAAGAACTTTGATTGGTTGTAAGAGAATAACTTTTTGACAGTATATGCGAATAAATTTTTGACATTCCAATTGATGTAAAGATGCTTGAAGTGATTAAGCTCGGATACCTCAACGTACCTCTTTTGTATATCATTGCTCTCGATCCACGAATTTTTTATTATCAAGGAACCTGCCTCGAAAGAATTTATGCAATAATCGTGATTACTGATTAAGTTTAATTGTGTTGATAAGGTCTTTGAAATTTTTCCTGTCCCAATACCTAAGGTTACTTTTCCTTGTTGCTGCAATTTCCAAAGGGCTTCAAAATCATCGGGTAATCGGTTACTTAACATGATAATTTCCGGAACATAACCAGAAAGAAGATAAGTATCGTTTGCCATATTAGATCCTTCGAAGTCGTATCCGTTGCCCATTAGTTTCACATGAGCTTTTTCAATCAATGCTGGCCATTTGAGTTCTGAATCTGAAGAAGATGAAATGATTAAGTTCCTGGAGCGATGATCACTAAAATACGGTAACAGATTATCAATAGTAATGGCTCTTGAGGCACCATTGAAATTGAATCGTATGCGATATTGTTCACTTTTCGTTCTGGGAGAAACTAGATCAAGCAACGGAAATCCAGATTGGACAAGAGCCAACACGGAGGACACAAAAGAGCAATTTGAGAGTACATCCTGGTACAAATCTATAAGTTCTGGTCCAGCATTCCATTTTGTAATCACAGTTTCTTCAAACGTAACGTCTAGTTCAGTTTTGGTGGCTAAAATTGAAGTATCAGTTTCAACGAAGAAGGGCACTTGAAAATCAGCCGAATCAAGACTTTCAGAGAACTTTATTATTGGATAATGAACACTGTTCAATTTGGAGTTCAACCAAACCATTTGTGACGTGAAATCTCGTTTATTTTCTTGCAATTGCTTATAACGTTCCATGGAATATTTGCTAATGGCCAAATTTGCAGCATCTTCTGGTAAGGAATTGAGGATCTTGATCGCTTGAAGACAGTGAGTTTTGGCCTTAACGGAGTTGTTCAAGGCTTCATTGAAATTTGAACTCTGTAGAAGTGAAACCGCTGCTGATAAAGACATCAGAAAGAGCAGTTGGGTCAGGAGTTCTTGTAGAATAACGCATTTTGATATTGTGTGGCTTACGTAATCAACATATGATGGAGGTTCGGCATTTAAAAGGACAATATTTGAGGAGAGAAGACAGGAGAAGGTTGAGGCTAAAGCTCTGGTATGCTTTAAAATACTCACATGTCGGGCGTCTTGAGGGCTTGACAAGCGGAAGTTGGTTGTATAGATTCTTCGTGAAGCTCCACCGTAGCATGTGATAGCAAGTCACGTGGACAGATACATACGAACAGGCGACTTGGTGCAACCAAGTCCACAATGGTCCTTCGTAACAGAAACGGAGAACAGATTCATAAATCGCTGCGGGAGGAAGTGCCACGTGATGTCAAAAGGAATTCACTAAGGCTCCAGTACCTTATCCCGTTGGTTATTGCCTTTCGATTGGTCAATTCGTTCACTATATCTACGTTTTTTCAACCCGATGAATATTTCCAAGCCCTTGAAATCGCCCATTATTATGTGTTTGGATACGGCTATGTGACATGGGAGTGGAAGGAGAAGTTGCGTTCGTCTATACACCCACTTATTTACGCTCTCGGATACCAATTGACTAAAGTTATGAATGAAGACTTCATTCTGTGGAGTCCTAAGATCATAGGAGCCATAGTGGCTACATTTGGAGATATTGGGGTCTACAAGTTCATTTTACATTATACGAAAAGAGAGAGACTTGCGAGGGTGGGGTTTCTTCTTTGGATGTTGAATCCGTTCAATTGGTACTGTTTGACTCGGGCATTTTCCAATAGCTTTGAGACAGTTTTGACCATCTGGGCGTGGATTTTCTGGCCCTTTGATACGAGGAGTGCCAACCACAAGCAATTTATTCTCTCCGTGTCCTTAGCTGTGATAAGCTGTATCGTTAGGCCTACGAACGGCATCATTTGGATTTTCTTGGGGCTAAAACTTCTTGCTTCGACTCATCACAAGCTAAAAATGCTACTCATAACCACGTCAACAGCAGTGCTTCTATTGATATTGAATGCATTCCTAGATTATAAATTCTATGGAGAGCTCACATTTCCACTTTACAATTTTGTTGAATTCAATGTGGTGAAAAACCTTTCAATATTTTATGGAGTTGCCCCTTGGCATTTTTATATCTTCCAAGCGATTCCTTTGATGATGATGCTATACTTGCCATTTTTAATTTACTCGTTGGCTCAAAATTTCCACGATAGTTTGGTTCAGGCTGGCCTTCTCGTACTATTCGGGTTTTCTTTGATCCAACATAAGGAATTCAGGTTTATTTATCCTCTTCAACCATTAATGATACTACAATGCTCATACTCTGTTTCCAACGCTATTAAAAATTGGTCAAAAATGAAATCCAGACTTGTTTTCGGTGGTATCATAGTTATTCATGCTATCATTGCGTGCTTTTTCTCTCAAGTGAATGAAAGAGGTGTGATTGACCTAATGAGATACCTCAATGATTCTAAGAGTATAACATCATTGGGATTTTTCACCCCTTGTCATTCCACCCCTTGGCAAAGCTACTTACACGATCCAAGATTCGAGAATTCGTGGTTTTTATCATGCGAACCACCTCTAAATGTTCCTATTGATGGCTACAGAGATGAGTCAGATCAATTTTATGATGACCCAATTGGCTTTATGGACAGTAACTTACCGTCCAAAAAGCCATGGCCTAGTCATTTGGTAATTTTTGAAGCACTTGAGACTGAGATTGTGGATTACATTACCAAAAAAGGATACACAGAAGAAAAGAGGTTTTTTAATAGTTACTTCCACTGGGATGGAAGAAGAGAAGGAGATGTCATAGTTTACAAGTACATCTTATAGGATTGTTTGCACGATGCATTGTGCAGAATCTACAGCTTTATGATATATCAGGAGGTATTTTTCGTTCATTTCAAAACGAGGAGCCTTAGGGTGCTATGAAGATTTTATTTCATTCGTCACAAATCATATGACCAAATCGCATATTAATATTTATAACTTCTAGTTTAATTTAGTTTCAAATTAATAAGTCAAATACGCAACATTTGTACGTACCAATTACCATACTATTATGAGAGGCTACACATATGCACAAAGTTCCAATATATATATGATAGAACTGCAAGAAATTTTCATATTGAACTACTATGAGTACTTGTACAACAATTTATTGAAACATTAAATGGGATAACAGAATAACCCCTTTGAGTTCTTGATTATCGACCTGAAATCGAAATACAAATTTAAAAGTAGCCATAATGAGAAGGACTACTTTAAATTCTCCTATGCATCAACATTAGATATACTACCTCAAACACTCTCAATTAATTCACCCAGGTGCATACAGATTCACCCAGGTGCATACAGATTCAGCTGGTGCATACAGATTGCCTCTCCTTATTCCATCAATTCTTATTTATCAACCATTGACCCATTGATACTCCGTAACGGTTTATCCCGGCCTTGTCCCCCGTGCGACTTGCCCCCCAGTAATGTTCCTGGTGCGGGTCTACTGAAGAAATCTCACAATACAGAGCACTACTAAACTCTCACTACGAATAGCATCAAGGTCTCGGGATGTTTTGGGTCATCACTCACTCCACGACCACCCGTCACCAGCTGCTGCTGTTGGGTCCATCGTTGCCTCACCGTGTCCCTCCCGTGTTCTTCCTATAATCTTTGTAAAATAATTGTCTCAATCGTCACCGTCACCCAACTATCACGAGCCATCATCCAACTCCAGTGACAATGGTCATCCATACCGGTGGTGGTGCTACAGAGTGGTCCCATATACGGAGACTCTCGTGCGAATTAGTGGGACACGTCCCGGTGCACTCCGTACTCGGCCGGAGCCTGACCGCACCACCACGGTCAGAAAGGATCACAGGAAGGTGAATAAGGACGCAGCAGAGGGACAAAATGGAGGAAAGCAGTAGAGGGACGCAGTAGAGGGACGCAGTAGAGGAACACAGTAGAGGGAAGTTGGTCTCAATAGACGCGTTGCTGTACAACTTCGTAAAAGAAAGAATACGTTGAAAAATACATTCATAAAAGAATACGTTGAGGAACATAAGACAGCGAAAACATTGAATGCGTTGAAGAATTGATGAATAGCGGGGAGAGTCGGAGAAAGTGTTGGAGAAGCAATCGAAGAGTGTAACGAAGAAAAATGTCTCCTATTGTTCGAAGTAAGATTAGGGGTTACAATCGTGAAAAGGCTGTTTGACAGTGGGGATTGAACACTGTGAACAATAGATGCGGATATGGAATATGTGAAGAGAAGAAACCCACGCACCATCTCATAACCCGGGGCTGGTAGAGAGTAACAGACGTCTTGGGAAAGGAGTGGGGTCGAGCAAGTGAGCTGGGACAGAAACAGTGACAGCAGAAGGTGCAACGGAACTGTAGCTGAAATAGTTACAGAAACAGAAACAGTAATGGAACCAGGCTTCGGGGTAGATTAGCGAGTTGCTTGGAATCTGAGCCTGAGCCGTGCCATTATGCTTGAGGAGATCCTGGGCGAGGAGATCCTGCTGCGGTGGAATTACTGATAATTATCAGCAATTACTGGGAGTGCGGTGAGGTGGACTAGGCGAGATGTGTGTGGGGGTTGGGTCTTCAAGAATTCTTCAGAAGAGGTCCGGAGTCGAACTGAGCTTGTTTCTTTGAAAGGATGGGGATGAGACGGTAAAGATTCGCATAGAAGGTATTCGATTCCAGTAAATCTGTCAAATAGAACACTGTCCTAAACCCCGAACTGCGATCGTTTTCCGCAGACACTTCATAACTTAATGGAGAGACAATTATTGTAGTAAATTCTGGCAGATGCAATTCTAGCAGATACAGTTCTAGCAGATACAGTTCTAGCGAGTTTCTGCCCGCGGGCACCGTTTCAACTGTATGTAGACATATCTGTGGTTTTTCTGGATCGGGAATTCCTGCTGAAAATATGGCGAAATTTCAGGTTTGTAGCTGAGTGACGGTGTCATCAGGAATCCAACGGTGGGACCGCCGCAGCGATAGGTGGTGCTACGGAGCCTGTTTCTGGTGTCACTCTCGTGGGAGATTTACCACGTGGTTGTGCCGGGCGTGGTACGGTGGGCCTAGCAATCGTGGGTGGCAGGGCCCCGTATCTGTCCGTAATTGTCCGAACATTGCGAAGTCTGGTGGTGTGTTCTCCGTGGACCGGAACAACTGACCTATTGTGCCCGTGGCGTAACTGGTGATATGGGTGCGTGATACGAGACAATAACACTGACACGGGCAGTGGCTCAGGCTGTGATACCGGCTTTGGCATTGGGAGATGTCAGTGTTGGAGTTGATTCTGAATCTGTGAACAATAGGCCAAGTGCTGCGTAGGCCGGAACCTAGGAAGTCGCACCGTGGAAAATCTGAAAAGTTCCGAGACCGGAACCAGTGGATTGGAACCAGTGGAGTGGACCAGTGAACTGGCCATAGTAGAACAGAACAAGAGCAGAACCACCTCCAGAACCAGCGACTACGTTGCTACCAAAATATTCTCTCCCGATGAGAAGTCCCCGTATCTCACATCGCCCAGTCGTATCTGTAATCACACAAACCTCCGAGGTTGCTGGAAAATTCTCGAGGAGATCCATGTCAAGCCAATCCCAATCCACTCCCAATTCAATCCCAATCCACTCCCAATCCACCCCATTTCGCTCCCAATCCGAGTGTCTCGACCCCGCCCAGCGCATCGATTGCCATTCCACCGACTTGTGTTCGCTGGAACTATGTCCTTATTGATGCGCCAAACGCAGCAAAAACTTCCACGAACAGCCCCACTCCTCTGCCACAACCCCCTCTCCACCACCAGACTCCTCCACCGCCTCTTGGATCCCCCCTTCACCTCGTCCGTTCCTTCCTTTCCGTGTTCTCTGGCTGTTCCGTAGGCACAATTGGCACCATCGCCCAAGGCTCGCACTGCAACGCGCGCAAGATCTGTCCCTAGGATATTTTCTAGTGCGGGTCGCAATTACATCACACCATTTCCGCAAACACCACACCACTAAGACGGCTGGGTCTAACGACAACACATGGACCATATCCATCCGACCTGAGATTCGGACATACATGGAGTGATCGACAAATAGGGCCGGGGAGGAGTGGAGCTATAAAAGGAGGCGAATTTCCCACCCCAGCTCTCTCTCTCCATCAACATCAAACACATATATTGATACCAGTATGTTACGTTCCTTTACCACAAGAGCTCTTTCCTTAGCCACAAAAGGTAGGAATAGGGAAAGTGGAGCATTGAGAACCGTGGAGCAGTGAGAGCAGAGAAGTGAGACAGAAGCCCGGTGGAGGTCGAGACAGAGTGGAATGGTGGTACAAGAGGGACTAGTGGTACTGGTGGTACTAGTGGTACTAGTGGAACCATTGGAACCATTGGACTGTTGGGCCACGAGATTTACCATGGAACCACCACAGAATAGAATATGAGTTCCCGGAACTGGAGTTCACCAGAATTGCGGGGCCCTTGAATGTGGAGCCTTTCGTTATGGAGCCCTCCAGATTCTGGGCCTGGGCTCACGATGAATATCATCCCATTCTTCTTATGAAAAGTCTTCCAATCAGTGAAAAATCCCATTCACCCATTCCGAATTTCCCCATTTCCCGATAAGAAGCTTGCTCTCTTCGTTCGCATCGTTCCGGCCTATGCCCCTAACCTTGAATTCGTGGTCCTTTTGTCTCACTCTTTTCAGAATAGGGCCCAGTCTATTTACGGACTCCCTTAACATTCCCTCACCCTTCATCTTTACTACATTCCATGATGTTATGAACCGTTACTAACAAAGCAGTGTCTATCCCAACTACTCAAAAAGCCGTCATTTTTACAGAGCACGGTGGTTCGCTCAAGTTCACCGACATCCCAGTCCCAAAGCCCAAGCCAAATGAGATCTTAGTCAACATCAAGTACTCCGGTGTGTGCCACACCGACTTGCACGCCTGGAAGGGAGACTGGCCATTGGAGACCAAGTTACCCTTGGTCGGAGGTCACGAAGGTGCCGGTGTCGTTGTCGACATCGGAGCCAACGTTGTTGGCTGGAAAATCGGTGATTACGCCGGTGTCAAATGGTTAAACGGCTCTTGTATGAGCTGTGAATTCTGCCAACACGGAGACGAGTCCAGTTGTCAAAGCGCCGACTTGTCTGGTTACACCCACGATGGTTCTTTCCAACAATACGCTACTGCTGACGCTGTTCAAGCCGCTAAAATCCCTGCAGGTACCGACTTGGCCCAGGTGGCCCCAGTCTTGTGTGCCGGTATCACCGTCTACAAGGCATTGAAGACCGCCGAAGTTCACCCAGGTCAATGGGTGTGTATCTCTGGTGCCGGAGGAGGTTTGGGTTCCCTTGCCATCCAATACGCCAAGGCTATGGGTATGAGAGTCATCGCCATCGACGGAGGTGCCGAGAAGGGCGAATTCTGTAAGTCTTTGGGTGCTGAAGTCTACGTCGACTTCACCGCCTCCAAGGATATCGTTGGTGATGTCAGAAAAGCCACCAACGGAGGTCCTCACGGTGCCATCAATGTCTCTGTGTCCGAAGCTGCCATTGGTCAATCTTGTGACTACGTCAGATCCACTGGTACCGTTGTTTTGGTTGGTTTGCCAGCCGGTGCCAAGGTGGTCACTCCAGTTTTCGCAACCGTTGTGAAGTCCATCTCCATCAAGGGTTCTTACGTCGGTAACAGAGCTGACAGTGCTGAGGCCATCGACTTCTTCAGCAGAGGTTTGATCAAGAGTCCAATCAAGATTGCTCCATTGAGCAGCTTGCCACAAATTTACGAAAGCATGGAGAAGGGTGAAGTTATCGGAAGATACGTCGTTGACACCTCCAAATAGATTACGAGAGCGTTATAGCCTAGATAGCTGTTATGAATTAAAATTAATGTACTATGAATGGAAGATTTGTAGTGAGCTATGTGAGTTCAGGGACCCGATGGTAAAAGCAAGCAAATACGAATTGATAGGAACCAGTAATCAGAAAACCATGATAAGCACCATCAATTGATCTTGAAAACACAGTATCAAAATAGTATTTCGTGTATCACTAGATCTTGAAGTATTGATAAATTATTCTGAATCTGATGAGGGAAGGGAAGGGAAGGAGAAAGTCACATTTGACCTTATCTCACATTTATCAAACTCAACTTCTGTAAGGACAAAGCTTTGCATAAGCCAATTTCCTATGAGTCCTGAAATATTTGACCAATCTTTTACCTTTTTTACTATCGCCAATTGCTCAAGAAATGGTCATTTTGAAATGCACATTTGCTGGGTATCTCAACCCTGGAGTCGTTATATTTTCCTGTCTCAATTGAATCAATTCTTCAAGAATTTTTCGTAAATAGATAATGCACAATCATCTGATGGCTGCATTTTCTTCATTCAATTTCTCTGCATCCAGTCCCACCTTGTCCATCCATCTCTTGATCAAGCTCTCATTTTCCTGTCTGACTTTCTCTATCTCCTCACGTAGCACATTCGATTGAATCTGGTTCATGAGGTTCTCATCATTGATGATCTCTATAGATTTATCCTTCTCCTTTAGCTGGGCATTGAGATGTGCCACCTTAAGTGTCAATTTTTCCACCTGTTTCTCCAAACTCAACTTGGTCTTGTTCAATTGGGCCACTTTCTGTTCTGCTTTCTCTCCTTCGAAGTGTTTTTGATTGATATTATCTATCAACCTTAGATTGTCCTTACGGAGCTCCTTGTTCTCGTTGACAAGCCCTGACTCCTTACGGTCCTCCGTGGATGTCGTCAAAGACGGCGATGGAGAAGGGGATGAAGAAGAACTTGTCGTTTTGGCAGTATTGAACTGTTGGTTCAATTGGAAAAACGCCTTGTATAGATCAGAATCTTTCTGCTCAAACGCGTCTCGGGCTCTGATGGCTTCAAGTATATCGTCCCGCATTTCAAGATGGGCTTCTAGCCAATAAGAAGGGGCACGAGTGCTGGGAAAGAAGACCAGAAGGTCTGTTCCGGGGTCACGATAGCTGGAAAGTGTGTAGGTGATACATGTATGCAGGAAACGAACTAAACTGGTATCATGTGCAGTGCGCTTATGTGCAGTGCATAACTTGAGACAAGGTGGTGACTTATGGCACGAGTTTTAAATCTACGAGCTCCAATTGAGTTCTGGAAATCACACCTGCTTCCAATTGATACTGGTAGTACTCTTTACTTAACTTCATCTTTATTTGAAGATTTCCAAGGTTCCCTTTTGTCCCTACTGTCCTCTCATGTTACGCTTATCTTATCTAAGTGACGTGTCACGTGACGCAACACTACCGTTTGCTGGTGTCACTACAGCGAAGCGAGATCACAACATTCCCGCCACATCGTCCGTCATCTCATTCAATTCGCCTCGGAACTCGAAGAATACCCTCGAATCTCCTTTAAATTGGTCCACGAGCCAATCGATTATCATGTCCAATGGTTTTTGGGGCATATTTCTGAAGGATACTCAGGGCCTAGAATCACAAGCATCGTCAAGTCACGTCGATGATTCAAAGAACAAGGGACCTATTGTCCCTGATAGTTCAATTTCTGGTAACAGTGGTTTGATACTGGTGTCAGAATCGGATAAAGAAGATCCAAATATCGAAAATAAGGATGATAATAGCATCAACGGCAAGAACTTACAGTCTATACAAGAAGGGTCCAATGAGAGCTTTATCGTCAAGAAAGGCTCTTCGCGGTCTGGTAGTGACCACAAAACAGACCACAATATAACTAATATGACTGAAAGCATTGATGAGAGTGACAAGATTGACCACATATCCGGGAATGGTACCTCAATAGCAAGCTCTGAACTTATGTACAACGGTCATGCAAAAAGGGCAGTGGCCACAGGTGGCATAGAGACAGTTAATGGTCCCGCTATTACTACTAGTGGGTCAGAACAGGTCCAACAAGTATCCTCTTGGTGGTTTTGGAGGACTAAAATGGAGCCCCAACCTACAACAAATGAGCATCAAAAACTTCTAGCAAGTCAAGAAATGACTATACAATTGCAAGGCGCTTCTTCAAATATTAACGAGAATCCTAGCAGCAATCCTATCAACGAAATTCACAAACCCAAATACGAGTATGGGGCCACTGGTGAAACCCTTGGTCCCCCAGCTAATATTATACCCCAAGCTTCCATAGATGCCACCGAATCCTCTGGTTGGGTCGATTGGTCACTTCAGTATCGACGAATGAGCTCTGTAGTGAGCTACGTTTACACTACGGGAGAAATTACAAACGATAGTGAAGCGGTAGAAGTAAGAAACCCCGAACCTACCTCCTCTAACGGTTGGCTTTCATGGGCATGGAGAAGTTCCCAACAAGATGAGTCTGATGAAGAAAGCGTGGTAGGAGGAAATGAGGCCATTGCCAGGGATATGTACCGTTCTGCAAAATTAGCCATCGAAAATTCAAAAGAATCATCACATTATGCATTTAAAGGTGCCATGAAAGATATCAAATTTGCCGGTGAATCTCCAAACTACCTGCAACTTGAATTGGCTGTCAGTGACACTGTTACTGAAAATCAGCCAGTCCAATATCTTTCTAGAAGACGTCCTTTGGCACCAAACGAACTACAAGAACGTAATCTCCAAACCGCGGAGGTTCAGGTATCAAAGCAAGGAACTACTATCACCCCAGTAGCAAATGGAAAAAATATTAATTCACAGTCTGCAGATCCAAATGAAGATACAAGCATTGTAACTCCTCCATTACACAGAAACTACAGATCCATTACTCTACGTACCAAGCTTCGTTTGTTTGCAGAAGAATACTTGAAATCGAGCGGAGGACAGAATCACTTGTACCGAAGAAAATCAAGCTCAATATCTGCAAGAAAAAAGACAATAAAAAAGGTTGTTATTGTGGGGGTTCATGGTTTTTTGCCAATAAAAATGGTACGAACCATGATTGGACAATATACTGGTAACTCAACAAAATTTGTCGGCGAAGCTGCACAGGCTGTGGTCAAATGGCTTCAGACTAATAATCCTGAATACAACGAAAATGATTACGACATTCAAACTATTGCATTGGAAGGCGAAGGTCGCATTGGTGAGAGAGTTCAAAAGCTTTATGGTCTTCTCCAAAATTGGAAGAACGTTTTGGAAGAGAGTAACTTCATTTATTTCGTTTCACATTCTCATGGAACACCAGTGGCTATTAGATTATTTGCACGTCTAGTAGAAGATTTATCCCCCAGTTATCGAGTTTACGGATTATTGAGCATGTCGGGTATGACAATGGGCCCAATCCTCGGCCTTGATACTAAGTTGGTGCTCCGTGCTTTCACAGCTAGTGAAAGAGATATTATCAATGAAATGTTTGCATTACAAAGTCCAAAATCAGAACCAAGTGTCCAAATGGACGAAGCTATGAATGTGTTGATAAAGCACAATGTTAAAATTACGTTCTGTGGAGCCATAGATGATCAGTTCGTTCCATTGACCTCTAGTTTGGCAAACCAGTATCATCATCCAAACATATATCGGTCCATTTATGTGGATAAATCTTCCACTACACCAGATTTTATTGTGAACTTCGTACGTGTCATCATAACAATGAAGAATATGGGGTCTTTTGAAGACTATCAACTATTGAAGGATGTTGCAGACAGATTTGTGGGACTGGTAGGATCAGGTGGTCATTGTCGTCTCCATCACTGCCACCAGGTATATCAATCAGCGATACAGCATTGTCTTGAAACAACAAGCTTACAGAATAAGCTGAATCATTCGCTACAGATAATACGAAAGCCCTCCCAAGGAGGATTTACACTTGGTTCGAATAGTGTCGCTTCCATGAATTCCTCTGAAAACAATTCATATATCATTCCTTGGAACCTACGCAGTCTAATCCAGGATTTGATGGGAGTAAATAATGTGGCGAATATGGAATTGTTACGCACAATGATCGCCTCATATAATGCTTGGGATCCTTCAAGGAGTTTTCGTGATCTTAGGCAATGTTTTAGTGTTTTGGAAGATATGCAATTAGACGAGTTGGTCTTATAGCTTCATTTTCCATATGATGATATTTTAGGACAAATGTCAAATTTGTATAATTGGGTTACTTACCTACAGGCATCATAACAATACTTTGCCTAGAAGAATAACCGTTTGGGATATAGTGGATTCCGGCTCCGTGGATGTTAAAGGAACAGTTATTGATACACTTGTTGTCTCACAATACTTGCATTTAACGATAGTTGTCATTTTATGGAATTAAAAAAATAATTAACAGCCAATCGTACAACTAAACAACCATAATATCACATTAATATACGGAAATCATATTCAGGGAAACATTTTCAAGTTTTCTTTCGGACAAGAAGTCATATTTATAACAAAGCTGCAAGAAGCCATAGGTGTACCGAAGTATTGAGATCATTAAATGATATCAATACGTCTATTGAACACTTTATGGAGTACACGCTTACAAAAAATTCTGAAACTCGGACTGTTTAAGTTTATTTTATTTGTTGCTCTAGAATCTTTGAATATCAATTTCTAAATAGAAAGTGCAACTCAGCGAGATCTTAGGAAATTAGTCGGAATGTCAAAAACCGAATCTATACTGTGTGGCAACTACAGTTCTTGCCTCTCTAACTTTGTATATTGGTATAAATAGTAAGAAAACTATACAATGGTTCAAAATTTTTTGTTGATATCTTCTTAATCAAAGTCGATGTCCGAGATTTGCGCAAAGACCGCAACTTGCGGTTGGCTGCGAAACGCGCAAATGTGTCATCTTTCTTTGAACATGAGAAGGTAATGTGAGAAATGAAATGACGGATAAGTTCCAGTTTGTTTGAAGATTTTTGATCGTCGCTCGAGCTCTTTTGAAATTTTCTGACCTTGAAGGTAACTTTGCGCGTTGATAGCCCAATTCTTTAGAAATTGGTGAAGGGATTTTCTAGAAATGCAGTGAAGTTGAGGTTAATGAAATGGAAAATTGAATATTGAACAGTGGAATCATTTCACTAGATGAAAGCCTCTCGGGGGATATGGAGCCAAGTGGAAAAACTGATGAGATTTTTTTCACAGCAACGGTGTTGATTTAGAACACAGATTGAATATTGGATATCATGCGAAGAGTATTCAAGATATGAATTTAGAAATGAAATCCAAATTACGTAGGCTTGTACCTCCAATAATGAGTTTGTTTTAACTAGTTATTTCATGAGAGATATCTTGACAAATGGTCTATTTCTCTGCGTTAAGGAGGTGTTTTATTGGTGGGATATTGATCCAAAGCTATACACCGGCTTTTGTTGGTTGAATCCCTGTGAGTTCTCTGTTCACGGGTAGCACTTAAAAGATCATCAGTCTTATTGGATAACCCTTCGTATTTTGGGGGTCACCTCATCGATTGAACCAGATTCAATCGGCATCAATGATGTCAACAGTAATGAGTAAGTTTTGCTTAGCAACAATAATATCAAATTGAGAATAATTCTTTCTAATTATGCATTAAATTTTGTAGATGATCTTTGGAACAAACATTCAATACTTCGAATGCCTTTCTTGGTCAATGTCTAAACTATTCAGCACCGAGAGAATTGCATTGAAAGCTTAATATCGGCTCAGTTACCTGGGAACATAACATGTGTATTAACGCAATTAGTTACCTGGTTGAGGTTTGGGGGGATAAGAATAATTGAAAGAATTGGAAGGAACTCAAGTGGAAGAATTGGATTAGTTGTAGAATCGAACAATTGAATTGCTCAAATGAATTGTCTTGAGAAATATAGAATTGCTTTCAATAGAGAATTAAAATCATTGAATAGCAATTCATGGTGGAGAATCACAAGAATCCAAGCAAGTGAAAATTACGAAGCTCTCAACCGTGAAAATACAGAGGAATTCAAAGTGTTAAAACTTCAAGAATTGAAACAATTGGAATACCTACAGTCGGAAGAATTGAACAATCCGAAAAATCAAGACAATTGGCACAATTGGGATCTCAACTCACCAAGCACAACAACTATTGACGTATTGTAACATAAACTATTATAGGGGCAGCCTAAAATCACCGGGAGATGGCAAATTAAATCCCGGCTTTCTGGTCAAAGGCACATGGCCTTGAAACGTTTGAGCTTTGGGACTTTCAGCTGGATTGGTATTCCGTTCTCTTCGTAAATGGACCCAATTTCAGGTTCGAACAATTGACATAGCTGCTTCTTGTAGTCGCATCAAAGAGAAGTGAAAGGCTGTGTATTTGAGTTTGCATCTGCATTTGCTTATGCTTCGCATATGTAAGGTCGGAATTTCCGTTGCATTGATGGCGAAACATGCCACTTGGGAGTTACATTGCATGTTCATTCTGCGGGTCCGGGATGTTTACCAAAAGCGACAGATGGCATAAGAAGCATCTTAGACGGTCGGGGTGATTCTGTGATGATGATGAGCTTTGGCCCATCGGTGATATCGGAACATTAAGATCTACAGTGGATAAGCGAGAAGTGCCTATCGAAGCATATACAGTGCTCCCAATGTGAATCTCCGGCGTCTGCATATGTACGGTTATGGGCGTGGGTAAGGTGTATTCTATCGTAAAGTTAAATAGGAACAAGAGCAAGAGGCGCAACGGTCCCTTTGTGCGCCGCGGGCTCGTGATCCCGACAGCACGTGGTTTTTCCGGGCACGTGACAGTGCCATATGCCCAGCGTAACTACTGCTACTGCTCTGCTACTACTCCGGCCAGCTTCGGACGGGAAGCCAACCCAGAAGTGAATGCGGACCCCAGTGAGTAGATGGCAAGTACTGAGGCTGTGGACGTCCACCTAATCTGGAAAAAGGTGCATTCCGACGCATTAAAACCACCAAATGAGCACGCAACACACAAACACCGCTTTTCTGGTGAAGTCCGAGCAAAAGAGGAAACCCGCTAACTGACCTATCATACCATCAAGACACCAGAGAACAATAACCCACGAGAAACAAACCCGCTTTAACCCCGTAGTGCCACGGCTGACGCCGAGACGTGGATAGAAACCGATCCTGTGAAAACCTGCAACTGAGTGCAACATGTCAATTAAAACACATCCATTGGTCTGTGGCTGGGGTCAGTTTGAATTTGTATGTCCATAATAGTACGTCATATTTGATAGAATCGTGCCTCTTGATTGTTTGCTAATTTCTCTAGATAGGGCTTCTTTGGTTGAACTAATGCTACTTTGGTTGAACTAATGCTACTTTGGTTTACGATTGTGCTATTGCCTCCTAGTTGTGTATTCGCAGTTGTCTATACGTAGTTGTCTATACGTAGTGGTTGTCTATTGCTTCCTACGTCTACTCACTGGTCCTCCTATGTCTACTTCGAAGCGCTAGTTCAAATTTCTTCTGCTCATGTCCTTTCCTCAAATAGAATTCCAACTTCATATCTTCATTTATGTCCATATTCAATCTCTTCGTTCGATGCCATCATTCGAGGCCACTATTCAATGTGAATGAATAATGTCTTCAACCAATGCCCCTATTACGCCCAATCCAATCCTTTCTCTTGGTATACCACAGACCGAGACCTATTCATCGATGCTCTCTCCCTACATTAATCTCCATACACACACCCTCCTATGATATCAATCCACTGGTAACTCCCTTTCCTCGAGTTATAAAAATGTCATACCAAATTTCGGTACCCAAATCCTTCCTCTAGTTATACCAACATCAACCTTTGTTCTTGGAATCATCCTTCTTCATTATTATCTTATTCATAAACTCTCCATAGTTTCTTCATAATTATCCTTCTTCATAAATTCTTCACAAACACTTCACACTCATCCTTCTTCATAATTTCCTTCTTCATTATTATCCTTCTTCATAATCTCTTCATAATCTCTTCATAATCTCTTCATAATCTCTTCATAATCTCTTCATAATTTCTTCATCATCTCTCCACACTTTCTTCATAATCTCATCACACTCATCCTCTTCTTGTGTCCATCTCCACGCTCTCCTCTCTTCCTGGTTTGCATGTTACGGCCGCTCCACTGTGTAATCTCACCTCACCTTGTTGGCGAGTCCGGTGGAGTCGGGGTCGGAGTAGCGGCCGGTTGTGGGCGGAGACCAAAGAGCGGAGAACCGTCGGCACACGCCAAACCGGGGGGCTCCACAGTTGTTCCACCGCCGGAGTGGGAACGGTTCTGAGTGTTTAAGTGTTTAGTCGATTGCTTAGTCGAGTGTTTAGTCCGACGGCGGGTGGCCGGGCACTTGAGGGGAGCAGCCGGCACTCAACCTTTTACTAAGGTTTAGAGTTGGCTGGAATAGCATGCTGGGTGTCTACCGTGCGTAGTATGTAAGTTTGAAGTTGCAGGTACGCCTGTTCTCTTGATGGGGGCACGGGCCGCCGCCTTGTTCAAAGTGTATGGGCATGTAGGGCATGTAGAGGTACCAGAAATTCCTGGGGACCACGTCTATGTCGCCGGCTAATGTAGCGTTATTTTGCAGCTGGCCCCGTCACCCGTGCTTATGCTTTATGCTTCATGCCTTATGCAGTCCCACATTGGTGGTTCGCTTTGGTGCTTCACGCTTGCGTTCACGTTTCTGCTTCTGCTTGTGCTTCACGTTTCTGCTTCGCCTTCTGCTGCACCAGAGGAGGTGGCACAGGTGGTGCTTTGGCAGCACCTTCAGTGCTACCGCTACCCCAGCACTACCCCAGCATTGTACCCCACTGGCGATTGCTGGGGCACGCGGGTGGGCTTGGCCTACGTAACTCTGCCTGGCTGCTCCCCAGTCTAGTGCCAGAGCTGTGCATTGCGTGCAACGTACACCTCCACTGGCGTGGTTGTGTGCTGTGTCTGTGTCTGTGTACGGCTATATGCAGTGCACGCTGATATGACGCTACGCAAGGTTTAGTGCGAGTGCAGGTGCAGGTGCATGCGACCTGGCCCGGTTGCGAGCCCTGGCCCTTCCCCGGTAGCCTATCCCCGGATCTCACCCATACCCCTACGGAACAACATTCCAGCTCCTGGGGGCCACGGATCCGTTCCCAAGACACCACGCTCCACCGATTGACCTTCCCTGGCGCCTGGGGACCCGTCCACGGAGCCCGCAGCGCCCATCCCAAAAGCCCGCGGTTTCCAGCTCCTCCTCCTCGCCCAACGGCCCCGACCACATCTCCTCCTCGTCCTCCTCCGCCGCCACCGGAACCACCCGAATGTCTGCCCGCACGTGACGTGCTCCGTGCCAGCCACCGGAATGGCTTGGGGTCCCACCGTCGGCCGGTACCTGCCCAGCCTGTCTAGCGGAGCCCCGACCGGACCTTGACCGGAAAACCACCGGACCACCAAGGCCTCCACCTCCGACGGGCCCCTCCCCCCGGGACACCGGGGGATCCTTCCCACATGGAGAGGCCCTTCCCCTTCTCAGTTGTCATCATGCCCCCTCCTGCACCCTGCACGTTGCATTGTGCATGCTGCGCGAGCTGAAGCAGCTCGCACTGATTCGCCAGATTCTTCGTATCGTTCGTTACGGCGGTTTAACTTCCAATAATATCTGCACGAGATTGTTAGCTTTGAGGTGCATGCGACCACAAACCCACATCGGTAACTTGGGGCCTGGCCGGCTGGTCTGCCTGGCCTGCCTGCGGTATCGCCAAAGGGACGGCCCCAGACCACGCCAGAACACCTTGGTTGCACCGCCATCACCTGCAGAGCACACAGGCACACATGAGGGTCCCGTGCCTCGCAGTGCGCCCGCCGCCATTGCTATAGCTGGTGCCCGTCTCTCACCACCGCCAGTGCCTGAGCCTCATGGCTACGTCACCGATACCAGATTCATGCACCAGCTCTTGCAGCATGGGTGCACGGTGCGGGCCCGCGCTCGCACCCCACGCATGCATGCTGCCACGTTACACCACAGGTGTGCCGCACGCTCCCCGCCGCGCGCCTTACCACCTCCGCCAGCGCTACCACCTCTACCGCTCCCATCACCGCTGCCACCGCCACCACGCATTGCGCTTCATCATGTGGGTGTGTGCGGGCTGCGAACCCCACGCCGGCCAACGTACCTACCCTCCTTACAATTCCTGCACCGCTGCCGCACTCCCTCCCGCACTCCCTCCCTCCCTACCGTTCCTCCCTACCGTTCCTCCCTACCGTTCCTCCCTGTCTACCGCAGCGCCGCGCATATGTCCTTCAACTGCTCACCGGTGTGTCTTGTTGCGGCATCCGCCGAAACTTGCAGCTGCCGCTACAGTGTAACATCGGCTGTGGACCTAGAACCCTAGCGCCGGCGTCCCGCTAAGTCCAGGGACACCCCCAGCGAGCCCCAGCGACTGCCGGTGCTGCTGGTTGTCTCAAGCGATCCGCCCACGAGTGTCTCTAGCGCTGTGTGTTTGGCTCGTGTTGGCCGTCCCTGGCCGTCCCTGGCCCTGGGTGCCTCCCCCGGCGTGCCGCCGTCCCCCACACGTGTCTCGGCCGGCGTCCCTACCTTTCCTCCTCGCTTCGCTCGCTCCTCTGTCGCCGGTGCTCTCCCTATTTCCCCCATCTTCCTCCCTACATTCCCTCCCCACGCTCGCCCTGCGCTCCCCGACGCTCCCTCCTTCCTCCCCCTACGCTCCCGCCTTCCCGCCCCACGCTCCTCCCGGTGTCTCGCTTTCTGACACTACCCTGTCTAAGTCCGCCGCACTCTTCGCATCAGGCTCTACGCCCACCATTCTGCGATCCCTTCCTGGCTTCGTTCCTTCCTACGTTCGTTGCTTTCATCTTCTCTTCTTCTTCCACTTCTTCTTCTTCTCCTTCCTTCTTCCATCCCGCCTCCCCTTCTCCTTCGCCGTCGCCTTTGCCTCGCCATACCCGCTCCTCCTCGTCACCCTAGGCGTCGCCTCCATCAACTGCTCCTCGGCCTGCCTCCCCATCACTATTTCACCAGGGTGCCACTGTTCCACCGCTCCCCCAACACCTCCAGGCCCCATTTCTCCACTGGCTCGTCCCCGTCCGCTCCCATCTCCTCGTCCTCCCCGTCTGTTCGCCGGCCCCATCCAAGGACATGTCCTCCGACGAAAACTCCTCCAAGCGGTCCCGTGCCAGCGGCGAAGTCCTCGACTTCCTCCTCCAGGAGTTCGAACGCAACCACAACCCTACGCCCGACCAGAGGAAGGAAATCTCCGACCGCACCGGCATGGCTGAAAAGGCCGTCCGTATCTGGTTCCAGAACCGCCGGGCCAAGCTCCGGAAGGTGGAGCGCATGAGCTCCTCCTCCAGCATCCCCAAGAGAGCCAACAGCCATCACTCGTCCAGATCCAACAGTATCGCCCAAGACACCAGCCCCACCAAGTCCTCCAGCGGCCCCCACTCCTTGCCGGCCTCGTCCGCCCCCAACCACACCAGCCTCCCCATTCCCGTGGAGGTCAACGACACCTACTGCTTCATCGACTGCACCTCGCTCTCGGTGGGCCTGTGGCAACGGATCAAGTCCGGCCACCACGACCACAAGGCGCTTTGCACCAAGTTCGTCAACCTCCTGCCCTTCACGCTCAATTCAGTGATGACCAACGTGGATCTCTTGGTGATCTTGTCCAAGAAGAACAACGAGATCAACTACTTTTTCCTGGCAGTGTTGAACAATTCCAAGATCTTGTTCCGGATCTTCTACCCCCTCTCCAGTATCATTTCCAGCTCAATTCTAGACAACAACATCAACTCCGAGAGCAACGAGCTCAGACTCAGTCTCTCTCATCACCCCAAATTCCTGGTGTATTTCTTCAACAGTGTCAATTCCGGGTCCAATCAATGGAGTATATGTGACGATTTCAGTGAGGGTCAACAAGTCAGCCTGGCCTACTTCGCCGAGGGTGGTAGCTCCATTCCTCATGTCCTCGTGGGTGTCAAGTCGTCCCTTCAATATTTGAATGCTTTTGTTGCAGAAAACACCCAAATGCTGCATCAAAATGCTCAGGTTCTCTACCAAGATCAACAACTCCATTCTAATCCATACTCCCAAACAGTCTCAAGCAATAATACAGCTTACAAATACCGTCAATCGGCACAAGTGGCAGATGATCAAACTTCAACCGGAACTTTTCAATACACTCATGATGATTTGAACAGCATTTGGGACGATGGCACGTCTCTCCCAAATCGTTCGAATAATCAAACACCTGTCACCCAATCTTTCCCACATTCAACCGGTACTTCGGTTTCAGCAGCTCCCCCTAAACTGGGTCTCACTGGATTCTCTCCATTGACTGGCCTTGATAATGCTCCTTCTCCTAATTCTCTGGCAAGTGCCGGAAGTAATCTCCAAAAGGATATTTACATGCATTTGATACAATCACTGGCTCCAGGAAATCAAACCAAAGGTGACAGTAGCAATGCTAATGGAACAATACATAGCATTACCAACACACCTCGGAGCGTTGATTCTGCTCACCCCGACCACAACGATCACAAAGATATCTACGATGACATGTTTAACCATGATACTCCAGATTTTCTTGCCTCTATAGGAGAGTCCGAAGTTAAAACGAAACAAGATAGTGTCGCCAACAGTCCATCAGTCAACAACATCTCTCAGAACGGTACCGTTCATGCCTATACACATCAACATCTGTCAAATCATAACGGAACATCCTACGAGCTTCTCAATGGGGATTTCTATCATCATGATTTTGACCTTAATGGTGTTAATGAATTCGGCTTGAATGAGGACCAAGGACTCGATCCCAACGCCTCCAATCCCAATGAACGAGGAAGTGGTGGTAATAGTGGATCGGGTTCTGGAAATGGAGGGGTTGATAGCTTCATAGACTTCGGCATATAATTATGAATGTTGAAATATGAAGAAGAATGATGGCTTGTTGCGATGAGATCTAGACCAAGAATAAGAACAAAACCGTTTGGTGGGTGCCCTTTTATTTGCTTTAATAACCTTTATTGTTGGCAACAATAATTTCCTTTATGACTCAGTGAGCCATTTAACAATCTGAGGACTTGATAGACCTTTATAATTTTCACTTCCTGTCGTTGGGCATGACTTCTGGTTAGTCTGACTACATCGTCAACTGATGGACCGGCCATTTGTATTTCATATATAATATTCATCCAATTAACGTAGCATTAATTCTTTGAAAATTTTGGGTCAACCAAATTGATTTTCCAAGTTGAAACATAAAACAGCATTCATTAGCAAATGGTACTTATTGTCACGTAAATGGATTATCTGAGTTTACCAAATATTCATTAACAAAAATGTTACTGATATGGTTGTAATCACCACCTTCTAATTTTTCCTTTAAGTCGCTTGAATTTGCGATTCGTACCATGTTTGTGAGAAGTCGAGAGTTATCTTGATATTTCCTTGTTTCGTTGTTCAATCTAGTGATCAAGTAATGTGGAATGACATCAAATTTATTCTCCCAAGGCGATTAAACACTGTTTTTTCTTGCTCTAGTTTGTTAACATAAATTCGAAAACTGTTTGATTATTATGGATGCAACCTTGATCAAGACAAATCGATATAATAATTACTCTACGTCAATTCAATAGGACTTGATTGTACATCCTAATGAAGATTTTCCATCTACAATTACTTCCCATCTACAATTACTTCCCATCTCCCACCCAAATTGTCTTCTCCCTCATACATCTATATCTCTTCACACCGTTCCACCTCCTTAGACATCTCCTCCATCAGCTCTCACCAGCCACTCATATACACACTCGCCTCAAAGCGTAAACTTCGGTACCATCGGCCGTAGCCACAACTTTAATCAATCCTCCATACTTGCCGAAGCCCCCAACCCTCTAAACCTCTAAACCTTCAAACCTCTGAACCTCTAAAGCTCTGAAGCTTCGCTACTTGGGTTTGCAACGGCCAGCCGAATCGAGCAATGCGTAATGCGTTGCTCGCAACTGCCAATTCGGCTAATCCTTCAATATGCCACACTATTGATCCCAAAACCGGGGAGTGTTAACGGTAACAATAGCGGTCCACTTCGTATGGTATGATCCATGGGAAGCGTCACACAGCCCTGTTAACGCTAAGTGTAGTAATCAAAATACCCCAACCAGAAAAGGGTTTCTTTGCTTCGCTACCAAAGGACATGGGAGTTCCAAAAAGCTGCTTGGTTGTACTGTATGTGGTGCATGAGGATGACTAGTAGTCACAACTGTCACAACTGCAGAACTACACAGCTGTCACAACTGTCAAACCCGTCACACACTAAAATAGCAACCGTTTAAAGTATAAGGTTCACGTCTCGTGTGTGCAAATTGCAGGAACATCTTGGAACCGAGTTGTGTGGTATTTTCTAAATCAACTATTCAATGTGGTATTTTCTGTCTCAGTACAACACAATTCACTGTATATTTTTCAATTATGAAAATAATTATCTGTGTAATCCCCCATGAAATTCTCATAATTCAACTCCCTACAGCCTTCTCCGCTTGCTCCCCCACGGGGTATTTCTGTGCCAGCTTGAGACTGAGGTTGCTTCCTGTTCAAAGAACCCCGTGGTTTCATTGCTGAGCATCAATGAACCGAGTAGTAGATTTAGTTTTCAGTTTTCAGTTTTCAGTCTTCAAAGTTTGCTCACTATGACGTCTTTGTTCCATAAACTTTTACTCAATTTCAATTACATGTGCGTTATCGACGGAACTTCGGGCACATGGACCAAAGGAGCCAATAAGCTCCAGACCTTCATATTATTTTCAAAGTGACCAGAAGAATCTCAGGGTTCCAAAGGTACTTGACAACTGTGTATTTCCAGGCTTGTTACTGCGAGTGAGCCCTGGGGTATCGAGGCTTAGAAGATCGAGCCAACGCCTCTTATGCAACTTCGAAGCAGTTAACTTGCCTTCAGCCTTCAAACCATGAACCTGGATCGAGTGGTCCAAGGAACATATCGAGGGTCTGTCGTGGGTAAGGTTGAATAATATCGGAGGGAAATATTATCGGGAAAGAAGGGGAAGACTCGGCCAGTGTCTAATTATGTAACATAAATTCATGTATTGAATATTTCTCAATTGTGACTATGACGTCGACTTGTTCCACAATTATAATTATGACGTACAATTACAACGTACAATTACAACTCTAATTATGCTAACTAAAAAGCTACATCTCCTGGGCATAGGTATTATTTGACCAACTTGTTAGTGTATGGTTTGAAAGCTTGACTCCTCGACATCTTGGCAAGTCAAGAATTTCCCCATATTTGGCATATTTGGCAAAAAGTCAACTCTAATAGTCAGTAGTGATTTGCTGAGCTCAGGCATTCCATAATAGTTCTCTTTAGGCTATTAAACACGCGATAGTAGTAGGAACGGGTTGAAAAAACATCACCCTGGCCCCCCTCTCTCGGTTATACTTGAACTAAACCCAGAACCAACTTCAAGAACTTCCGTCAAAAGCGGGCGATTCGAGTGCCGAGATACGAGAACTGGAGGGGCACATTCCAGAACACCAAAAGACCATAAGAATTTTGAATGATATTATGGATAAGAGAGCAATAGATCAAGAGCAATAGAGCAATAGAGCAATAGAGAAAAGACCACAGGTTCGAATTAACTATTAAGTGAAGTGGAACTTCGGGCCAATTGGTCAAGCTTTCAAGATTTCTGCGTTTTGACGTTTTGACGTCTCGACATCTCGAAGTTTCGGGTTCTCGGGTTCTTCGTTCGGTATCCAGATTTCATCCCGAATCGTTTTTCTCGCGCTCTCGGGCCGATATCTTCTATGAATCGAGTGTATCTGGAATGCGTAGTACCTCGCAGTATGTAATCGGCACAATAGACCCGGTCTCTCAACGCTTCTTTCATGGTTTCTGGAAGCAAATTGAAACTCCTTCTCTTATTCACCAATGGATGCAATTTCTTCTGCAAAGAGCTTAGGAACCCTTGAGGAATCTCATGCAACGTGTATGCAGCACATATGCAGCACATATGCAACATGTATGCAATCTTAATGTATTATTCGGTAATGTTGAAAACTGATCGCATAAACTTTCCCTCTTTTTCAGCCAACAATAATCAGTCTCACAAAGATCACCATCACAATCACTAACAAGAAAGTTCAAAGTATAATGCCCAATGACAACGCAAGTATTCCCAAAAGCACATTCAACGAGAAACACTTGAAGCCACTGCCAATCTAGGTGCTCAATTCTTAAGCACCATTGCCCAGCAACTACCAGATGTCAGCACTATGAGAGTTGGGTAACAAAAGGACTTTAACTTCAGACTTCAATTACATTGCAACTTCGAATAACTCAGAGTGAATCGAGCTCTACCAGTGGCTAAAAAGTTCCTTGTACTTCGTTCGTCACCATCCAATCTGAGAACTTCTGAGACTACAAGATATGGTGGTAGAAGAGACTAGATACTGAGCATCGTAAAGTTTGAAAAAATTAGGCTATTTACCTGTCCTTCTAGTTCATCTCATACCCTAATATTATCCTACAAGGTAAATGTCTAGGATATGTGAGTTTTCCGATCACTTCACTTTTACTAGTTAATTAACATCCATAATCCGTAGAGTTTGTTTAACTACTCTGAATTTGGTTCTTTGCATTTCTCTTTTCACCAATTGTAAAACCAGCATAGCATATATTTGCTCCATCAAACTCACCCATTCTCTCAAGACCGTATCATCTCATATTAAACCTGTTATTGTATGGGGATCTCCTCATATTCGCACCTCATTGGTAAAGCCCTGGTACAAATATTGTGAAGTACCCCAACGAACTTAAAAGTAAAGTACCACATTCTTCACCCCGCATTCATCACCAATTGAAAATATTGGTTCTGCTACAAGTCTGACAAGAGCATGGAATCGGCTGGAATACGTACGCTAGCCCTAACTATTTTGAGCACGTGACAATATTTGCATCTGTGTATCAGGTGATCTGCAATCACATGATGCGATACCTTGAAAACCTACTGATCTCTTTCTACACCATACATATGTTCAAATTCAGGCCCATACGACATCCCAAGTGGGTACGAACGGCTTCTACTGCCTCTCGGCCTGAACTTCTATCGCTTTTGCCCAAAAAAAGGATCTTTAACCGGATCCTCTTCGATGCAAACTCCTCCATCTCCTACAAGAAGATGATGCCAGTTCTTCAGACTATTTACGATAATTTATCAACCCCAGACGCCATAAAGCTTCCTAAGTACGTCAAGCCCACGGACCTTATGGTTTTCAAAACCGCTCTTGCCACAATCCGCAAAACAACAAACACAATCAACAGTAATGTGGTGGCCTTGGAAAATGAACTCACCGAACAAGCAGCGGAATTGGGTGATAACGATGCCATCACTATTTTGGCATTTGAAACCATTGAGAAAAAGCTCAACAAGGACTCTGGGATATCAAATGAAGACTTTGAGTACGCAAATCTGCTAGTGACAAAACTTACGGAAGTGAAGCATCCATTAGTCTTCAAAATGGCCGGAGATTTAGCCTTCAAAAGAAACTACTATATTCAAGCTGAGAGCTACTGGAACCAATTTCTCGAGCTAGAGCCAGATACCGTCGCTGCAAGTCAAGTTTACTCGAACTTGGGGCTATATCACTTCAGTTATGCCCAAACTCCAGATTTACAATTGGCAAAATCCTTCTTTGAAAAGAGTATAAAGGTGGGAGAATTGGACGAATTCACCATCAAAGCTCATTACTACTTGGGCCAGCTATGCGTTACCACCAATCCGTTGTCCGCAAGGTATCATCTTGAAATTAGTGCCAGTAGAGGATTAAAGGAAAGCTTTTCAACCTTGGGGTTTCTCGAGATGAATGTTTTCCAAAAGTACGAAAATGCTATCGAATGGTTTAAGCTCGGAGTAGAGGCCAACAACGACATGGCTTGCATGATTGGGCAATTTGACTGTTATCTTCAGCTCCAAGACTATAAGTCAGCTTATTCTTGTTTGACAAACATCAAGGACATTCAGCAAAAAATCGCAAGAATAAGGTCAGAAAAACGTCAAATACCTAAGGAGATGGAAACTTCCATGGAGGTGAACGAAGGGTTGATGAAGGTCTTCTTTGAAACCAGAGAACAGCAAATTAAGGAGTTGGCCACTAAAATTGCCTGAAAAATAGTTTTCTGAAGTTTCTTGATTTCATTATTCATTTTGTATATAGTAGATATAGATCCACCGACGGATATAGTACATACCTCAAGTAGGAGCTGGATTAAAGAATAGAGGACCGGTCACTTTGAGCAAAATTAAGCTCCGAAGTGAACCTTTCTTTGAGTGTCATTGGTTGGGTATTGGATCTAAGTACTTGTCTCATCACCAGCGAAGTATGAGGTTCGGGAATATCCTCGTCCATATCTTGTTCTTCTGTATCACTTAACTCAAGTTTTTTACTTTCCTGTTCACTAAACCAATAATGCAGGCATGTCTGAACAATATCGTAACGTTCTCTTGCGTTCACCACCAACAAATTCGAAATCAAGTCGAGAGCAGAATCACTTATATCATCCCAGTAAGGTGAATAGAATGCATATTTTCCTTGCAAAATTTGTTCTTTCATGTTTGGAGGTGCCAATTCTTCACTAAAGGGTGGAAATCCGCAAAGACAAACGTATAACAATACTCCTGTCAGCCATAAATCAACCTTAGTTGAATAATTGCGATCGTTCGTAAGAATTTCCGGTGCAACATATGCTGGTGTTCCGCATAAAGTATTGGTGAATTTAAGCTCTCCAATGAATTTCGCTAAACCAAAATCAGCAATTTTCACTTTCACGTCATACTCATTTTCATCCCATGGACCAGTTTGCTTTTCCATAGATGAAGTTCTAGGAGTTACGTCCAAAAGAATATTTTCAGGCTTGATATCTCTATGTATAATGTTGTTCTTGTGTAAGTAGTGTACACCTGCAAGTAATTGCTTAAAAATTGCCTTAGTTTCGTCTTGTCTGAGTTTCAGTTTATTTATGATTCTTTGGAAAAGCTCACCACTGTTCATCTTTTCTAGAACAAGGTATGTTGTAATTGAGCTGTTGTTGATAGGTTCGATGTAGTGAGAAATGAATTTCACGATGTTGGGGTGATTTATGGAGAGTAAAAGGTTCATTTCCTGTTGCAACTTGGCGTCATTGGAATCGCCATTTGATGACTTGTTGGGGTGGAAAACCTTCACAGCAACAATGTCTCCAGTCGTTCTGTCTCGTGCTTCCTTTACCACGGCATAGTGGCCCGATCCGAGCTGATTTCCCATGATATAGTCATCGAAGAACGTCCGTTTGTGTGTCTTATCAGCCCCATCGTCTTCGTCAAAAGCGTACCGAAACACGTATGTGCCTCCGGTCTTTGCGAATCCGATCTTATCGCCTGTTTTCAATAGCGTATTGCTGCCCTTTCCGCATAACTCATCATTGACATAGAGACCATTGGAGCTGAGATCTGTGATGTAAAGAGCCTCTTGATTATTGTTGATGGTGATGGTCAACTGGCAATGCCGTGAAGAAACGTCTACTCCGTTGATCTTTATGTCACATTGACTGCTTCTGCCGAGTATCACGCCTGTTGGTTTTCTGGGTATAATTATATGTGATTTGGCAGTTTGAGTAGAATAGAGTCTGGCGATGTTTTCGTACCGCTGAAACGGTCTTTTCTTGGGCTCATCGGAGACGGAAGAAATCTGTGGTTAGTAGATGTGGAGGAAGACGGGAATTTTCGTTCGTGGACTTACTCTTTTTCGGGAAAGGGCCATGTTATTGTTTGTAGACGTGAATGTTTGGGTCTTTATGACACGTGTCACGTGAGTTCTCACGTGAGGAATATAAGATCGGAGATGGATCCCAGTTCAGGTCCTTGCAATTCACAGCAAAGAGCTCATAGGCTATCGTAACTAATGGGATTATATCAAAGTGCTGTTTTTGTTTAATGAAAGAATTTTACTTTTTATGTACATTGTGAATCGTAGGTTTCTTCGAAAAATTGTACAAATCTCTGAAAATCATAAATTCTTCAAAGTAGTCATGTCTTCATAGAACTATTTCGATCCATTAGGAAAGGTGTGCAACTTGTTTCTACTATAATCAAAACATCTCTTAAGTCATCATAAATTAATAGCTACATTATATTGAAGTTCCACCGAATTGTTAGACTACTTAGTTTGGTATTATCTCACAAAAATAGACCTGAACAGATCATACTAGTTAAGCACAATGTTCACGCTCAAGCTATAAGATTCTCAACAACAAGTCACTAATGTCAGAGTCTGTTAGTTCCGAAAGAGAAAAGTCCATGCTATTTCTCAAGGAACCATGATGATATGATTTTCTATGCTCTTTAGCCTCATTGAGATCAATTGCCGAGATGAATTCAATTGACTGAAGGAGACGAAGATAATCTGGATTGTCATTACTTGAGAACAATGTCTTTTGCTCGAAGTTAAGGTGATGCAGGAGGTTTCCAACAATATATTTAACGTCAGTACCGAATTGGGTGATTCCGGTTTTAGTGAATTGATGGTTAGTAATGACATATTCGTATAGAATTTTAGAAATAATCGAGACGACTTTATCGGTAATTAATTGATAACCCTGGTCTGGCAAGATTTTTCTCAAGAATGTGAAGTAAGCAGATAAACCATTGGTTAAAATAGACAACTCATTGGTTACCTCGGACTGCTGAGTTTCTCCTAAGTCCCATCTGCTAGAGTTGACGTAATTTTTCAAAGATGCTTTGATGTCCTTTTTGAAGAATTCCTCAATTTTTTTCATGACTTTGATAATTAGCGAATCGTATTCTTGAATGGTCGAGTCGAATATGGACAGATCCTCCTTTCTATCTTTACCACTGGCAGTCTTGAATGCATTCCATAATTTCACAAACATGAGATCAATGCTCCAATATTCCACGGAGTTTTGAATGAATTTAGCCAGGCAATATATTTCAGCAAAACCCTCTAACACTTTGAGACCAACGTTTACACGGCTTTCTTTACTTGATTTTGGATCATTCTGCTTTCCTCCAGGAAGCAACCCAAGAACGTTTCCTTGACCATATAAGTCGGAGTGTGACTTGAACAATTCATTGAGTGTTTTGCAATATTTATCAATCAAAGTCAATTGAACTCCAGATACAAACTTCAATTGGTACTTGACTATTCTCAATGTTTGAATATGACTTGTCAAAGTTTCAAATAATTTAACCAACGCGTATGCTGAGTAAGTTGGTTTCAAAATTGAAATCGAAGAATCCTGTTCTTCAGGGCCCCTGTAGTCGTAATCAATTTTGAATGCGTTATGGGTCTTAATGATCTCTTTTTGGTACACCTTATTGGCTATTTCGCTCTCAAATGTCAACCAACATTGAACTGAGGAACTCTCGGAACTTTGGTTTTGGAAAATGTCTCCTGCTAATCCTGACCAATTTTTGAAGGAGCTTGGACTGGATTTTTTAACGAACGGATTATAATGATACTTTTCCCTCAAGTATTGATCAAATGAGGACACCTCATAGATCAAATGGGTCAACAAACGACCGCTTTTCTCATAGTCACCTGCAGTGGACGTTTCAGAGGTTGCAACCGAATGCAATGCACTTTCCATAGTCACTATCTTAGATCGTAAAGGTTTCAAAAATGACGTTATTACGGCAAATAATAAAAGATCGTCTTCCATTGTGAAGCTTGATGCCAAATCCATGCACAACAATTCCAAGTGTTCCTCCAAGTACTTTTGAACGAAGTTCAATGGCCATTCTGGTTTCGAGATATCATTTGTTTTCTGCAGGGTGTTGAAATGGTAATCGAATCGGGTATTCAATGGGTGTAAATAAACATCTATGGCCCACCACGTATCTGGATACTCAGGATAATTGTTGATGGCTTGTAAAGCAACCAATTCATTGAAAAGGGCAGCTGATCCGGACTTTTGCAGGCCCTTTTGGTTGCTCCACCACTGTGACTGTTCTACTACCTTTAAAAGTTTCTCCTCGAGCACTTTTCTGTGACTTTCGATAATCTCTTGACTCGATTTCTTTAGTATTGTGACTACTCTTGAAGATAACGCAGAATCATCATCCAACTCATCAATTTTTTGAAAATTCAACGCTAGTTCTTCCACAGTAATATCCTCTTTGAGAGCCGCTTCGATCTCGCCTGCTTTCTTGAGGAATTGCTGCTCGTACTTGGCAGTTTTCATGCTTTCAAGCTGATGCTTGAGCGATAGTACCGGCTCTATTTCGCCGTATTTGGAGCTCAATTCGTCCAAGATCGCGATCGCTTCGATCTCGTCAGTCTGCTCGACTGCGCTGTGAAGCCCCTTCACGATCTCCAGGGCGTATTCCTGTAGTTGGACACTTGTTATCTGTTCATTGTTGGCCGAGAGCTTTTCCTGTGCAGCCTGTGCTATTTGCGTCTTGAGCTCCAGCAAACGGGCCTGGAGCTTCGTCAAGTTTTCGAGCCCGATGTCATCGGCCACGTATCCCTCTACCACTTCCATGCTGTGACGTTTCGTGGAACAACCCTAGTCTTAAGATGGAGGACTGACTATGTTAAGAGTAGACAGACCTCACTCCCTCAACCCGCACTTTCAGTCCTTGATTCGTGTTTGCAGGTTGGTAGCCTTACCTGCAAATTCTCCCACTCTTGTCCTCAGTGCCTTTCTAACTCGCACTCTCACCGACGGTTCCAACCTGCACTTTACCTCTAACAAAAATTTCCAACCGATTCTTCTTCTTCCACCTTCAACTACTCCCCAATGCAGGCCCCAGTCGTCTATTTGAACACCTCCACACAAAGACAGTCCGGGCGTCAGGCCCAGGTGTCGAACATCACTGCCGCTAAGGCCGTGGCAGACATCATCAGAACTTGTTTGGGTCCAAAGGCCATGCTCAAGATGTTGTTGGACCCCATGGGTGGAATCGTCCTTACCAACGACGGACACGCCATTTTGCGTGAAATCGACGTGTCACACCCTGCCGCCAAGTCGATGATCGAATTGAGTAGAACCCAGGACGAAGAAGTAGGAGACGGAACCACCACGGTGATCATTTTGGCGGGTGAAATCTTGGCCCAGACCTTCCCATATATCGAAAAGAACATACACCCTGTGATCATCATCCAGGCGTTGAAGCGGGCGTTGAGCGACGCGTTGGAGATCATCCACGAGGTGTCGGTGCCTGTGGACATCGAAAACGAGGCCGCCATGCTCAAGTTGATCAAGGCATCCATCGGTACCAAGTACGTCAACAACTGGTCGCAGAAAATGTGTGAATTGTCGTTGAAGGCTGTTCGTACCGTGATGGTGCGTAACGGCGACTACAAGGAGATCGATGTCAAGAGATACGTCCGTATCGAGAAGATACCTGGAGGCGAAGTGACCGACAGTGAAGTGTTGGACGGCATTTTGTTGAACAAGGACGTCACCCATCCTAAGATGAAGAGATACATCGAAAACCCCAGAATTGTGTTGTTGGACTGTCCTTTGGAGTACAAGAAGGGAGAATCCCAAACCAACATCGAGATCACTAAGGAAGAGGACTGGAACAGAATATTGCAGATCGAAGAGGAGCAAGTCAAATTGATGTGTGAACAGCTCTTGGAGCTCAAGCCAGACTTGGTGTTGACCGAGAAGGGTGTCAGTGACTTGGCTCAACACTACTTGTTGAAGGGTGGTGTCACTGCTTTGAGACGTGTGAAAAAATCCGACAATAACAGAATTGCCCGTGCTACTGGTGCCACCATCGTCAACCGTATTGAAGACCTTAAGGAGTCCGACATTGGAACTCGTTGTGGTGAATTCCGTGTCGAGTTGATTGGTGACGAATACTTCACCTATTTGGTGAAATGTAAGGACCCACAAGCATGTACTGTTGTCTTGCGTGGTCCTTCCAAGGACATCCTTAACGAAATTGAACGTAACTTACACGATGCTATGGCTGTTACCCGTAATGTGATGTTCGAGCCTTCTTTGTCCCCAGGAGGAGGTGCTACCGAGATGGCTGTCAGTGTGCGTTTATCAGAGAAGGCCAAGTCCATTGATGGAGTTGCTCAATGGCCATACCAAGCTGTTGCCGATGCTTTTGAGGTCATTCCAAGAACTTTGATCCAAAACTGTGGTGGTAATCCAATTCGTATTTTGTCTCAATTGCGTGCTAAACACGCCAAGGGTGACCATACTTTTGGAATTGATGGTGACTTAGGAAAGGTTGTGGACATGAACGATTACGGTATTTGGGAGCCAGAAGTCATCAAGCAACAATCCATCAAGACAGCCATTGAAAGTGCATGTTTGCTCTTGAGAGTGGACGACATTGTCAGTGGAGTGCGTCAAGGTTGAGGTGGCCAAGATTATGCGATGTTATGAGCAGATTTTTACAATAGGAAGGTGATATAGAATACGAATCCAAAGATTAATCCTCGATCAGGAAAATTAAACTAGCGGAAGAGAAGAAACTTGAGCAGAAAAGCTGAAAGGTTAGAAATGAGTATTTTATTATGTAGCTTGTGATAAAAATTGGGAATGATTTGAAAAATCGGATAAAATAATGGTCGAAGGAAGTGTACAATTGAACGATATTCGTTGCAAAATGACCATTGATTATTGGAACTTGAATCATTAAAACATGCCACAATTCCAATTGGCAGCTTTAACGTTCCAATCTCCACGATCTGTTCCACTTCCATATTCACACGAATCGTGGTTCAATTCGTTCCGACTGAGCCTTCATGATTTTTCACCTGTGCTGTCGCGTTTTCAGATCAAACTTTCCCAATTAAGGAATGCCGCATTCATGACAGATTCAAGTGGTTTATACACCAAAGTGTACGAGATGATCCCGTAATTTCAACATGGCTTATTGCAGGATCAGAATCGCTTATATCAACTTCGATGCGTGCCCATGTGGATCCACAGACTCATATGTGCAACAATAGTGCAAACAGAATCATAATGGTCTTTTGGCCGTCTCCACGAGCCCTGGTCATTTCACTAAACTAAAAGGTCCGAACAGCCCCAAAAAACCCAATTTCAAGTTCCACATCGACCCAAATCTCAGCTTCTGATGTCAATATTCAAATCACTGTTCTATCCACCCCATTCCAAGTCTCCACAAGTCCTGCTCGACCTCAAGTTCCAGCCTGCGCATTCCCACGTCATCCTCAAACCTCCCTCCACAACGACTGTTGCGCTTCTCTGCGCCCGTTGCTCCCACTCCAGCACCACTCTACGGGTTCCATGCGCCGCACCTTCGTTCTTCTGGCTCCGATCCCGATCACAGGGCCGTTCCTGTTCTGCCTCATCAACAGCCACCTCGAGTGCCCCGCGCTCCGTGCGCTTCGCTTGATGCCTTTCTCGGTTGATACCTCTCCAAACCATAGACCTCGCTTATCCATAGACCACAATACACTCCGTACCGTCGTATCAGCTTGTTCGCCTGGTTGGTCCCATATTGTGCCCACGACTAACTCGTGGAAAACAATTGCTCCTGTGTATAGATGCACGTACTGCACACAGCCCCACAACACCCGCACTGCACACAGCGCCGGCTCGCTTCCAAATCAGGGCCTGTTTACCTCCTTCCCGATCGGGCACAAGGCTACAACTTGGATCTGACCTCTTGACACTGACACTGCTTTTGGACTTCTGTACCGTCTTCTCTCTTCTTTCTTCTTTCTCTTTATCTGTTGCTCCTCGTTGCTCCTCGTTGACTGCTGTTGACTTTCGTTGACTGTTGTTGACTCTGTTTGGATCTTATTGGCTGTTCACTCCGAACTTGCTCCCTCTCTCTTTCTCACTCCTTTTGTTCTGTTCCATTTCCATTTCCTGTTGCTTCTCATCCTCATCCTCATTCCTGTTTTCACTCTCATTGCCATTTCCAATCCTATTTCCAATCCTGTTCCCATTCGATTTCCATTCGATATCACTGCTGTTGCTGTTCCACGTCATACCCGACTCTTGTCTGCAACCGTTCAAACTGCCGTCGCAGAAACTGCTCCAATCACCCCAGAATCGTTTCCTATCGCTGTTCCTAGTGCCCAAACTTCCCATTCCCTCCCGTCACCACCAGCCCTATGCCTCAGCCGCCGTTCAAAGCAAAAACTAAGGTCTCCTGGCCAGGAGAAGAGGAGGGTGACTTGGGGTTCATGGAAAATGAGATCATCGAAGTGTTCTCCATCGTGGACGACAGTTGGTGGAGCGGGCGCTTAAGGCGTAACAAGGCCGAAGGTATCTTTCCTAAAGACTACGTGGAGATCATCGCAGACACCCCTTCCAATTTGCCCCATTCCACCTCCAACCTCTCCATACACACCCCCAAACAGGGCACTCCTTCCAAGGACTACGACCACGACCCTCGCTACAAGGGTCTGCGTGGGGGAACCCCCACGCCCACTGGGTTCTATGGCAAGGCCTCGCCCAAGAGAAACAACTACGCCGACGTCTCCATCGAGATCGATGACTACGACACCTCCTTTGACGACCGCAAGTCGTATCCAAAACAGGTCCGCTCTGCAAACAAGTTGGTGTCTTCCACAAAACACCCCAAGCACAAGCATCTGGGATACCACCTCGATGAGCGGGAACCGGGCCTGAACCCACATCTGCCCAAGCGTCTGCTGAATGACAAGCGCCAGCTGAAATCGCGGCCACAATCGCAGGTCTACAACTCGTCCTCTTATCACAAGTCTCATTCCTACAACGACGTGTCTGCCATACCTTCAAAATTGCCATTGTTCAATAACCACACTGTGGAGAGCTTCTCCCCCGAACACTCTCCTCGCAGACGTGCTGAAGAGGACGAAATCCATGAGATCAGCAAGAAGAGAGCTCAGTTAGAAATGGAGTTGCAACACATCAAAAACTTGGAAACTCAGAAGAGAAGATCTAAAATGGGACATCTGACGTCCCAAAATGTAACTCCTCAGAAGAAGTATGGAGAGCCATACGATCCATCTAACAATTCTAGCTACATAAGCGAGGATCTCTTGTCATCAAAGAGAAATTATCATTCCCGTGATGATCTAGGCAAAAAATTGAATATGTCGGATGAGGAAGAGGACTTTTTCGCAAGAAGAAGTCCTTCTCCTCCACCTCCACCTCCTCCAAAGCATATCACACCAATCAATTCGTATGCCTTTCAAGAAGATATTGACACCCAGCCAATTCAATCTAAATTCGTTGCAGGAAGAGTACCATTTGATGCTGATGACTTCAGATTTTCTGGTAACAGTCATAATAGAGTTCCCATGAATGATGAAGAGGTCTTCAGATTGTCCGCCATGCAACAGGAAGAACTCAAGAATTCAATCAAATCGCTTCAAAGTGATGTGTTGAATTTATCTGAATTGAGTGCCACCAGTGCTGGTTCCTTTATCAGACACAAATATGAAAAAGAAATGCTAGCTCAACAAGAAAGAATGAATGGATTGACATTGGACGATGAAATGAAGCAGCAATTAGTGGAATCTGTTTTCCAAGATAAAAAGAAACAATCGAACATCTTCAAGAAAATCTTGGGATCTAAAAAGGGTGTCGAGGCAAATCCGATAGAAAGGAGATTCCAACAAGATGAAGAAATTGATTGGACTGCGCACAAGTTCGATATTAATAGAATGAACTCACTTACTTCCCACGATAAGCAAGCTAGAACGAGAAGAATTGTCAAGGAAGAAGGAAAGTTGGTTATCAAACCATTAGATTACATTTCAGAAATCAATACCAATGAAGTTCTTGGTGATGACGAAGATCATCACGAAACTGATGAGCTCATTGAAGCATTGAAAGCAGACCATGGTAGAGGTTTCAACAAAATTACCAATTTCATGAACGGATATCCAGTATCATCTGATTTGAATGAGTTGATCTCCGATGTTAGCGTGAAGTTCAATTCTTCTAAGATTCATCAACTCAGATGCATATTACTTCACATGTGCAGATTTAATATTATTGAGGAGCCTAGTCAGATCTCTCAAGTGAAGCCAAAATTGAGTGAAGTTCTCCTAAAAGGAGAGGCAACAATCTATCAAGTTAACTATCTTTTCAAGAAAATTTTAGATGCTTTAAGAATTTCATCAGAGCTTGTTCTTGGCTTCTGGAAAAAACCTAACGAGTTTTATCACAATGAGCAATACATCATTAACCACTGTTGGTTATCTGTGTTACTTGATGAACAATTTTACATTATTGATCTTTTTTGTTTCAAAAATGGTAATGTCTGTAACATTAGAAACCATCCAAATGATTTTAACGAGTTTTATTTCCTTAGCAAGCCTCTTCATATGGTTTCAACCCACATTCCATCGATCATCGATTTGCAGCATGTTATTCCACCAATTGACCAGAATGTGACGTTCTACTTACCCAGGGTATATTCTGGTTTCTACAAGAGTGACTTGTCATTCAGAAATTTCAATAATGCGTTGTCCAGATTGAAGGACTCAGAATTTTTTGAGCTCGAACTAGATGTGCCTGTGGATGTTGAATTATTCAGTTTGGTCAAAACGGCAAAGATAACGACCAACGAGTTGAGCTTGTGTCAGATTAAATGGGTCAATAATAAAAGAATTGCCAAAATCAAGGCAATTTTGCCTGAAAATGAAACCATTGGTGTCTTGCAAGTATTTTCAGGACCTAAAGGTTTGCAAAAACATTTCGACAATATCCATGAATTGTCTATTGTCATTCCACTTTATCATACCGGTGATTATAAACCTTGCAAGTTTGTTCCAAGGTTTCCAACTGTACAAAGTCAAAACAATGACCTTTACATCAAAAGTCCCCAGACCAGTAAAATAGTGGTGAAAAATTCTTATAATTTCGAGATTTTCCAGCATCCATCAACTGGCTTAACTAATTCTTCCATGTTGATCAACCAGGATTTCAAGATTGTTATCGAATCACCTTCCGGAAAGTACTATAAGTTGGCTAATACCGACCCCTCGAAGCCATTTGGATCTTATGAAAGTAACATCAAGTGCCAGGAAGTTGGTTTATACAGAGGTTTGGTAATTGGTGACAGTGGTAATAGCTGGTATGTGTTTGCACAGTGGGAATGTGTGAATGGTGTCATCAATTGAACTTCAAACAATTCTTCACCTGTGATTTGATTAACATTGTATTCATTTTTATCATTAGATTGCATTTTTCATAAACGCATTGCATTATTACAAATGCTGTAGCTAATGGTCGTATTATTATCATAGACTTGTAGTATCTGTAAATTGAGTGAATAATTGGCTTGAAATTTCACTTCAATATTCATCTCAAATTGTAGCTGCAACAAATTTTTACAAGTACTTAAAAGATGGAGTAATCAAATCCAAATAGTTGATTAGTCCTAGAAGTCACTTGTTAAATCACCTGATCAGTCAACTCACTTGAATGGATTCAACACTTCTAGTGCCTCTGTTCCATCTTAGGTCACGTGCCACGATATTAAGTATACAATTGATACTGAGTACTTTCCATTTTCATTTCCAAGCCCCATGACCACAGCTCCGTTGAAGTATACAAAGACGAAGAAGGTCGGTGAAGGTACCTATGCCGTGGTGTACCTTGGGACTCAAATCTCGACCCAGCGAAATATCGCCATTAAAGAGATCAAGACCGGTATGTTCAAAGACGGTCTAGACATGTCAGCCATCAGAGAAGTCAAGTATCTCCAAGAGCTCAAGCATCCCAACGTTATCGAGTTAGTGGATGTTTTTTCCGCCACAAACAACCTCAATTTGGTTCTCGAATTCCTCCCTTGTGATTTGGAAGTGTTGATCAAAGATACTAATGTGGTATTTAAATCTGCGGATATCAAGTCGTGGTTGCTCATGACGCTTCGGGGAATTCACCACTGTCACAGGAACTTCATCTTGCATCGGGATTTGAAGCCCAACAACTTGCTCTTGGCCCCTGATGGTCAGTTGAAAATAGCGGATTTTGGTTTGGCCCGCTCCTTAGGCAATGCAAACGAAGATTTGAGTTGTAATGTCGTCACAAGATGGTACCGTGCTCCAGAACTTCTATTTGGTGCCAAACACTATACCAATGCTGTGGATATGTGGTCTGTGGGGATTATTTTCGCAGAACTCATGTTAAGAACACCCTATTTACCAGGAAAAGATGATGTTGATCAGCTAGATGTGACCTTCAGAGCATTGGGAACACCTACAGAACAGATATGGCCCAATGTGTCCATGCTACCTGCGTACAATTCCTTAAGGGTGTACCCTCCTCCATCAAGACAAGAATTGAGGAATAGATTCAGTGCTGCCACAGAGAAAGCACTCGACTTGTTGATTTCCATGACCCAATTGGATCCAAGTAGAAGGTGTGATCTGACCCAGGCGTTGTTACATGAATTTTTCCAGGAATCCCCAAGGCCTACAGAACCTGAAGACTTGCCTAAGAAGAAGGAAAAGAGATCAAAGAGCGAGGAGGAAGAGGAAGAAATGAAGAAGAGATTGAAAATATGAAAGCATTTTAAATTAAATAAGTATTTGTTTGAAGTACTGACATGATAGGTGACCAGGGATATATGACTGTATAACACAGGTAAAAAGAAGTATATCATGCTTCAGAATACAGTCATTAGCCTGTTCTAGTACGGGTAACAATCCCAACGACAGAATAAGCTGGATTCCATCTTATAAAGCTCACAAACTGAAGTTCCTCTAGAACTTAAAAACAATCATAATGACTTCTTGTCCTTCCGGGGCATGAATTAAACTAAACCAAGTTCAAAGAATTCAAGGTAAATTCTCTTCAAGACAAGCGATAGTAAAGCAATTATATTCAGTATTTTTTGTATCCTTGGTATAGTTTTTCGTCAGAAAGGAAGGAGCGCTTAAAGGTTAAGTTGGAACCATTATGTACAACAAGGAACGATAATCACTATAGAGCAACGAGTATATTTGTAAAACAGAGGGTCAGTCACCTAATTGTAATTTTAACCATCACAAATAGAATAAATTTTTCTCACACATTGACATCTTTCCTACAAATTGTAGACTCAAGTGATATACACAATCTCGACTGTTTGAAAATTATACTGAGATGTATATTTTGATCTTGAAATATGACTATAATAATTTTGTGATTTTCCGCGTTCATGTATTCAGGAAGTATTTTATATCATCGAACTTCCCTGATGGTATAGTCCCCTGACATATTCTCCTATTGCCCAAGAACTGGTCAAACCAGGACTTTCAATTCCCAACAAATTCACAAAACCTGGAAATCCTTCTTCCTCTCTAATGATGAAATCCGCAAACTCCTTCTTATTTTGCTCAGCAGATACGAGTTTTGGACGGACTCCAGAATAAGAAGCCACCAAATTACCCTTCCTCACACCTGGGAAATAACGTTCCACTGCCTTGTAGGCAGCAGATAAATTATATTCACTAGGCGTATAATCAATATCTGTAGCGTTTTCGACATCAAGCCATTCTAAATCTGGTCCAAACTTCAATTGACCGCCCAAATCAAATGTGAGATGTATTCCAAGAGAAGATGCATTTGGATTTGGACATGGGTAAATTAATTTATCTGCGATATTGGAAGGTCCTTCAAACAGAAAGTAAGTTCCCTTAGCAAAATAGCTACGTAATTGTCTTTCTGGAGGTAAGACCATATTGGAAATTCTTTGGGCATGCAAACCAGCAGCATTGACGAGATTATCTGTTGAAATTTCGAATTTAGACCCTGAAGCGTCCTTCAAGGTAAGAACATAGTTGGGTACGTTTTGGTTGAAATTGATGGATACCACCTTGGAATTGATACCGATAGTTCCTCCTCTGGCTTCCAATTGGGCCTGGAAAAATACCGTAAGATCATGGGCCGATATGATTCCGGTGGTGGGGCTTTCCAAAGCACCATATCTTGCCTTTATTTGGGGCAATTGACGGTGGGCTCTTTCGGACGACACAAATTCCACTGGAACTTGGTTTTCTGCAGCATTCTTGGCCAACTTTTCCAAATATTCCGCCTCCGATTCATCTTGAGCCACCACCCACTTTCCACACTTTTTCAAAGGAACTTGAAATTTACCGGAATCGTGGGCTCCATAGAGCAATTCCTTTCCCCGAATGCATAGACGTCCCTTGAGGGAATCCTTTGGATAGTACAATCCGGCATGAATCACCTCGGAGTTTCGGGATGTGGTTTCCGTGGCCAAATCTTGGTGTTGTTCCACCAACAAGACGTTATTTGAAGGTATTGCCAGCAATTCTGCACCAATGGCGGTTCCCACGACTCCTCCGCCCACCACAACATGTGAAAACTCCGAAAATGCTTTCGTAGAGCCACTGAAGGCTCTACGACTCCCAATTCCCGAGCAGGAGGTCCTTAATACTCCGAAAGAAAAGGAATACATGGTATGACCAAACTCTGGGACCCTCCATCACGTGGATCAAGATAGTTGGTTGTGCGATTCTGTGGCTTCAGCAGAACTGGATTGCGTATTTGTGATAAGAGATGAGAGATCAGAGAAATAGAGAGGAGACAAAAGAGGAAGCCGGAGAGATTTGGGGATGTGCGAGACCCGAAACGGATGGGTTTATAGGATGGGAGGGTTCGGGGAAATGAGAATAGGAAGATGTTCAGGATGGTGGGATTATAGGATGGTGGGATTATAGGATGGTGGGATTGTAAGATGGTGAAATTATAGAGAGAAGGGTAAAATTGATAGCATAGTGAAATCAAATCGAATAGTCAACTGTTCAAGACTTAAGTTGATTTTGAATTTCTTATGAAGTACCATATAAATTAATTCCTTACGCAATATTAAAGATACAAGTGGCACTAGCATTCCAAGGTGAAAACACGATGGAGCACTTGCTAGCCCATGGTATTACACCGTTTGAGATCTCTCTTTCCCACCATGTTGGTCCCCGAGAGGTTTCGCACTAAGGAATTCCATTGAAGAACCACTCAGTAGTATCATCACCACGGGAATTATACGTCCTATGCCGTAGACCACCAGACGATCGATTCCGGTGTTATGTAATTACGAGACGTCCTTCACAAAGCATTGTCTCCTTTGTGACGCTCGTATAGAGTTTCCTCAGCTCCCTATTATTGCGAGCCACCACTCTACCACCGAATCACAGAGTGGCCCGCAGCGAATAACACCAATCTTATTATGCCCTCTTTATTTTACCGAATCTCCTATTCCTTCTTCCAAATATTCCTACGCCATGTGTCTCTTCTGCCGTCGCACCTTTGGGGCCACAAGGCGTCCACTGCTTTTATTTCAGGTCTATTGTGTTGTTCGGTATATTGTGTTGTTCGGTCTATTGTGTTGTTGTCTATTGTTTGCACCGTCTAACTCCCTCGCCTGATTCTTGTTCCGCCCCGGCCCTTCTCGCTAGCTGGTGGTCCCATCGCACCACCCAGCGCAGCACCATCACCGGATTTCGTGCGCAGCGACGGACTCGGTGGACTGACCTTCTTACTCGAAACCACCATGGTTCCCATTTCGTGCACAACACGTCCATTTCTATTGTCGATGGGTCAGCTTCCAATGGCTGAATGATGATAGTGTAGAATGCGCCTCTCTCAGGCGCCACGAGGTCCCGCTGACTCTGGAGTACTGGAACATCCACCGTAGAAGTGACTTAAGTACTGCGAGTTTTTCGTACCGACACCGAGAGCGACACCGATTGCGACACCGAGAGCCACACCGACACCTCTCGCTAGCAATGGCAACATGCTCCACCGCAGCCGTTCTCACCTTGGAACGGTCACACTACCGTTAGTCTATTTTTCAGGTAAGCCATGCTACTCACAAGTAATGCCACTACAGGTTATGTAACTGTGACGTTATATTTCTAACACTAAAAGCTACATGGGCCACAATAGTAGCACATTGTATTGCACATAGTTACGATTCGATTACACTCAGTTGGTTACAGCGCTAGGTCACATTTGATTATAATTTACTTGCTTTTCCTGGCGACTTCAGTTACTTTTACATTTTCTGTTGGAACCAAGTGGAACCACCGCCGTCGCATGCCCTAGTAAATTCACAGGGGCACGCTCTGGGCCAAAAAAATCCCCGAAAGCCCTTTTTAAAAAGGTTCCAGGCCTTTCGGCAGGAACTTTAGAACATTCTCCAAGTGTAACATTCCTTCCCCTTTCCTCCAAGTGCGTGTTGTTTTAATTCTTGTGCCGTGTCTTCACAATTCTCTCCCTGCGTAGTCTACCGTGAAATCGCACTATAATTCAGCTTCTCACGATGCTACACACTGTGCCCATCGCATTCACATGATGAGCTCTTCCACAGGTGATCTAACACCAATAAATTGTCACACTACTGCAGCAAAAGCTACAATTTACAACCTAGCACTTCCATCAGCCAGCTTCCAACCACATTCTACAGCACCTGTCAATATTATTAACGAGTGTTTGGTATGTATCGTGAATATTCTCAGTGTTGAAGACTATTATCCACTCCCAGTTCCGATTAATTTGCTCGTAGCATGAGCTCCGCAAGGGCCACGTCCGGCCCAGACCCAGGACCCGGAAATCTCCATTCGCAAGCCGTACTGCTCCCGCTGTGCGTAGCCTTCTAAACCTTCTCGATCTTCGGAATCTTCTCAATCTCGATGCCAGTGCCCACCAGCAGAAAACCGGACGTACTGTATATGGGGCCATGGAGAGTCTCCATGGGCTCTTGTGGAGCCTCCGAAGACCCCAAGCAGGGTTTCGGTGAAGTTCCCACCGCCAATCCAAACTCCCCAGTGGCATCTATTTCAGTTGGTCCACGGCTTGCGGGTTCCTCGTGAATTTTTCAGCTCTCACTTCGCTACAGCTGAACCAGCCTGTCCACCACATACAGTTCAACCTCGTCGAAATCTCATCGGTCCCAGCTCGTCTGTCGATGGTATATCGACAGATGTGCAGTCTAAACAGTCCCAATTAGGCAAATAGAACAGACGATCGTTTAGTCACGATGGTTCGTCTCGTAGCCGAAAACATCGTCGGCCGTGTCCCTACGCACGGCACGGCGTACGGGCGAGGGCGGTGTTGCAGCTGCGATTGTGACCACTACCTGCAGTAGCTCTGGCGGTGGTGGTATGATCGCCGCGGTGCGAACTCCGCTGCGCACCCAGATCCTCGTGTAATCTACGAGGCATCCCTGCCTGTAATTATAATCGGACTGCGAGTCCTGTCGGGCTCACCAGCCTTGAATCTCTAGAGCCAAGGGTCCCACAAATACGGCCCCTATCCCACTGGACCGCAAAGTTGTAGGGACCTGGTCTGCTTATAAGCGGAAGCCACGGTCCCACATCTCATGCTCCCCGAATGTCTTGTCACATTGAAGTGTTCGAGTCTTGCCATGTGCTCTTCACTTAGTGCTCTTCTCCCTCGCTGTTTTCCCCACTACCCCCGTAGCCCTACAGTAGCCCGTAGCACTATCATGTAGAATCCCAGGGTACTGCCGCCGCCCTGTGAAATTTCACTCACAATTCCACTGTCTCTCGCTATTCCACCGTCTCTCGCTATTCCACCGTCTCTCGCTATTCCACCACCTCGCTATTTACCTCTCCAGGCGCTCACTATCTCCTGCCTATCCCTCCGTCTGCCCCCTCGTCCCCTCGTTCCCTCGCTCTCTCCCACTCCATGCCCCCGTACCTCGCTCTCTGTTCCCCACGGTCCCCCTACCAAGTTCCCCCGTGGTACAGTATCAACTCTCACGGCCGTCCCGTCTCCAGTAGTGCATACCCACCGCCATTATCCCGTTAAAACCCATTCCTGCGCACACAAAAATTTGAACGTTTCCTGCCCCGAGAGATACACTCGCTTAGACCACTTATCATTTCTCATTCCTGAATTCTCCTTCTCTCCTCCTCCACCACTTCATCACACTCCACCCACGCCAGCTATGAGATCTATTAAGTCCGTGGTCATCGGAGACGGAGGTGTCGGTAAGACCTGTTTGTTGATCTCGTACACCACCAACACCTTCCCTAATGACTATATCCCTACAGTGTTTGACAACTACTCAGCATCGGTGATGATAGATGGCGAGCCCATCAAGCTAGGATTATGGGATACTGCTGGCCAGGCCGAGTACGACCGGTTGAGACCGTTGTCATACCCTCAAACCGAGATCTTCTTGTGTTGTTTCTCTGTGATTAGCCCTGACTCGTTCCACAACGTCAAGTCCAAGTGGATACCTGAAATCTTGCACCATTCGCCCAAAAACATCTTGATTTTGTTGGTTGGAACGAAGGTGGACTTGCGGGACGACTTGCACGTCTTGGACGACTTGGCCGAGAAGAATACCAAGCCCATCTCCCAGGAACAAGGTGCCAAATTGGCCAAGGAGTCGGGTGCCGTACGTTATATGGAATGTTCTGCTGCCACCCAAGTCGGTGTCAAGGAGATCTTTGATTACGCCATCCGGTCAGTGTTGGACCCTCCTACCAAGAGCAACGACTCTGGTTTCAGTGATACTTCTCCCATCGGGGCCCCAGGTGCTTCAAAACCTCATCACCACCACCCGGGCAAACCCCCCAAGAAGCCTCCGACTAAAAAGCGTAGATGTATTATTTTATAGGTAATAAACATGTATTTTAGAGCCCCCGGACTCGAATGCCTGGGAGTGTATGCTTTTGGAGGAGGACATTTACGCTACAAAGTGTTAGTATGATGTCTTTGATTACAAATGGTTGGTAATGTGATAACAGTTTACGAGGAAAATTACACTTCATTTTCACACAGTTCTGATTCCAGGTAGGCGGTTTGGTTTCGAAGGTTCTCAGTACATTTCCAGAAGTCAAGTGCTAGACATCTGAATGCTTTAACAGGACAGTTGCACATTGGAACATTGGCACTTGAATAGTTATCGTTTTAGGTCCTTTCATTGTGCCATGCTACATGATAGAAGCATGCAATATCCATCATCCTACCAGCTATACCTAGACTGTTACTGTTCCCATGCCCAATCTACACTTCAAGATTTTTCCAGACAAAAAGCATGCACTCGATGCTTTTTCAACTTGTCACACTCTATGTTTACGTTTCTACAGATACTGTTGGTTTCGCTTTCTTGACTTTATGTCAAATTTGAAAAATTGACAGATGTGTAAATACTATGGCCTTCTGTCAAACAACCTTGAACTGCTAAAACTACGTTACACTCATGATCTTGAGGATACTTGACTAGACCCTTCTCGAGCCATTTTTGTGTTGTATCTCGCTATTTTCATGAGGGTGAAATTTCAGACTGCCACCTACCATTTTTGTGCCACTTGCCAACGGAGCTCCCTTCACCATCTTCTGCCACTAAGTACCACAAGAAGCTGAACAAACTGTGATTTCCGGAATTTGGAAATAAACCTTATGTGTCTTGTTTTGAGCCCTTCGTGCTAGTCAACTCCCTCTTGTAACCAGTAGTGTCAAATCTCGAGATACTGAGGTAGCCTGGAAGTTCCGTCTTATTGTTGTATGGTAATCACCCAGTAATAGAAACACTACGTTGTACTCTCAACCGATGAACAAGTGGCCATTTACGCAATCGGTACAATAGTCTCTGAATCGGGAACTGTCATATTTGAAAGAGGAAGTGGTCAATCAAAATCAGATATTGACCATATTGACACTTTGTGTCTGTGTCTTTGAGATGCGACATTCCCTCATAGATATAAATATATTGATGAAATTTAGTACATATAAATATTATAAAATATCAATAGTTTTATGAATTTTAGTAGATTTATGGATATAAATATGTTTCTTAACACTAATTGATGTATGTATAATATATTTATGTATAAAATATATAGGAATGGATCTGTGGAGATGGTTACGATAGTTACAGAACCAGTAAATACTGTAGATGTTTTCCTTGGACTTCTAATCCGTATCGTTAGTTAAGTGCGTATTATGTGCTTTGTATAGGCAATGAATGAAAACAGGATGAACTTCATCTAGAATTAGAATGTGGTTGGAATGAGCGAAATATGAGTTCAGAATGACCAGTGTGTAAGTGCAAAAAGCACACTTTTTAAATTGAGATTTACTTTCGCTATGTGATGAGTTGAAGCGAGACCTTCATCTCGTGTACTAGATCTATCCCCAGAATAGAGTACTAGGAAATTCCGAATATTCATTATCAGATAATCATTTTTAAAAATCAGATTTTGGAGACCTCTATCATCATGAAGGCTTATAGGATTCAGTAGTGGAGTTACATGAAATAACTATTCGACGTTATTTGCACGAATATACCCATGAATGACAGTAAACCTTTGACCGAATCTTCAACTGCACTCACTGCATCATGGCTGCTCTGGCAGGATGAACACCAGCCAAGGCTGGCTTATCTTTACCCTTGGCCTCCTTGTCCTTGGCCACTTTCTTACGACGTTCATCCAATAACACCTCGTTCTTCTCCTTCAATTTGGCCACACGAGCTTCGGAGTTTCCTCCTCCTCCCACGGTCAATTCCACATTGATCTTTCTGTTTCTCAAGGTAGTGTGATGCATCTTCAATGCCAACTCCATCTTACTCTGGATCTCCTGGGTATCATTGTCGAACTCCATGAACGCTATACCCTTGTCCTGTCTGATTCTGAACCGATCTGGGTTACTATTTTTGAAGTGCGATACCAACTCCACCTGTTGAATATCGTAGGGCAAATTGCCCACGAAAAGAATGAAACGGGGGCCCTTGCCCCCGTTGACACCCTTTCCCTTCTTTCCTCTTCTTGTTTTTCTCTTTTTAGGGGCTTGTTCCGATGCTGGGTCCAGGTCTGTGGACTTCAGCTCATCCTCCAATGGCCGCTTGAGCTCATTGGTCTGCTTGTTCTTCTCCTTCTGCTCCTTCTTGACCTCCTTCTCCTGCTCTCTCTCGTCCTTCGAGTTGTTCTGCTTGAACTGCAAAGCCTTGAGCTGCTTCTTGGAAAGTTTCTCCTCCATTATCACGATAGTCTGACCCACTGTATGTAAATCAAAATCCTCATCTCACCTCTCACATCGCATGGCACTTTACAGGTTCTGACTTTACCTGCACTTTGCCGCACCTTACCTGCAAAGAAGAAGAACCCCGAAGCTCCCAATGCGTATTGTATGTGAAATGCCTCTTCTGTGTCAGTTCCACCACCACGTGATGCCATCGCTATATCCCTCAAATCCACCTACCCTAAACGGAAGTCATTAATTGATTCTGTACAATTGTTTAATTGAGATTGTGATTGGAGGTCAGTTCCTACTCCCGTTTCTTCCCCTTTCTCCCGTTCTACTTGTTCTACTTGCACTTCAATCACATTTCATTGGCTCTTTGTCATCCATGAACAAGATCAAAATCAGCATTGGCCCCCGGTCTCGCTCCAGGCTGCCCACCAAGTCCGCATCTTCTCCCCATAAAGAGCAGTTTCGGGACCGATCCACCGAAAGAACCGCAGAAAAGCTCCAGAAATCCAGTCTCTACAGACGAGAGAACACGTCGCTCCAGGAACTTCCGCTCCTGAACACTTCGTACCAGAACCAGAGCAAAATGCCCGAGTTCCAGAAGGATCAGCTGGGCCGGGGCCGGTCCAAAGATCGGGACGAAATCAAGAGTGCCAAGAAGAGAGGCGACGATATAGCGGTCCACAACGAGGAACGCAGACAATCGGTGGAAAGCATGGATCCAGATATGATCAGTTTGATGGGTTTTGGTGGGTTTGGGTCCACCAAGGGAAAGCATGTCAAGGGTAAAGGCGGAGGCTACAGGACCGAGGAAAAGACGGAGTATCGTCAGTACATGAATAGAGACAAGGGCTTCAACCGGCCATTGAGTCCTGGGAGATGAGAAGAAGGTCATATAGAATTATTAGAGATGTTGTTAGACCTTCTTTTGCTGAACCGTTTTCATTACTTTCCGTGTTGTCCTTCATACTCATTACTTTAGAATCAAACTTGGTCAGAGTAGATCTCTGACGTGTGGAGAAAAGAATTGAACATATGGCGAGCTGATCTCAGTCAGATATTGATCCTGTTATTCTAATTACTGAATACATTGTTCCACGTGTTACTCAATCTGGTGTGCTATTTATCATTAACTAGATATTCAGCTTGATAATTATATTAAATATTTATTTTGATATTTTTAGCCTGGAATTCTGTTCTAACTTCAACGCAATGTTCAATTCAATATTCTTCATTTCCTTCAAGTTCACTTTGAAGGACACAGTTCATTACTTTTTGACTTCATTTCCTCTCAAGCACCTGCAAAACTAATTCCACATTAAGCTGCAAATTATCCCCCATATTACATCCAATTGTCCTTCATGTTCCATTGGCCCCACGCATATCATGAGTCAAATTCGACAAATGTACATTCACATACACTAAGACTCACGTCATGCGCTATTAATATCTAGTCTTGTATTATCTATCTAAATCCTTATTCAGTCAATAACTTCGTGTGTTCTTGGATCAAATTGGAATGCTTTTCTCTCAACTCCTCGTATGCTCTGGAAACCTTGTCTAATTTTTCTTGCAAAGCTGCCACTTCTCCAACTCTAGGCACTTCCTTCACAGAAGTGATGATGTTGGAAAGATTCTTGAATTCAAGTTCTTCTTCACTTTTGGTACTTAACCACTGCTCGAACGAATCCTCGTTTGTCGTACCATTCGGTATTTCCAAGTACAACTGATGCTCTGTTGGTTGATTCGAGGCCAAAACTCTCTTCAATGCTGGAATAAGACGATGTCTCTTGTCGTTCTTGTTGGCCAAGATGGAAGTTCCGAGACTCTCACTAGGACATGTTTCCACACGAATGTATGAGATGGACGAATTGCTGGGGGTGAATGCCTTGACCACTTGTCTGGTGATCACATTGGAAGCAAAAACTCTTCCCAAAGAATCGCCTGAAACGATGTCGGTTCCGTCGAATGAAATTTGAATTTGGGTGACTGAAATTGGCTCGTCATCACCACTAGTGCGTTGTTGATGATGAACAAATGTCTCCTTGAGTTCAGGATCATTTTCAACAGTAATGATCTTCTTGTTTCCTCCGACACTTTCCAAGACGGAATTGACCACTTTATAGAGAGGGATGGTTCTGATGATCCCATTGGCAAGTCCCGCATATATGGCACGACCCGAGGGATCCACAGCCAAAGAATCCACTGGTTGGTTCAAAACGAAGGTCGTCAACAAAGTCTTGGTGCTAACATCGTAAACTCTGACTGTTCCGTCCTTAGAACCCGTATATAAGCGTAAGTCGTTAGCTTTGCTGGTCAAAGATGTCTGAACCGATGTAACAGGAAGAGTATTATCGGTGATGGAGAAGTAAGCCTTGGAAGTGTGTTCATCTTTGGAGTACACACTGATCAAATCGATGGTCCTCCACACCATACACCGGGCATCTTGACCTCCAGTGATCACATAAGTACCACAAGTTGAGAATTGGATGGTGGTTAACTCCTGATAATGAGCATCTTTGACACACAAGAGGTTTCCAGATTGGAGCTCCCAGATGTAGAGTTTTCCAGATTTGGAGCCGGCTGCCAAGAGCCAAGGAACCCTAAACGAAGGAACTGAATGTTGTTCTTTGGAGATGCCGCTAGAAGTATCGTTACTAGTAACACTGTCCAAGTCCATCACATCGCTGTTTAGGTACTCTTGGTACTTGGGTTGGTCACAAATGGCCAAACAGCTCATTTCCTCAGGAACTGGTATCTTTTGATCTGCTCCTTCTTTTCCCCACGACCACACAGTCAAAAGGGCCTTTCCTTTAGAGGCAGCGATCAAACGTTCTCCCAGTCCAATGCCTGTTAAAACAGCCCCATTGTGCGGAGCATCGGCCTGTCTGAAAGCGGCGTGCTGCTGCGAGGAGCGGGAGGAAGCAGCAATGGCTACCGACTCCTGTGAGTGCTTGTCGCCAGCAGCACCACGTGCAATGTAGAACACAGTCTCGTCCATGGTGATGAGGTAGGATTAAGTATTGGGGTTGAAATTTGCGATGGGCCTTGATGCGTCACATGATCTTTTATCAGGTGACTGAACACTCATGTGACCACCACCACCTTACGCGTAAGCCAAAGATTCATTGCAGCACTGGTTACCACTACTCATCGCTGTAATGCCTGTTGATTTCTTAACGAAAGTCCTCTACGAAGGGACTCATGTCATTCCTGCTTGGGAGCAGATTAAAAAGTACGGTCCGGTCGTCTTGACTGCTGCCGGAATCAAATACTACTTCGGAGGAGCGTCCAATACTTGGGAACGTGAAATGCACGGCAAAGTGTTTATGGTCACAGGAGGAACTTCTGGGGTTGGAGCTCGAGTCGTGTATGACTTGGCTGTGAAGGGAGCTCAGATCATTTTATTGGTCCGCTCTACGGAAGATCTGTGGACTGTGGACTATGTGGAAGACTTGAGAGAAAAGACCGATAATTTCATGATTTATGCCGAACAATGTGACTTGGAATCGTTGTGGTCGATCCGTCAGTTTGCTACGAAGTGGTTGGATAACCAACCCCCACGTCGTTTGGACGGAGTGATCTGTTGTGCAGCAGAAGTCATTCCTAGGGGAACCGCACGCCAGGTAACAGAAGATGGACTTGAGCGTCAATTAGGAGTGAACTACTTCGGCCATTTTCACCTCTTGACTTTACTAGGACCATCTCTTCGTGTTCAGCCTCCGGATCGGGACGTTAGAGTGCTGATCGCGACATGCTCTTCACATATCCTTGGAGATTTGGATGTTTCGGACTTGACATGGGAACGGCCATACCCTGTGAACCAACCTTGGAAAGTGCACGGAAGCTCTAAGTTGTTGCTAGGATTATTCGCCCGTGAGTACCAAAGGCAATTGAATGCGTACGAACGTAAGGATAAAGCTCCTTGCAATGTTCGAATCAATATGGTTAATCCAGGCTTCATGAGAACCCCTTCCACTCGCCGTTTCTTATCATTCGGAACAATCTGGGGTCTTTTGCTATACGTCATTTTATGGCCATTCTTTTTCTTATTCCTAAAGAGTTCGTCGGAAGGTGCCCAACTGTTCTTGTTTTCGCTCCTGGCACCATTTTTGGCAAAGACCGAGGGGGGCCTCATGATTCAAGAGTGTAAAATTAGCACCAAGCTTAGGAAGGAGTATGATGACGAAGAATTACAGAAAAAGTTGTTTGAGAAAACCGAACTGATTATCGAGAGTGTCGAAAAACAATCTGCCATCGAACGGAATAAGAACAAGAACAAAAAGGACGCCAAGAAGAAGCCTACGAACATCTACGAAAAGCCAAATTCTATTGAGGAGTTGGACGAGAAGCTACAGGCATTGCGTAAAAGTGTGGGGATTCCAGTATCTCAGGCAGGAGAGATGTCTTTATTTCCGGAGAATATAGGAGCTCCAGTACCGGACACAAATGCAACTAAGCCAAAGTCAAGAGCCAAAAACAAGGGGAACAGAAAAAACTAGTTGAAATATTTAGGTCGAATCGCGGTAATTGCTTGTGATACTCAACTACGAGGAAACAATACTACTGTGACATATTATTACGCCCACGAACCCAAAGTCCATACAGCACTGTCAACGGTTTACCCACTGTAAGAGAATTTAGAGCCGTTTAGACACGAGGGAATTCCACAGCTTTCAAAAAAAGGAAAGCCACTGTATCATTCATGTGGCACACCCCGACCGAAATTGGCACCCAACCGCGAGATGAGGCCGGGAGGATACTGATAGAGCATCAGAGATGTACATGTCAACGGAGGTGAACTTGACCATGCAGCCGTCTAACTGTGGACCCTTGAAAGTATTGGGAGATCTACCATAAGAAGCCATGGGCGAATACTTGCACAATTACATGAGCAACTCTTCGTTTACGTTGCATGCAATTCGGTGCATCATCCCATCCAACGATCGTGCAACAGCTTGAAATTTTCACCAAGTGACGAAGATGCTCTCCACTTCGATTTTCTTGAAGTGGAAACTGCGCCAATACTATGGGTCTATATTGAAAGGGCGACAGCAAATCTAAACCCCGAGCTACTCCTCTCGGAATCCCAGTCTGACCCAATTGTTGCAGCTTCCAACAATTGGGTGTTCTGCCTATTCGGTGCGGTGTTTGCATTCGACGATCCCCTATTGGAGCCATTTTGTATCACTCCATTGGCCGACACTTCCACCCCGCGAATGGACCCTATTTTTACCGGTGCCCCCGCCGCAGTCTAACCAACTTCTCTCACAGTGTGCCATCCCAGAACCTCCAGTACAGGCATACCATTTCAATGAGAGCTTCCTAGGACTCCTGGCCATGGAATCGTTCCCCCTGACCGTGCCCCTCGTCCCCGTAAAGCGGCCCGTTCTGCACCGCGCGAAATTCTTCTACACCGCACCGGCTCAACTCGCTGCCTTCCGGCACCGCGACCCATCGTTGGGGCCTGGCCGCCCACTAATTATCATCACTTATCGCGCACTATCTTTGCCATATCATTTTCGGCACTGCTGACTCATTTTCCACACCTTTTTATTTCCACACATTGTGTTGAATCAAGCAGCACAAGCCTGTGTGTTTTCCCAAGTCTCGTCACTAGCATCTTCCGTCATCATGGACAGCTCCGACCTCCTGAGTCCCTCTGCTTCCGCCAAACAACCGCCGGTTTCGTCGTTGACCCGACTCTTGAGTGAATCAAACAGCGCCGTCAATAGTCCGGCGTTATCCAATAACCACTCATCGGCATCGCTCGACAAGGTGGCCAGCTCGGCCACTCTCAAGGGTGGCGAGCCCGCTGGTGATCTTGCTGCGGATTCCAACCCATTGCTGGCCCTGGAGGTGGACGATGTGAACACAACCACCGGCTCCTTGCTGATAGTAACGGACAAGTTATCCAACGTCAACATCGTCAGTGGTTTCGACCCTTCTCCAAACACCCCTGGGTCCCCTTTTACCCCTGTGTCTCCAAAGACACATGGCCGCTCCTATTCCAACTCCATCAGCAGTGTCAACTCTGCTTTCCAGAATAATAGAGACATCCCCATCCGTCATCCAGGGATTTCCACCGCAAGTCCTCGTGTCATACGTAATAACTCGGTCTCTCACTCTTCATTCTTGGTCAATGCTGGTGAATCCTTGTCGCTGTCCATTCCGTATAGTGCTCCGGGTGGACGTAATCATTCCTCGTCATTATCGTCATCTGCCACCAATGGACCTAGTTACATGGCCAGTGGACTCGCAGATGGCTCTCATATCCCTAATCTCCCTAATGGACAACCTATTCTGTCAATACATATTCAGTCTCCACAGGTCAGTTCTGCTTCCATTGAGCCCAGATTCGTTATCTCCAAGCAACGTGTGGCACAAGCACAAGCAGCACAAGCACAATCTTCATTGAGCACCTCTGCACAACGTTCTGGATCCCAATCCGGACTTTCCTACTTCTTTTCTAGCAAAAACAAGCCAGCTAAAAGAGATTCCTCATCAACAGATTTAGGAACTTTCTACAATAATGCATACAATGAGCAAGCAATCGCAAGCTCTCCTTCATCGATGTCATCTACTGATTCAATAAACTCTGCTGCGCAGTTTACTCCACAAACCAGACACAATTCCATGGCCAACTTGAAACGTTTCTTCAAAAAGGGTTCAACTCCTCAAGCACAAGCACCAGTATCTAATCTTTCCAGTTCACTTAGGTCATCCAATGGCTCTTTCAATGGAACAAACAACAATGGTACTGCTTCCAATGGAGTCAACATTCCATCAAGTGCCCCAAATTCTAATAACGCACAAAATGGTTCTTATGGTCCTTCGTTGACATCCACATCATCAAATACCTCCATATCTCAATCTCCTGGATCTGCGTCAATAAGTAGATCCTCTTCGATTTTGCAAAACAAAATTAATTATCAGGAAAGAAGAGGGTCCGTGACCCCAGTTCTTAATCAACAACAACTCCCATTCTCTAAGAGATATGGAAAGTTCGGTGAGAGTCTTGGTGCTGGTGCTGGAGGTGCTGTGAAACTTGTCTCCAGAATAACTGATAAGAAAGTTTTCGCAGTTAAAGAATTTAGAGCAAAGTACCAAAACGAAACCAAGCGTGATTACGCCAAGAAGATCACTGGTGAATACTGTATTGGTTCTACCTTGAAGCATCCTAACATTATCGAAACTGTCGAGATATGTTATGAAAATGAGAGGATCCTTCAAGTTATGGAATATTGTGATTTTGACTTGTTTGCTATTGTGATGTCTAACAAAATGTCAAGAGAAGAAATAAATTGTTGTTTCAAACAAATCTTATCCGGTATTCATTATCTCCATTCAATGGGTTTGGCACATCGTGACTTGAAGTTGGACAACTGTGTCATTGATGCAAGGGGTATCGTCAAGGTCATTGATTTCGGATCAGCAGTAGTTTTCTCATACCCATTCACCAAGACTTTAATAGAAGCACAAGGTGTTGTGGGATCTGATCCATACTTAGCACCTGAAGTGTGCGTTTTCAACAAGTATGACCCTAGACCAGTCGATGTCTGGTCTGTGGCTATAATCTACTGTTGTATGATGTTGAAAAAGTTCCCGTGGAAGGTTCCAAAACTCTCAGACCCAAGTTTTAAGCTTTTCGCTACTAGAGGTGACTTCATGCCCATTAGTGAAGTTTTGAAAAAGACTCCTCAAGATATGGTTAGCACGAACAATAGTCGGGGATCATCTGATTTGGGAGATATTGATGAAGTCGAAGGAGAAAAGAAGGAACCTTCTACCTCACAGGAAGCCTCAGAAGCCTCTCGTGATGGAAATGCACACACTAGTTCCGAAAATGGTGTCGGAAGATTGTTGTTAGCCTTACCAGAAGATTGTCGCACATTGATAGGAAGAATGGTGGAGCTTGCTCCAGCTTGTCGTATCTCTATCGAAGATTGTTTCAACGACGAGTGGCTTGCATCTGTCAGTATGTGTACAGTTGAAGAGAGAGTGAAGTCCGACGGTCTGCCCGATTACGTGGTGGTGAAATGCGAAGACCATGAACACACACAAGTTGATCAATCAAAGGCACACATTGCTGCTTTCGACAAGAGCAAAAAAAAATAGTGAAGATGTTTGACATAAATGCATTGAATCACTCGAATGGCTCTAGGGGCGATATCGAGAAGATTCAGAATCCACTGTATAATAGATTTGAATCGAAATAAAAATAGTCGCTGAGATTAAGTGTAGCTAATGATACTTTATAGAATACCGGCACTGATGTAGTTTAAAATTCAAGTAATTCCTTTATCAAAGGATTTGGTTTTATGATGCTTAGTAAATTGTTCAAGTTGTAACTAAATGATATGATGTAATTGCTTAATGCAATGATGTGATAAAAATTCAAGGTTGGAGTGATTTCTAGAGATACATGTTCTTTAATAGTATGTATCATTAGATGAATCCACTTAGCGCTGAAATTAAGTAAGTTTTAAGTTTGTTCATGAGGTCACATTTATATTGAATATTTGGACAACTTAGCGTTATAAGAATTCGGATGAAGTTGATTTTCAAATACATAATACATTTCTTACTGACCCCTGATAGCACCCATCAACTCACTAAATCAGTCAAGTGGATAGTGTCATATAACATTAATTCCAATTTCTCACTCCATGTAATCCTCACTGTATCAATTTCCGACCTACACAAGTCTTCGTTTGTTTATATTACAAGCTGTCCTATTTACATTATGGCACCACAGTGATTCCCACTGCCTCTGCTGTCGACAAAACAGCACCGACCACGGATTTCAACTCCACATCTTTATGTCTTTCATCGGTCTTCTTGATCTTGGCGATTTCGTAGATATGCTTCAAAGAGATCTCTCCCACGTTTTCATGGCCTGCTTTTCCTGAGCCTTGAGTGACACCAGCGGCTTGCATCAACAACCACGAGGTAGGTGGAGACTTCATTTCGAAAGTGAAGGTACGGTCGGGCTTGACATTGAGCACGCAGGGAATTGGGGTTCCGGGGTTATAATGAGCGGTTCTGGCATTGAATTCCTTGCAAAAGTCGATGGCCTTGACACCCTTGGATCCTAAAGCAGGTCCGACGGGAGGAGCTGGTGCAGCTTTACCTGCACCCACGATCAACTTGATCATGGCGGCCTTTCCAGACATGTTGGTAGAATGTTGGTAGTGAAAAATTTGATGTTCGCATTGATAAAACGTATAGTAGGGAAAGTCGCGGGACCAGGCTCGTGGTGGTACCGCGACTTTTGGTGCTGGCTCCACCAAATCAACATCAACAATCATGTAATGTCAGAACCATCCAGGAACCCTACTTTTGGGGTAGAAACTAGTGATACAAGAGTTTAGTTGTTATATGCAATTTTTTTAACATTTCGTAAGGAAAGATGTAGAGTTTTCTATGTATTTGGACTAAATGTAGTGCAGAAGGCTGTCGCCAGAAGTCGCGGGAAGTCTCTATTTTCACTGGCTCTCGCGCTATATTCGCGGTAGTAGTGCGAAGTTTGGTGGTAGAAATCACTTATACGTTCTCTCGCGGTGGCTCTGGATTAAAATTCACACCAAGAAGTATGGGTATTTTGGTTAAGACGAACTACTGTTGCAAGGGAGATGATTAATAAAGGAGGCAATTAGTATACTTCACTTTTCAGAATAACAAAGTTGTGCTTTGTTTATTCTGTAAAGAAGATATATCACTAGTAGCGCATAAGGGCCATATATTGGTGCGTCATATGCGTGCTTTATATATCAGTTCACATTTTAAACACTTCAAATGTCTGAGGTTAATGATAGAATATTGCTAAATGGGCTTAATCTACATTTAGTCTATATTCACTATTTTGGTTTTTTCTTTCCTCCAGTTCGCCGTTTTATTTTTGGTTGTTTCTTTCACATCTATCCTTCCCAAGGACTGCTACCATAGTGTGTGTGCATGGCACAATTTACAATCTTGGTCTCAAAGTCCCTATTACCTCATCTCACTAGTATCAAGCTACAAGTATTGTTGGGTTCCACTTGAGCTGAATCTCACCAATTTGCATTTGCTTGACCGTACATCTCGCCCTATTGTGCAATGAAAACGTTTCCGTTGGATTCACGGTCGAAAACCACGGCGCTCAAGCAGCCCAAAGAACTTTTCACCTACTATAGAGATCTCGATGCCAACTACATATATGACAAGGATGAGGTTCAATCCAGAGCATCATACTTCTACCTTCCAGACAGTGAAATTAGCAAGAAAATTGACTTGCAGGCCGGATACTCCAAGTTTCAAAAGATTCCAGAAGAGAAGAACATTGGAGACTTTTGGCTGTTGCTCTCTGGAATCCAAAAGTACGAAGAAGCCAACGGAGGAACCAAGATTCCAGTGGATGTGGTGACGTTTCGTGGCCTCATGACTAAGCTATTAACTATTCCTTACAACAATAGGGACCCTGTCGACTTGAATATCGTTGCATTCGACGGTCAATTGTTCGTGAAAGCTGATGACAAGATAGAAGTCCAGAGAAGGAAGGATGATTTAGCGCAGAAGGAAAGTTTGGGCAAGGAACAGTTCGAGTTCATCCAAAAGTGTGAATATTCCGGATACAAATTCGAGGCTGTATCGACAATTCCTACTCCGTGGGCCAAGAGTAGCAGGTCATCCATTGAAAAGCGCAACAAGAAGATAGTCAACAACTATGAACAGTACCTCTCAGTTGTACGTACAGGTATAGGTAAGACCAAGATGTTATTGGCAGGAGAAGTGGATTGCGTGTGGAATTACATACCGGAGAATACCTCTGAAGTATTAAGCCATTATGTTGAATTAAAAACTTCAAAAGTTTTGCAAAATCCCAAGCAGGTGGTGAATTTTGAACGCAAATTGTTCAAGACTTGGGCACAGTGCTTTTTGATGGGAATCCGTAAGGTCGTTTACGGATTTCGTGACGACCTGTTCTTATTGAATGCAGTTGAGGTGTACGACACAGAACAGATTCCACAGTGGATCAAGCAAGAATCCAAAATCAACTGCACGAACGCTTTGAAATGGTACGGTGCTGTGATAGAATGGATTGTGGATGAAATTCCTCGTGATGATGAGTCTAGAGCATGGAGAGTGAGTTACGATCCAGGATCACGTACTTTCTCTCTTATGGAACTAGTTGGAGAGGATAATGACAGATTGCGCAATGGAGAGATCTTAACGGAGGAGTTCAAGAAATGGAGAAGAAGGTAGATTGATGTTAGCTATTTGCTTACCAACCTCATCAAGATCTCTTGATTTTCGAAAAGAAAGAATAAAATCAATTCTAAGCTTCATTCTTACTTCTAGGACTCGTCGATGTCTATAAAATAGTCTTAAGAGTTCTCACAATATCTTGAAATATCCAGTCAAGTCTCATATCCAATCCAATCTCAAAATAAGGGATCTGCTATTAAGCTAATGATCATCCGACAAACACTCAAAGCACAAGGTGTCCCCTCATTACAGCGATAAATGCGGATACAGAATTAATCCAGTCAGTCGAATTATATTATCAAATTGTTATCTATAATGTTGGGGGATTACTCCACTGAAGGAATGTCATGACCTGTTTCACGGACATTAACTACCATGGCTGACTAACTCGTTTAGCTGACTAACTTCCTTGGCTGACAAACCTTGTCGTCTGCCCACTGTCTGTGTATGAAAATACCTACCATTCTTTGGCGGTGGTTTCGCATCTAGTCTCGCTTAATAGCGATGGTGTAAGCATAGATCGCACTCCAGTTCTAGAACTGGTGACCCCGCAGTCCGATCAATAAGCAAAATTGAAGCGATTCTAGATAGAAGGAAATTTGTAACAATAAACTAGCTCATTTCACCTTTCATTGCAGAAGTTATAATAATGCATTCACGTAAAATAAAGTTGTGGTGCATGATGCGTTGTTGAACTAATTCTGCACCCCATACCTGTCAAAATCGCAGCATTACTAAAGCACTATCACCAAAACAGATCACTAAAACATCTCCGCAATTAAATACGAGGTGCAAAAGAAAAGGTGGTACAGCCTATTCTGCTCCTATTCCGAAAAAGGAACTCCGAGGATGTCATGATCAATGTAATTTGAGATAGGTAGTGCTGTAACTTGCCCCTAATCTCACTAGAAATTCCAAATTGGTGTCTTTCAAGTCGATGTGATGCTTTTTTTGGTACAACGAGTTTTCACAGTTGGAACTGACTGGTCTCATGTCGATCTACAGAACAATATTAAACAGCCAATGAACAAAGTATTCGAACAAATAATATTAAGTAGTAAGCAAAGCCAACTCCGATATCTGCTATCTCTCCGGACCGCTAAGAGTCTTCCGATACCGAATAATAGTGACTTTTGACATTAGTATTCGTGGCAGGTGCAACTTATGTTTTGGCCCAGTGTAATCCTATGAAAAACACTACAACCAAACAACCGCAATTAACGTCCCACTGGTTTATCCGAATTACAGGTTAGTTCCGGGTTCCTGATGGCTCCTATCGTGTAGATGTTGCACAGTAATGCCCTGGGATCCATTGGCGGATGACATGGCACAGTGGGCTTTTGTGTGAAGTCAAATGCAAGTGATCTCCCCCATTTTGAACCTTTTTCTCCGGAGTTCACGTTCTATTGATAGACAATTGGTGCCACTTTCCTAGACAAACGGTCTAAATGCCTCACAAATCTTCAGTAGAAATCTCTAAAATACCTTTGAAATCCACTCTCTTCACTAATGCGCCAGGAATGGCCCTCGTGAGCTTCCCAAGCTGTGGCTGTGAGGACACTAGCTTCTCGAAGCGCACCTGAATTCCTCGAAAGTGCAATTTCACCACGGAGGGGAGACCCTAGATCTTTCCGTTGGACACCGATCGCTCGAGATTTGGCCAAACTAGAAAATAAACTACCCCTAACCACATCGCTCATCGTCTTCCCTTCCTCTTCTCCCCACAAAGGATCTGCTTCTCCGTCGCTTTTAGTTCTATTGTCGCATCCCCTCTGTATGAGCTCCCGGTACCTCCACACAAAGTCTATTGTGAGATTTTTCACCACCGAAATATCTCCTACTGTGGCCTTTTGTCTAGCGGACTTCCTTTAGACTTTTCTCCTAAACATCTAAGCTGCTTCCCAGCACTCTTCCCAGCGCTCTCCCCTGCACTCTCCCCTGCACTCTCTAGGATCCTTTCTGACTCTACTTCTCTATACCTCTACTCTTCTATTATACGCGATCCCATCACCCCACACTTCTTTCCCTCGTCCCTCACGTGCCGAGGACCTCTCGCTTCTATCGGGCTTCCCCTGGTATCGCTACACAAACCTCTCGAAACCTCAAAACCCCATGGGATGTGGTCCCATGTGACTTCGCAAATCGCTTCGGCTGAAGATCGCACCCCGTCTCCGTCTGGTTAGTCAGAGACTTTGTTTCTGGACCAAAGGGCCAAAAAAGAAAAAGACTCAGCTGATTAAACAGAACATTTGAGAACGGTCCAGTTTTCAGGAGGGAGGACACCCTCCAGCCTGAAATTCGGCCCACGTCTCCATAGCATCATTGGGGCACTTCCCCCTACTCTCCCAGCTCTTCTGCTACTTCTCTCCCAGTTCCTTGGGCCGCTTCTTCGGGACTTCTGCTACTTCTCTCTCCCTGTGTCTGGCCACGAAAGCCCCGTCACTACCACCACTGCACCTCCGCTGCAGTGCAGTGGTGACATGTGCAGTTTACCGAGGTTCCCTTCCGGATCCCCAGCCAATAAACTGCGCGTCATAAGTAATGGGAACGAGTCTGGACTCCACCCCGCAATTGCGGACTGACTATATATAAAGTAGGGAGACAGTGAAATTTGCCAGTCGTTGAATTTGTTAATTCGTTCTTAATCCGCTAATCAATAGATTTTCCACTATGGCACCTGTCTTCACTAACTCCAACGGTTGTCCTGTTCCCGATGCCTTCGCCACCCAAAGGGTCGGCAAGCACGGTCCTCTTCTCTTGCAAGACTTCAACTTGATTGACTCCCTTGCCCACTTCGACAGAGAAAGAATCCCAGAAAGAGTCGTCCACGCCAAGGGTTCCGGAGCCTACGGTGAATTCGAGGTCACCGACGACATCTCCGACGTCTGTGGTTCCGCTTTCCTTGACACCATCGGTAAGAAGACCAAGACCTTCACCCGTTTCTCCACCGTCGGTGGTGAATTGGGCTCTGCTGACGCCGCCAGAGACCCAAGAGGTTTCGCCACCAAGCTCTACACCGAAGAAGGTAACTTGGACTTGGTCTACAACAACACCCCAGTTTTCTTCATCAGAGACCCATCCAAGTTCCCCCACTTCATCCACACCCAAAAGAGAAACCCACAAACCCACTTGAAGGACGCCAACATGTTCTGGGACTACTTGACCACCAACCAAGAATCCATCCACCAAGTGATGCAATTGTTCTCCGACCGTGGTACCCCAGCCTCCTACAGAGAAATGAACGGTTACTCCGGCCACACCTACAAGTGGTCCAACAAGAAGGGTGAGTGGTTCTACGTCCAAGTCCACTTCATTTCTGACCAAGGTGTCAAGACCCTCAACAACGAGGAAGCCGGTGCTTTGTCTGGATCCAACCCAGACCACGCCCAAGAAGACTTGTTCAAGAACATTGCTGCTGGTAACTTCCCATCTTGGACTTGTTACATCCAAACCATGACCCAAGAACAAGCCAAGAAGGCCCCATTCTCTGTGTTTGACTTGACCAAGGTCTGGCCACACGGAGACTACCCATTGAGAAGATTCGGTAAGCTCACCTTGAACAAGAACCCAGAAAACTACTTTGCTGAGGTCGAACAAGCCGCCTTCTCTCCAGCCCACACTGTTCCTTTCATGGAGCCATCTGCTGACCCAGTGTTGCAATCCAGATTGTTCTCTTACGCTGACACCCACAGACACAGATTGGGTACCAACTACACTCAAATCCCTGTCAACTGTCCTATCAGCGGAGTCTACAACCCACACCAAAGAGATGGTGCTTTGGTAGTCAACGGTAACTTGGGCTCCAATCCAAACTACTTGGCCACCTCCAAGCCAGTTGAATTCAAGCAATTCAACTTGCAAGAGGAACAAGAAGTCTGGGAAGGTGCTGCCTGTCCATTCCACTGGCAATACACTGACGAAGACTTCAAGCAAGCTTCTGCTTTGTACAAGGTCTTGGCCAGATACCCTAACGGACAAACACACTTGGCCCACAACATCGCTGTGCATGCTGCTGGTGCTGACCAAGCTATTCAAGACAGAGTCTTCGAATACTTTGGTAAGGTTTCCGGTGAATTGTCTGCCAACATCAAGAAAGAGGTGTTGCAATTGTCTCCAAGAAAGTAACTCTGAGGAGCTGGTATTTAGTAGGAGTTAACACGATATGTCTATTTATTGTTACCTGTAGTTTTTGGTCACTATCGACAGTGTAAGTAGGAAATGATGTGCTACTCATGGAGTGAAGAGTGCAGTGATTATACATCACGTGACTTTTTCACTACTGTACTACTTTCGGCTAGTTGGCAGATACAGGGACACTACATTCGCTACGGGACCCTTTGTGGGCACTATTGAAGATCAGATCGTTATTCGTATATTCGTTACAACTTGGTGGTGTTACATGAAGCACAGGCACAAGCAGAGCCACACTTACAGCTGGAACCGCAACAGTTCCCCTTAGATGACGAGCTTGAAGAAGTGGAAGCCGAAGGGCCGCACGATGAGTTTGTTCCACACATTATTGATATCTTGAGGGGTTCTTGGGGTCTTGATGAGGTTTTATATATCAGAAATGATAAGTGGAGGCGCGTTCAGCTTCCTTATCAGGAAAGAGTTTCCGAGTGAGCTGATTAGCAGCGGTTCTTCGAATCAGGCAGTCCAAATGCGCTTCTGAAGATTGTGTGGTCATGTGATGCATCCCGTGATTTGGACCTTATACTGGGAATCCCAATACTTCTCCTCACAAGTCGACCTCTGTAGGTGTGATGAAGTCTCTAGCAATGAAAACGATTAGAGAAATATAAAGTTGAAAATTATTGTATACTGATTTTTCTCGATGTCATAATTTCTTTGGTGTTATATACAGCAACCATTTTTATCACAGTGTAGATTGATCTTGTTGAATTCATTCACTGAATTTTCAGATGATAGTGGAATTAGAATCCAAATAATGGTACTTGAAACTATTCAACTTGAAATTGTTTGCAAGAGGAATTTTTCCTTAGAACCATTTTGTCGATCGAGTAGTTATTTTGCAACTTTCTTATCATCTTCGCTGGTTGGAGAATGGTTCAGTGCACTGAATATACTAGATAAGCTCTAAACAATACTTGGTTCAGTCAACCAATACTGCAAGACATATCTGAAGAAGTTTGAGACTCGTGGTTTCATCCAAACATCGACACCGTTTGATGCTCGCTAAATAAATCAATAGGTCAAATCTAAATTAGACTCGTATATTGCGCACAAGGCTCTTGGTAGATTCTGTGCTCTGGCTCGAGAAAACTAATGCGAGAAGGTGAACCTCGTCTGAAGAAGTTTTCATGGCTCTTGAGTCATTTTTGAAAGAAGTTATCGAAAGGTTCTGCTACAATTTGATTAATCTGGAAGTAGGCGAATTATCAACGTATGTAAGGACAGAATTTTTCGGGCCCTAGCAAGAATTATTTCTGACGATGTGGGGTATATGGTCTTTCAACAAGGCATTTTAACGAGGGAATGTTATACGCCAGACTCATGTATGAAAGAAGTAAATTTTCGGGAAAGAATTAAAGATAAGAAAAAAGTGGACAGAATGTCAATTTTGAGCACCATGGATTCTTTTTGCCTATTGAGGACTCAATATTTGTGAATTCCATGGTACCATGCCGTGCATAGAAGTTTTGTACTGTTCTACGAGAGCTTTAAAGGGTAGATACTTCTCCAAAAAAGAACTAATTGGGAACATTTTCGTAATTGCGGTGGGGTTTTTCACCTATTGTGAGAATGAGTCTTGAGAGTGAGCAGCATTGTGAGAGTGTGTAGTAGTGTACAACGTATAATTAGCGTCAGCCTCTGCCACATTCTTCTCCCCAAGCAAGCTAGAACCCTTTGAGTCCCACCACTACTGAAGGATGCCTATCGACGCATTCGGAATGACACCAAGTCATCGCATAGGCGAATTTGCTCATTTGCTGGACGTATGTTTTTCACCTCACTATTGAAGAGTCACCTCTTCACTGCTGAAAAATCAGCCCCTCAGACCAAAATTCTCATCGTGGTGGCTTTTGAGCACTCTAAATCACCTGCTCAGCGCTCGTGGCTTCTTCCTCGTAGTTTCCATGTCGATGTCCATATCAAACGATCAGGTTTCACGCAAACCTCAGACCCGATATGAAACACTCACAAAGCCCTTGGTGGGTTGGGATCAGCAGACCACACTACGCCTACGGTGGTACTTTTGCTACGGACTTCACTGGGTGGAAGACTCCGTAGCACCAGCAAAGTTCCCCACACTCGGGGTTCCCTGCCACACTTCGACACAGCAGCAATGCAGCACAGTGCAGGAGCCTTTCCCATTCCCTGAACCCCCCAACCCCCAGAACACATCCATAAATAGCACAATAGTGTTCTGGCACGAAAATTCACCAGCACTAACCACACCACAACTAAAGCACACTACAATATCATAGCAATAAACACCAAGCGTGCGGACTTCTTGACGTCTCTTGACGACGCCAGCCTCCTGATCTGCAACCAGCAGATCAGGAGGATCAGCAGAAGATCGAAACGTTTGTGCATGTTTGAAGTTGATCCACAGTGCTGGTTGATCTGATGGTGGTGACCCTGCATATATTTGATGCTGGTTAATTCAGGTACCACGCGCTCGTATGCGGGGTGAGGGCAAACGGGAGCTAAGCCCTGGTCCTGCTGGGGAGACCATCTGGGGTTTCGCGTTTCGCACCACAAACCGTCCTACTGGCCGAGTATCCGAACCACTTACGGATTGACTAGAGGATGCCCACGCTTTTGCTGGGCCAGAAAGACCCTTCTGTAGCTGTCAAAAACGGATCCATACAGTGAGGCACCGGATCCTATCAAACGCCCATGCATGTGCCATGCATGTGCTAAGTATAGCACATGCACAGACCTGTCATTCGCACCGATACCATAGCGCACTAACTCAGCCCATGTGCTCGTAATGGAGTTTTCGAAGACTGGTGACCAAAGCCAGCCTCCATTTTTTGCGGCCCTTGCCTCCTTTTCCAGCCTGAAACTATATAAGTGCTGAAAATGACCACTTTTCCAACTTCATCCCAAGGTCTTTACCCCTGAAGCAAAGACCACTCCCTGTACTACATTGCCTCACTCGTTTTGCTGGCTCTCCATTCTCGCTTGTCTAGTGAAATAGTATAACACTCTGTTGATTATACTCCCCTTTGCATTGCTGCTCCAGAAACTCAGTTAGCTCCACTTAACTTCCTCCACATAAAACTCACCATGGGTATCAACGCTATCAACTACGCCGTCTCTGATATTAATCAAATCGTCGACTCTGCCGTGGCCGGTGTGATTGGAACTGCCACCTCTGCCATTGCCGGAGCTGCCTTCACCGGAGTCAGTGGTGCCGAAAGTGCATTCGGTATCGCTACTGCTGACGCTGCCTCTGCTGCCTCCGAGGCCGTGGCCCGTTTCTCCAGTTTGACCGACCGTTCTGCTGCCTCTTCCGCTCTTGCTGCTGCCACCAGTGCCCTCAATGCTGCCACTGCCTCCGCAGGAAGTGAGTTGTCCGCTGCTCTCAAGCTGGCCAGTGCAGAAGGCTCTTCTGCCCTGAAGGCCGGATCCAAGTCTGCTTCCGTCACTAGCGCAGCCTCTGGCTCTGCTGCAAAGAGCTCTGGCTCTGCTGCAAAAACCTCTTCTGGCTCTCAATCTGCCGGTGCCTCCAGTTCCGGAAAGGCCAGCTCCTCTGCTTCCAATGCTGCCTCTCCTGGTAACCTTGAAACCGGATCTTGGAAGAAGGGATTCGCTGTGGCCAGTATTGTTGGTTTCTCTTTCCTTTTCAACCTTATGTAATTACAAAGTCATGCCACTTCACTTCTCTCTGTGCAGCAAGTACTTTGCACTTTATACGGATTTTAAATAACGAATTATATTGGGCTTATTGTAGACTACTGAGTGGTGCTTGGAGTTGGGATCACAATTATTGGGGATCTTAATCGAATGACTTTCAATTATATAGTCCCAGTTCTAATTAGAGCTGAAGCAAATGTGAGACATGCTATAGGCAATAGTTGCCCAAAAATATAGGAACCAAGTTTTTATTGTTAGCGAGGAGCCTCAATTTCTCCCGAATAACTATGTGAATATGTAATCAACTACATCAGCTATAAAATACGTTATTCCAGACGTCTTGACTTATGTATAACTGTTCGACTCTTTATGTCTGTGTGCACTCACCTACAAACTTGTTTCGGTATCGAGTCCTGCATATACCGCAACACTTCATCATAACCAATCCATCTCATCAACCAATTACTCCATGACCACCAAAGAAAGTGAGCCCAAGTCAAAAGGGAAGGCCTCCGAGGTCGCTCCTTACATCAAGAAAAATACTCACAGACTCGATTTATCGGAAATCATGAAAAAACCAGCAAGGGTTCAGGTGGATCCTGATACGCTTCCAGATGACAAACCAGCTCAAACTGGAACAGTTTTCAATATCTGGTACCTCAAATGGTCTGGAGGAGGCGATAGCTCCTCAAGGAGTTACACCAAGCTGAAATTCAGAGTCTCTATCAGGAAAGACTCCGGTTACACCACCGCTAAAGGCAATGTCCCCATCTGTATCTTTTATGCCCGTGGATGTTGTTATCTCGGTAAGAAGTGTCTGTACTATCATCGTCTTCCAAAGGAGACTGACTATGTTATGACCACACAGGATTGTTTTGGTAGAGACAAAACTTCCGACTATAGAGAAGACATGGATGGTGTGGGCTCTTTCAACAAAATCAATAGGACCCTTTATGTGGGTGGACTCCATATGAACGACAAGATTGAGAACACGCTCACCAAGCATTTTCAGGAATTTGGGTCCATTGAAAAGATAAAGCCATTGTATGGGAAATCATGTGCATTTGTGACATTTCGTTTGGAGGTAGAAGCCCAATTCGCTAAAGAAGCCATGCAAAACCAGTCTCTCGATGGACAGGAAGTGTTGAACATACGATGGGCCAACGAGGACCCCAACCCTAATGCCCAAATAGAAGAAAAACGTCGTTTGGAAGAAATTGCTTTGGACACAGTAAGGAACTTACTCCTGCTGGTAGACTCGCAACCGGTTTCCAAAAAACAAAAAATCACTGTGGAAGAGCCCGAACAACCTGAAGAGGAAGCATCTGTTTATGATGTGGTCAAACAAATTGAACAAGCACCACAACTCAATGCTGTATCTTTACAACAACCTCATGACAACGGAATAAAATTCAATACAAATACTCTCTCCATGCTTTCCAGGCTTAGAGCTGAACTGGCAAAGAAAAATGCTACTTTGTCGACTTCCGTTATAGGTGGATATTCGAGCGATGAGGAAGAATGAAAAAATCAAGTTTGATAAATGATGTCAAATTGACTGTATTATACATTTTAACGAATTAATGACTATTATATAACCGTAGAACTCAAATCCCCAAATTTAGTCTCTTAATATTTGAGATTGGGTAGATGAATGTCTCATTAACCATTCAGGACATTTCTTTCTTCCCTTCGTGAGAAATTTCTTTAAATCTGGTAGTATGTCACCATTAGAATCATCCACGAATGAAAAACTGAGACCTTCATTTCCTGCTCTACCAGTTCTTCCAATTCTATGCACATACTCTTCAAACTTGTTGGGCATTTGGAAATTCACCACTAAAGTGACATTTGGGATATCTATACCTCTTGCTGCAACATCAGTCGCAATCAACATTCTTGACTTGTTGGATCTAAAACTATCAATGGATACTTCACGAGCTTCTTGTGACTTTGACCCATGGAGTACAACGTTGTCCTTGAACCCTTCGTTGTCTAGCTTTTGAGATAACAAGTCACACACTTTCTTGAAATTGGCAAAGATGATTACGGAAATCCTACCATTGAATGCCCTTTCGTGGTTCTTCAATGTCTTGATCAACTTAGAAAATCTTGGATCATTATCATCATCTCCAAGAGTGGAGGAGCCTAAGTATTCAAAAGATTGAGTAATGTTGTCAAGAGCTTCACCTGCCCCACCTATAGATAAGTACCCTGGCTTCTCCAAGTATGTTTTGGTCAATCTCTCTATTGGTGGAGATATAGTAGCTGTAAACATCAACGTGATCCTCTTCTTTATATAAAATATTCTTGAATCGATGGACGAATTCAAATGCTTGGTGGAAGGAATCTTGTCCATGATAAATTGTAAGGGCTTCTCAAATCCCATATCTATCATTCTGTCTGCTTCATCCATTATGAGGTAATAGCATTTGTTCAAACCGATGATGTTTCTTTCGACAGAATCCACTAGTCTTCCTGGAGTTCCGACAACAATATGGACTCCGTTTTGAACAGAATGTACTGTTTCTTCATATTGATGTCCACCAATTATGGTCACCACATTCAATCCGAGTTTCGAGCAAAATTTCTGTGCTTCCTTTGTGATTTGCAAAGCCAATTCACGGGTTGGGGCCAAGATTAACCCCAACGGTTTGTTGAAATTTTCATCCTGCTGATGCTCATAATGGAGGTAATTCTGTTCTATCGATAAGATATATGCCAACAACGGAATCAAGAATGCTAAAGTCTTACCGGAACCAGTTTCTGCTATACCGACAATATCTCTATGATCCAAAGCAACAGGAATAGCAGCTCTTTGGATAGGTGTAGGCTCTTTATATCCCAATCCATCCGTTATCACATGTAAAAGTTTTTTGGGTATTTTCGCTTCATTCCAGGACCTAAGAGGATTTTTGATATCACCCCCTTTAGAGTTGATGTTGTAGTCTTCCTTGAAGATTCGCCAATCTCTGGGGTTCATGTCATCTAGTTTCTTCTCTGACCAATGCAATCCGTCAACCTGTCCAAGTTCTTGGGCACTGTTGATATTCTCATCTGGAATCTCCAAGAGCGGCTCGTAATGGGCCAATGTATCCTCCGTGTCATTCCAATCGAACTTGAACCGTGAATCTTTGGCCTTTTTTCTAGTAGAAGCTATTTCTTCTCCACTTTTATTAGCTTCCTCCTTTGCAACTCCTTCCTCATGCTCATCAACAGTACGTTTTAAAGCACTAGGTGTCTTAGTTGTATTATTCACAGCTTGTATTTGAAGAAGTCTTTTCAGCTCTTCTTCCTTTGCTTTGGCCAACCGAGCTCTGGCAGCTTTACTTAGAAACTTTGGTCTTTCCTGAGAGGCTTCATTTCCTTTATTTATCAAATGCTCCACCGAAATTGGCCGTACCATGTGCCTAAGTTGCAATATCTTCTACCTTGGTTTGGTTCTGCATAGGAAGATATCCATGTGGTACTGCATATGGAATGCTTATGTAATCGGGTTGGTTTAGAAGGATACAATCATTAGGTGTGATGAGGAACATCGTCCAGTGAAGGAGGTAACTATCTTGCTAATAGGCGTCATCCTAACCAAGCTAAGGATCTGTGACATGATTTGTAGTCGAGGTATTGTTGTTTCTACCATCAAACAGTTGAGAAATAAATTTGGGGTTTTGTAGCAATATTAATGGTGGTTGACCTGAGTTGCAGGACGCAAATATTCAGTCATATCATTGCATACTATTCAAGCTGATCTAAGTACACTTGTTTGAGAGTTCAGCTTCAATATTTTCGAACTTGTGAAGTTGGGGTTTTATGATGTAATAATGTTATCTGTGGTGGGTGCACGACTTACTGGGGTGTACGAGACCCACGACATCATCTAAAACAGTTAAGAAAATAAATACAATCTTTTATCGCTGGGAACCATCAATTTACTTTAAGTGGTAGCATTGTCTTAAATCTGCATTTCTTATTAATCAAATTATATAAATGATTGCAAATATTCATGAACTGTAACGCAGGTGGGTAGATTGTAGGAGATCCAAGTTTGCATGAAATTGGTGTCGAACTTCATGAAGAGTTGATTTACTATGGGCTGTGGAAGTGTATAAGTCCAGAATTTTCCCTTTTAGTCTTAGATCTGCTGCAACTCCTAAAACTCACTAATGTCAGCTGCAGAACTAATGAATTTACAACTGATTTCCTATGAGTCTATTTAAGGAACTGACAGTAATTAGATATAACAAAATCTGCTTTAGACATGGAAGCCACAATTCCAAATCAAAGATTAAGCTTATCTATGGAAGGAACTAAAGTAAGGGTTTAGCAAAGCAATCATCCCAATCTCACATGGCCACTACCGAAGCCTCTTTGGTATTTCAGGAACCGATTCATTTAGCAAAACTAGGCTTGTTCACAAGAATAATAAAATCATTAATTGGTGCAACAATCTGAAAACCACAAAAAGAACGATATCTGGTTCAAACTCCCCAGGAATTGGCCAGCACTCTTTGATTAGTGCTCTTGATCTGTGAATCTGATTACAGGTACTACTCTCAAGGTATACCTTGTAGAATCCCTTTCTTGTAGCAACATTGTGGTAATTGCTACTCTCGTGCCCCAAACTACAAATTCTGGAGCTCAAGCTTTCAAATAGATATTTTGTTAAGGAAACAAAACACTCAAGTGCTGGTTGCATGGCCGGTGTCTGACCTCATATCCGTCTCAGATCTTTACCCCAGCAGATCCTTTCCCCAGCAGATCATTAGACGAGTCTCTATTGATAGTAAAGCACTCGGTGACTATTCCCACACCTTGCCCCTCTTATTCTTACTTCCAAAATCCCCTGATCCCGATTCTTCTCCGGTTCTCTTCCAGAATAATTTTAATCGAAGTCCGAGGCTGGGTGTTTCGCAGCCCCACCTTGATTGTCTCGAGACCGTAGCCTTGACACTATGTCCATTAGTTTTCCATTTTGAGTAAAGCTGTTATCACAACCTACTCAAGGCTGAGTATTTATGGTGTTGGAGAAAGCTTGAACAATAAACAGAAAAAGTTAATTGAAGGAGCTGGCTGGAGATGTGGCTGTTCTTGCTGTTGTAGATTTCGCATCAAGCATGATTCTATAGAAGTATTTTTCTGCGCATTGTATTCGATGCATTGTTCGATGCATTAGATGTAGATGTTTGTTTACAAAACAATATCTACCCCCAAACAATCTGATTCCTATTATGGTCAGACTTAACGCTTTGTCAGACAGATGAGACAGAATCAGAAAGGCTGGAGTTGCTGGCTCATCGTCCAGTTTTTTAGCAATCTCCGCCATTTCTTCAAATCAGGCGTCCTGGGGCCAGAGTTTAGCTGGCTTCCAAGACCTCCAATTGTTCATTGTAGTACTTACTCCGAGAATATTCCCGTTTACTATTGTGGGGGGACATTACTGGTGCAACTGAGGTCCAGGAGTTCGTGATTTGGATCTATTCTGGTAGTATTGTTCTATTGAAAGTAGCTCTCTCCGGAGTAACCTGCTGGTCGTAGGAGCTGGTTTAACCAGATTGATGGACGTAAGGAACGTACGAACCTTTGTAAGTAATGAATAATAGGAATTTGTACTTGCAGTCACTTCTAAGTACCAGTACCAAGAACTCTATAAATAAGGACCATTTAACCCTACATTCATTTCCTCATCACTCACTCATTCACTCACTTTCCAATCACTCGATTACTCATTAGTTTTAACTAGTCACTCTTTCACAATGCAATACACTCACTTATTGACTGCCGCTCTTTTCTCCATCGCCACTGTCAAGGCTGCTGATGCTCAAGACGTTGAATTCGTTACCAAGTTGGTCTCTGATGCCAAGGCTCATGAAGACCAATACATTGACTTTTACGGAACTGCAACTGTCGACGTGCCTCCAGAGTTCCTTAAGTTGGCCAGACAAGTCCAAACTTACAAGGATGACTCTTACACCACCTTGATCGATGCCCAACACATCGATGTTGCCCAATTAGAGAGCTTTGCTTCTCAATTACCTTGGGCTACCAGATTAGCTGTTGCTGCCACCACTTCTGAGGAAGCTCCAACCACCACCGCAGAGCCAACCACTGAGCAACCAACTTCCGCTGCTGCTGCTACCACTTCCGAGGCAGCTCCATCCTCAGAGGAGCCATCTTCTGCTCCTGTTACTTCCACGGAGTCCTCTTCAGCTCCAGCTTCATCTTCTGCTGTTCCAACTACTATTGTTTCAAGCTCAGTTTCTTCAGTTTGGTCTAACCAACCAAGTTACACTTGGGCCACTATGAACCAACAACCACCAGTCAAAAACCACACATATGCTTCTAATGACACCGCTCCAGTCGTTTCCATTGTTGAAGGCAAGGCTTCTGGAATGGCTGTGCCATTTATTTCCGCATTCGGTGCTCTTCTCGTCGCTTTGATCTGATCAAATCCCATCACACATTGGATTATGGTCTCGAAATTGATCTTAATCTTTCCTCTTAGACATTTCATTTCTTTGCGACATATTTAGATTTTGCTTCTGGAACAGTCCAGATTTTAATTAATAACTGACTTTCGATCACCTTGTAAGGACAATCTCACTTTTTTTTTCTCTTCTATCTTACCAAGAGCTCTAATTAGCTCCTTCGACCCACTTGGTACAACGCTATTGACTGAGATAGTGACTCTTCTAGAATAGTCAAGAGTGACCCGTTTCTCTTGGAACTGTCTATAGGTCTTACGTATTTTGGCGATGAAATCTTCAACATCATCAAATCTCTTTGAATGCTCTTACGGTTTTACTAGTTCATTTGGTCATAATGCAAAAACACAGAACTCGGTGGGTGCAAAATGAATCCTGTGAGTCGTGCGCCAACCATGTTGTGACATCGGAAACGGAAATATTCATCGTACATATTCACATAAACATCATTTGAATTATATCACTGTATATAAACTGGTTTTAAAGGTTTGACCAATCAAATCTAATAATTTAACACAACTCGGGGAGTTGAATCGTCTAAATATGAATTTCATAAAATCATGAGTAGAAATGTAGATACCTGACAGGTGTCATATTTGAAAGCAAACAAAAAAAAATGTATAGTTGAACACCTCACATTGAATGATTGTGTTGGCGTGATAACACGGTTCAAGCCAACCTCTATCTTGTTAATCCAATCATTATTTGAGGGTACTTTAAAAGTTTTATATTCTATTAATTTCCCAAACATTCCATTGTAATTTCTATTTGGAATGGCCTAAGAACTGTCCCCAAACGGATTGAAAGTGGGCAAAATATTCTTGAGATCACTGGTCACATTAGTTACGTTACCATTAGCTGCTGCTTTTGATCCCCCTGAATTAAATCCATAGAAATGGCCACTAGATTCTGAAGTCAAGTAGTTGACCAAGTTCAAGAAGTTAATCAGGTGGAAATAATTGGGCTTCGACAAGTGTTCAAATTCATTGATCAGGAAATTCAAAATTTGGTCATTAGAAAGATCATATTCACTTGGAATAGATCTAGTTGACGTTGAACTCGATGACTTGACTTGGTTAGATTGAGCTAGTTTGGGATCTTTAGGCGTATCCTTCCCATCAAAAGTTGGTTTGTCAAGCTTAATGTACATCTCCGGTTTGTCATGTGGCAAGACGGCACATAACCAAATTCTAGTTTTGTAAATCTTGAACAATTCCTTGATCAACCCTCTAAAATCAATTCTTTTGAAATTGGCGAAGTAGTAAAAGATTAATTTTTTCAAGTCAGATTGGTACTCCACATTGATCAAAGTAAGATCCTTCTCCAAATTCAATTCTTTGATCTTATTGAAACATGTTATGAAGGCCTTCTTCTCCTCCAAGAACTTGCTACTGATCTTATGAATTTCTTTTGGTGTGGCAAACCTCAAAACTTGTTTAGTGGGCAACGTAATTATGAACTCATTATCCTCGTTTGGGTGTGTGTTGATGATTGCAGAAGCGTTGAGTGATGTGGAATGTGTTCCTGTGGTTTTTTGGTTTCCATGGTTATACAAGCCGTCATCAATAGTCAAGCTTTTAAGATGTTCCAATTTCTTGAGGAAATTGAAAAGGATAGCGAAGTTCAAATTCACTAATGGTTCCACAATCATCACGGTATCCTTACCTCTATCACCATCCACAACAACCAAATCTTCCTTTTGTAAGTAGATATTGGAATTATTGGGATATGACAACAAGTCAAACTTACCATTCTTGTTGATGACAAGGCAAAGAATTTTATGATTGAAAGTCAAATTGTTCAAGTTTCTTATGAATGTGATAAGTTTCAAAATTGCAGGATCGGCCAATAAATTGTATAATTTGGACAAGATTTCATTTGTGATTTCAGAATCTTGAAAGTATTTGCTTGTTTTCAGGTACAAGTTCTTCAAATCAGGGGACGCGATGATATATTGGTCCTTAAGAATCAATCCGTTCTCTAACTTTATTGATTGAGTGAAACTACCTTGATTCAACCCTTGAGGGATATTCATAGTACCGGGAACGTGATGAGGCAAATTATGTTTATGGGGCTTGTTTTGTTGTGCTTTTGGTGCTTGCTTTGGTTGATATCCTTGATTATGTTGTTTAGGAAGTTGTTGTTGATTTTGTCCCAGTTGGACAGGTTGGCTTTGTGAATTGGGAGGCTGGGATTGATGTGATTGACCTTGTGAAACATATGATTGATTTTCTACAATAGCAATTGGAGAAGGGAAGAATTGCTGCTGTAATTGAGCATTAAACTGTGGTTGTTGAAAATCAGCCAATTGACTTGGCCTTCTTGCTTGAAAGTCATTGAAGTTCGAGTTGAGGTTGAAATTGGAAAAGCTGTCATTCAATTGATCGAAATTGAGATTTTGATTGTAGTTGTTCATCATGGCGTAAGATGACAAGTTTTTCGATCCGTTGTGTGGCGCAGTAACAGGAGGTTTTGAGGGACCATGGTTTGCATTGGCAGTAGTGTTGATATTGGCATGAGCATTTGCAGTGGTGTTGGCATTGGCACCGAAAAATGAGGAGCTCTTCTTCCCGCTTAGTTTTGGAGTTGGCTGGGTGGGATTGAAAAAGTCTGGGGTATTGATAAGTGGAGGGAAGTTAGACCGTGTGAATGATTCCGCCGCGTAACTGGGTCTTCTTGATGAAATGGTGCCAATTCCACCTTGCAATTCCAAGGGCAAGTTAAATGAGTCTTTCTGACCATAAAGGGACGAAGGAATTAGAAAGTCATTGTGGGGGTCTGAGGTGGGAGATTTGCTAACGCCATCCGGCGTGTGTGAGTCGTTGGTATAGTTCTCCAACCCGGACAATTTGTTGAGTAGAGTGGAGTGGAACCCGTCTTCATTGCCCGAAGCTGGAGGCGGAGGGCCCAAGCCAGAGACTTCGGAAACGGGGCCGCCAGACTCATTGGAGGGAGCAATCGGCTGTGAATCATCTCGAGCCGGCAACGAGCCGCTCCTCGAGTTGTCCGTCTTGCCCAGGTTCAAGAAGTCGGGGTAATTGAAGTCCATGGATGTAAAGCAGTCCTCGGTGGCTTGTGGAGACCCAAGGAATCAGACTCAGGTTCTGGTTGAGGAAGAGGCAAGGGTAGGGTAGGGGACGGGAGACTTGGAGAGCTGTACAAACAAGGAGGAGCTTGTGGGCCTATTGAGTTTGATGGATGTGGAGGGTGCAATTAGTGTTGATGGGGCGATCAGAACGGCAACTGGCGTGGATAACTTGGGAGTAACTGGAAGCAGTGACTTTTCTATAACATATGGTGTCACGAGTCGCGGAGGTAAAATTCGAACGAGCCTCACGTGAGACTGTTGGGGTTGGTTGGTCGCTAGGTGGTGGTTAGCGAGAGGAGAGGGCCGCTAGTGGCAGGAGATTTACTGGGGGACGAGGGAGATTTACTGAGAGGAAGAGGTGAAGAAAGAGATGGAGAGTGGAGAGAGAGAGGTGAAGAAGGAGATGGAGAGAGGTGACGAAGGAGATGGAAAGAGGTGAATTTCTGGAAGGGGAAGGGAGTGTCCCTGTTTTGATTGTAAGGGAATAGGAACGTGATGCTAGAGACAATTGACCTCAACTCAGAACCATATGCCTGGCGTCGTTGGAGCAGATAGTTGCCATCTAATAAACACCGACAGTGCGCCATAACGATCGACGGTCCGTGGTGCCAATCGCACCGTCCCGCGAGGTACCCGAGAGCACACAGACCCGATAAGAGGGGCACTACTGGATACAGTCACAGTCAGCCAGGGCATAGTAACGGGACTGTTATGGCATATTAACGGAGAGCATGACAGTGTCTTATCCAGCAGTGGTACGGGGTGGTACGGTGTCTTGTACGGTGTTTTAGGTGGTACTGAGAGCTACGCAGGCACGCCAGTGGAAATATCGGTGTGGGGAGCGACTGGACTGTGGGTTCTAACTGCTTGGACCGCTGGGGAGAGGGGCGGTATAATGTACCGCGACCTCGCGACAGCCTTGGCGCACTGTAGGGAAGAGAGCAAGGGTAGGTTGGCCAGCAGAGAATCCAGAGAATACGAGAGCACGCCAATCGACGCTATAAATCCGCTCTGCTCTGTTTGTTGTAGAGCAATTCGCTACTGTTTCCTGTGGTGTCAATTAGCCCATAAAATCATATTGTCAAATAGTTAATAATATCATGGTGTGGGTTCTAATTGTGATGTGCCAATAGTTAATATTGTTCGTGCTAAATTTAATAGTCTAATGTAATAACTGACAATTCCTCGGGGTCAAAAGTGTCGGCTTTGAAGTCGACACCGATATTCGTGGTGTCAGTTTTGCTGGGGTTAGCAGATTAGGCCCTAAGGTCATGTTCCGTGGTAGTTTGCTAATTTTAATGGCGGTGGTGGAGACGTACCGCGGTTGTTTGTCCCGGTGGAGGCTGGGGATGCCAGCGAACAATCTCTCCGCGAACGGATTAGGCAAGTGGAGGCACCTACGGGATCTTGATCATGGCGACCGGTGGGAGCAAACTACGCCAGGGATCTTGGTGGCACAGGGGCCAGGATAAGAGGATGCAACCATCACGAAGGAAATAGGGAGATACAGGGAGATTCACGGGAAAGTAGGGGGAATTAGTGAGAAACGGGGTGAAGTAGGGAAGTTAGGGAGAATTGAATAAGTAGGGAAGTTAGGGAGAGTCTGGGAAAAGTGAAGGTATTGGAACAAGGAGAAGGAGCAGTTCGATACTGGCTGTATGCTGCCCATAATTGGTGATGTTGAATCATCACTATTATTACGGTTTTGGAGTAGCATGCAGTACAATGTTGATGTGGAGGTGTGTAGTGGTCGGAATAGTATTCTAACATCGTATAGTGTATAGAGTGATAGAAAGCGAACAGAGTATAGTGTAATTTGTACCATAATAGTGCGTATTGGGGCGTGTTACTGAATGTGTGAAACAGTCTAGCGTAGTCTTACGTATGCGTGGTACATTAATTATACTTCTTGAACAGGTGAGATACTCTGGAATTTGAAGTAGGTTTACACTCTGTACGATTTTTGTATCCTGATGTTCTGACATTTCCTTGTCCTACTCTCTCTACTGGTCATCATCGTCTGATCTGATCTCAAGTGCGATGGCCAGTGATTTATTAATAGATCAGCTAACTCTCCATAATAAAACATATCTCTCGTAACTCTAAAGGCTCTTTCCAATTCTAATCTCTTTCGATTGGAATTTTTTTCTCTGCAGTATCTCTGGTCCGTCTTCTCTATACCTTAATTGTTTCTCTTTGTTCCTTCATACAAATCGCACTGTATCTATGTCCCCCACTTATCTACACCGCTTGAAGGACTTCCTCAGGATCCCTCTTTGAAGTCTCTCTTTGTTCTTAGATAAGTGACCAATGTGACTCCCCGTCAGAAGCTCCACAAGTTCCCCTCAGTCAATCATTTCTTCGTGAATAACGTCTGAAGTCAACAATACTAGCTCCACTCTCCACTCCAGATCCTTTCATCCGAGATTTCTGGTCCCCAAAGAATGGCCTGCAGCTAATCCCGGCTGCTCCGCTAACTCCAACCATGACCGCTCCTCCGTCCCAGCGAAACTACTTGCCCAGTTCCACCAAACAGCTACATCTAGGTAACGTGTGCACGTGACGTGTCACGTGATGCGTGTATTCACTATAACCTTCTTCTGGCACCGGTTCCAGCGCGAGGAGGGTACGAGACCCCCAGAAGATCGAGTTGCGATCCGTTGGCATCAATGGGCTCACACGTGCACCAGTTCGACTTTGGCGTGGTGTCCATGATATCGCCAATGTGTTGGCCACATCCGGTCCATGACTTATGGTCTAGTAGTTAGTATCAATTGGTGGAGTTTTCAACTGAGATGAACCCCACTCCCTACCCCATTTCTGAGATGTAGTGCGATGCTTCTGTTTTCTGCGACCGACGGAATCACTGATAACAGCCCATTGCACCACGAACTTGGGCCCAAGTTGGCCAAAGTAGTCCCAAAATTCACCAAACCTCTGCCGAGTTCTCCCCAGTGCACCGACATCTCGCTTATTCCTCTGCCACGATCTCCTCCGTTCCACTGTAGGCCCAGCAGATCGCTTCTTGTGCTCTGGAGGTCATAGTACCCTGGTGGTTGAACGAGAGGTCCCCGTTGGTAGGCTAATTCATCTGTTGAGTCCACTACGTACGACAAATTCCACATATCTGAGCTTGACACATTTTGATCTGATTAGTTAATTTAATTTATGCTTATGACGTTGAGTGAGTTGAACAAAGTGAATGATATGGTATTCAAAGAATGCTGGAGATTTCGCAGTATAGACCGGGACCCTTATATACTGCTAGCGGTGGTGAGATGAGTGTTCCATTCGCCCTTGTCCGAGGTACCGAGGAGTCACACGTATTCCACCACTACCGATTGACCCACTACGGCAGTTATCGGCGGGGCGAGTGCGGGTCTAGTGGCTTCACATGGAGTCGGTGACGGTGGAGATTGCTGCTTGAAACAGCAACTGCGAAAATACAGCGAGCCTACCGGGAAGATAAGGAGGGATAGCGAAGAGGCAAGCGAGGTCATAGTCAAGGACTGGGGATCGAGGTTGGAATAGAGGCTCGGCTCAAGAGGCTGGGTGCAAGAGGCTAGAGTAGTGAAACAAATATGGGGACTTGGGGACATGGGGTCGAAAGGTATGAAAAACTGAAGATTCCGGGACAAAAGTAGACCTCAAACTCTAAGAGACGTAGGCACAAAAATTAGAGATTCTTGAGTGAGAATCTGCGTACAGTAGCACGATCTGAACAACGGGATCGGATGATCAGTAGCTTCGAAGGCACAAATGCTAATGTCCCCATGGTGGCTTGTCCGCGATATGGGATCAACGAGATGGGCTGACCGCATAGCATCGTGTGAGCCTGTGGAAATAGCGTGATTAGTGACACCCGGTCGGTGTCTTAGCGAGACACCTCAGTACAACTAGTGAACATCATGCCAAGTAGTTTGACTTGGAGTGCTACACCTTCACTTTCCTCTCCCTACAGACCGTGCGAATCACGCCAGATGAACATGCCATCAAGCTCGCAGTAGTGCTCTTTACCGCAGGTGCCGACGACTGCCTATACTTAGTGCTTCCGCTATAAGCTCCGATGTCTCCAAACCTATCTTCGAATCTGAGAAGCAACGTGCTCGGCCTGGGCATGGACTCTTGATGTGACAAGGCTCAAGCGCACCAAGGGAAAAATAATGAGAGGTCCTGAGAGCAACAGCTGACCATGGGAACCTACCGGTAGACGTCATTTGCCCAAAAGACAATAGCTTTAGTTTTTAGCCACCGACAGCGAACCTTACACAGAAATGGCAGATGTACAGCCAGTAGTGTGTTCAACAAAAGGAGCACTGTGAAGAGGGTTGGGAGATGTGTACGAGAAGCGAAGCGAAAGTGAGAAGAGAATATGGAAGAAGTAGAGAAAGTATGGGGAAAAATAGGAGACTTTGAAGTTCGGGGAAAGTAGGAGACTCGGGGCATGGAAGAATAAAATAGGGGCCGTTGAATGTATGGAAGAAAATATAACATGCAGTATGGTGACCAGATTGGACACTACGGAAGCGAGGAGCAGAGAGGACGTGAGATTTGACCATCTTAAGTGGATAGGAGAGTTCCTTGGTAGGTAGAATCAACCCAATAGGAGCAAAGGAAAAGAAGCACTGAAGAAGAGCTGGAAATTCACGCAGAACTTGTTATCTTCAGACTTCCACTGCATCTGAAATCGCTTTCGGGGGTACACTACACTACACTCACTGTGGCCACTCTCTGTATTATTCTATGGACTATGAAGTACATGACTATGGTACGCTAAAGACTTCCTCCAGTCTGTTCACGGTGTGCTTCGATGGTGTCGCCGTCTTCCAAGTCCAAGTCGTCTGGAGTGTTGTCTGGTGACACTCTGGTTCCGTCGATCAAGAATCTTAAACTGTTCAAGTCTTTACCTTGTCTCTTACAGAAAGCCTCCATAAGTCTTCTCATGGGGGTGGTTCTTTTGATCTTGAAAAAGATTTCTGCCGACCCGTCTGAAACCTTCAAGTTGATGTGGGTGTTGTCGGGCTTTTCTTCCTTTGGCTGTTCACTGTCGGACATGTTTGGTGTTTACATATGTGATCACTCACTTGCAAAGGGTTATACTGCGACGTGCGCAAACCAATCTTCATGATGTCGTGTGTGTACCGTGAATTTTATTCGCCTCTCGTAGACGCTGTGAGAAGTATCAGGTGAAGTATAATTGGATTACAACATATAGCTTTGACCGAGGTAATTTAATGTTTTTCGCCTCGGAAAGGGCGTCACGTATCATCTCCTTAGATCCTCTAATGTTGTGCGTCACGTGATCGCTCGACTGTATGTGGACTGCATTCATTCCAATACGCGTTGTCCATACACCGGAGTTGCTATGGTGGTTCCTTTACCAAATCATCAAGGTGGCCACAGCTCCAAGTTCGAGACCTGCGATATGAAAAGCCAATAGAATCCCCAATGTATGTGGCTACTACCATAAGCTCTACGATGCCATTCCAGTCCTTTATCGAATCTTGTTTCACATTGTGTAGAATACCTGAATTAAAATATGGTTTGCGCACAAGTTCACCTAACTGCATGGATCGAGAAACTTTCCATAAGTTTAAATCAACATCATCGGTGGAAATATGTATTTAGAACACAATACTTTGGTTTCTGCATTGAATGGCTTCAAAAATCCTCTATGATTCACTCCTACGACATCTTCTTCTTGGTTTCTCTAGTTTATTTATTATATCTTGTGACAGATCAACTGCATCCTAGATCACACATGAAATTTTTCGAGGCTTATGAATTTTCGAGGAATTAGTGCGTTTTCTCAAATTTCACTTACCAAAGTAGTTCTTTTGCATAATACAAGTTGGAACTACAGAGGGCCAATTCTAAAGTGGTGAATGATTCAGGTCATAGTACTCTTTTTACAATGATGCTTGAAGTGCCCACAATACCCCTTTCGGAAGTCTTATGTGTTCCAAAATAGCACTTTCTTTGGCCCGTTGATTCAAGCTGGTTTCGCACATGTTTCATGCTATTCGATATAAGAAAACCAGGATCTACCACGCCCACCATGGATACTTCACTTTCTTTTGCTGAGCAAATATCTCAGGTATACCTCAACAAGCTCACGTTGGCACTTTTGCTACTTTTTATTAAAATCTTTCTATTCAAGAATTTGGTGCTCTCTCTATTGGATAACGTCTCTATTGAAAACCCTTGCGACCAAGAGATTATCCAGTTGCCTGTAAAAGTATCAGCTTTGGTACAGGAATTTATTGAGCAAAATCTCTCTAACATAAAACTCAACTACCTAGTAATAATTCAACTTATGGTGTCCGGCTTGAAAAATGTTATGGTATTCTATGTGGAAGTTTTCTTGGGCACATTTACATGTCTCTTGAATGCAGCCGTGGCAGGAACGGCAGAATTTGCTATGGACTCCACTCGTGAAGCCGTTGTTTTGGTAAATAACACAATCACCGGTTTGACTAACGACATACAGGATGGGCTTGATGGGCTTTCCGGTATTCTCAATAAGCTTGTTGACTCCTTTGATAAAGTCAAATCTTTCTTCACCGGTTCAGACTCTGGCCAAGATGCTTCCCAATTCCAGTCCAAAATCAACATTTCCGTGAGTGGGTTGAGGAAAATTGCCATCCCTTCTTCGGTGCTAACTAATATCGATAATTTTAGGAACTCGACCGTTCCCAATTTTGACTCGTTGCAAAATTCCACCACCAAATTGATCACTTCTCCATTCGAGCTCCTCCAAAACCGTTTAATGGTTTCGACACTCAACACTTCCATTTCTAAACCGTTACAAAACGTAAATAGTACCAAATTTCCACAGTTGGCTCCCGTTACTTGTCCCCAGTTATTGAATTCACCTTTTGACCAAATACACAAAGAGGTGGATTTGGCTGCGAAATATATCCTAATTGGTATGGGGGTCGCAACCTGTTTGAGCTGTCTCCCTTACATGTATATCCTACGAAAGAAGTTCAAAAGAAAAGCTAAATTGGTCCAAGAGCTCCATTCTTCTTACTATATGAGCCAAGAAGTCATTAGAAGTCTTTTATCGACCTATGAAAACTCTTTTGCCTTCTTTCTACATCGTCATTCACTAATTCACAACGAACGAGCCATTTGGTTATCGAAATATCTCACCACTTCATTCTCCCTAATTCCACTCTACATTGCCCTCATTGGGTTCTTTGCAGTTTTTCTCCAATGGTTAGTGTTGAGGATTATAACAAACGCTTCCTCGAAACTTGTCAAACACAGCATCTCAACTTTCAGCCCGTTCAACAGTACCAATCAAACTTCTTTTTATGTTAGTCAGATTAACCAGTACCTATTGAGCCAGGAATCCAATCTCAATTTAGAACTTTTTGGTCTGGCGCAGAATTTGACCAGTCAGTTGAACCACACCTTGAACGGGTTCATGGAAAACTTGAATTCTACAATAGATGATATTTTTGGCAAGACTCCTTTTGGTAAACCTATTGGCGTGGTAGTTTATTGTACCTTAGGACGTAAGGTCGACAGGATTGAAAGTGGCTTGACGTGGCTTAACACCAATCTTAGGATTAAAATACCTCAAGTAACTCCAGAATTTCGTGAAAAGTTGAGTGAGCTTCAAACTCTGAAAGATCTTACTTCTGCTCCAATGAAAGCTATAAACAAGATAGAGGACGCATTGAAAACTTCTGTTATGACCGAATTGTGGGTGAGTTTGTGCTTCTTGGGCCTTTGGTTTATTCAATTTGTTGTTGGTCTTGTGATTATTTTCTTCAAAAAGTCATCAAAATCAGAACCAGAACCACAATCAGATAAGTTCATGTTATCGACTTCACAAATTGGACACCCTCGGCCTCTTACCAATGAAGAAAGGCAATCATACGGATTCCCATATACCAATCCATATTCAAGAAAACAGGATACTTTGTCTGGTGCCAATGCTTCGAGTTCTGACATCGACATTAGTGAAAACTATCTCTCCAAGACTAGAAAAACTTCCACTCAATCAGTAAGTACAATTCGGATGTACGAGAAAATGTATTAATTTATAAAGATATACGGGAAACATATTATACAGAGAAATAGAGTGTGATGTTCAGTCAAAGACTTTGACCATGGCCAAGCATTAAAGCAGATGCGGTTGGCTTATTTCTTGATAGGAGCTGGTTTCTTCCAGTAATATTGTTTGTGGGTTCTTCTGCAAGATCTCAACCCGGTGCTTCCCTTTATATTTGCTACCAATGAGGTTCTATTTTCATCTGTGTCGTTTTCTGGCACGTAGTAATATTCCTCCTCCAAGGGCTTACCTGCCGCGTCCTTACCTTTTCTGTAGATTACACCAATACAAGTAATATTATGCAAAAGAACTCTGATTTGTCTCAAGGACAAATTGGAGGTTAACCCACTGATAGTCTTCAAGAAGGAAGCTGGTGTGGAGGAAAGACGAGAAAATGCCAAGTGATTGATGAGAATGTTATTGATTTCGGAAACCTTCTCCAAGCCCTCAATCCATTCTTGGTTGATCTCTACCTTCTGACTAACTTCTACCTTTTTCTTCTTTCTTTGCTTTGCTGGCTCTTCAGATTGTGCCTTTCTCTTTGGTGTAACTGGATTGCTGAAGGTGTTAGACTTGTCATTCAAAGGAGTGCTTTGTCTTTTGATGGGTGAAATGGTTACATCTTCATTGGCGAGATGAGTGCTATCCTCAAAGATTTTGAAGCTTGTTTGAGGTTTTGGCTTCACAATAGCATTGCTTGAAGCTTCTCTCTTGATGACTGGGGGCTTACTTGGTGTTATTTCATTGGCCTTGGAGTGCTCCTGCTTCTTAGTGAAATCCTTAAAAGGGGTTCTGGGCAAAGGAAAATTCTCCACTGGTGCCTTTATAGGAGTGGACATTTGTTGTTCTGGTTCCGGGGTGGCTGATTGAGAGATCAACGTAGGCATCTCGTCATCGGTGAGGTCCTCATCGACGTCATACGGATTCAACAACAAGATGTGCTGGTTGATCTCAAGCAAGATGTTGGAGAATCTTGGCAAGGTGATTGTTTCCAGCTTGTTGAGGGCAAATTCGGTGTGGTTTTCGTCGATCCGGATCGTCTTGTGGGCCTCGCTCAACTTTTCCAAAGAGAGTGGAGTGCCTGATCTGTTTTCCGTGACGATGTAGTTATCCTTGGAATTGGTGGCAAAGACGTAGCAGGGTCTTGGGATGCGAATGGCCAACCCATTGCGGCCCAAGCACGTCAAGACCAAGTGCTCGGAGTCGTAGCACACCGAGATGTGCTGACGTGAAATATTCTTGTCGCTGGACCCAAAGAAGAAATCACACGACTTGGACGACCGTCCAAGGGTGATTTTGCTCTGAGTATCCACCAATGGCACGCGGATCACCGAGGAGTCAGGATTGAGCACATTGAAGTCGCTGTTGATGCTGACTCTGGCAAAAGGTCCCTTGGTGTCAAACGTTACCTTCTTTCCAGGAATCAGAGCACACTCTGGCTGCTGGGCCTTTGCGCTGACACTGTCGTCGTTATCGCCTTCGTCTTCGTTGTCGTTCTGCTGCCCCACTGGCGACGAAGATCTGAACACAGACGAAGACGGGTTGGGCGTAGGGTAGGCAGCTCTGCCTCTGGCCTCTTCGTGATGAGCGTGGCTCTTCGAGTACTGGTGCACTTCTGCGTCCTCGATACTACGCAATGGCGACGAAGGAGGAAACTGCAAATGGGACATGGTGGCGTTGGTGGAAGAAGAAACTGGTGATAAGATGAATCGAACCGTTTCCACTGGAATTGTCGGAGGTCATGGCCTCTGCACGTAGTGGAGTCACGTACTGTGGTATCCACGTCTGGAGCGTGAAGGTAAACAAACAAACGCGTATACGCGGTGGAATGAGGGCTCCGGAAGCGGCACGTGACGGGGTGCGTGGGGCCGGCGGACTCGCGAGGGCTGGAGCCCTCGCGCACCTGACACAAAGGATTTGGCACGTGATCGTATCTGGCGCCGGGTAACGCTGGGCTTCGGGGGGAGTGTGTGCGGCCGGGCGTCCTGCACACCCCGCGGCCCACCAACCTTCTCAGTGAAAATTTTATATCGAAACTTCTTCCTTTCACTACAGTAAGAACAAGCAAACATGGGTAGTACGTGAGGATCATATACATACGATATCATACGAGCATCAGACTAGTCGACAAGCAAGCAAGCAGCAGAAGCAGTACATGAAGCAGCAGATAACAGCACATCTCCCGAAGTTGAGCCAGGCCTTCCCCCGAGGTCTGCGCAGAAGATGAATTTTCCAGTCCAATCAGCCATCAAGAACCATTCCATATATTCCAGATATCCACATCAATTCTGCGGTCTGGGGCTCCCATTCAAGTCTCCCCTGACGTGAGTGAAGCAACACCACCACACCGCCATTCCATCGATCAGAAGAGCTCTTTTGGACTGTACTTGTCAAGCTTGTCGACCTGAGCTGTGCTTGGTCATACCAGTAATTTAACATCTACTAACACCTTTACAGAAGGTACTCCATCTTTAGGTAAACGTCACAACAAGTCCCACACCTTGTGTAACAGATGTGGTAAGCGTTCTTTCCACGTCCAAAAGAAGACCTGTGCTTCTTGTGGTTACCCAGCTGCCAAGATGAGATCCCACAACTGGGCTCTCAAGGCTAAGAGAAGAAGAACTACCGGTACCGGTAGAATGGCTTACTTGAAGCACGTTACTAGAAGATTCAAGAACGACTTCCAAACCGGTGTTGCCAAGCCACAATCCGCTTAAGTAAACAGTTAACGGTTAACGGTTGCATTGCTTGTCTCATATTAGGTTGCGTTAATAAAATATTAATCGACGTTTTGTAGAATACGACATGGTGTAGTGAAGGGTAGAATTGCAATGAGGATCAAAGATGAGGAGGATTGGGATGTAAGAGAACAATACGAGTCCAGTGGTCCAAGCCATCTATATAAGAGGATGAGATTTTTCAAGGTACATACCGGTTGTTTGCCTTGAAACGTATCTAATGTGTTCATCGATTTTGATTGAAATGCTATATAGGTTGGATGTTTCTCACCTATTGTACGAGGTCCATCTCGTCGAAATTAGGTGCCTCACTTGGGTTCATGTTGAAGTACAAGTTATCAGCTTCTTCGTGCGTCACAAAAATATTCAAGATCTCTCTGGCCAACTCAACTGTAGCAATCTCATAAGGGAACTCAAACCCATTGGCGAAGTCACTTTCTATATCAGCAAGAACTTTCCCATCAGTATCTTGGTGACTTACATGATTCAACTCTCTGGCCTTCTGTTCACTCCAGCCATTAAAAACGGCTCCTCTAACTCCAAGGTTTCTTAAAGCTGTCAAAACCTTGTATGCATCGAAAGATAACGAATCGGAGCTAAACGCTATTCTCAGTAAAACCACAAACAATTCGTACATGGTTTCGGGGTATATTAAATTGTTGATCTCCCTCATATCCTTCGTTAGATAGTGTAAGATTTTCACTAAAATAGAGACAATTTGAATTCGAAGGTGAATATGTTTTGAACGAGGTGATTTCATGATTTGTATTTGCTCAAACCCTATTATTCGAATTATGGATTTGAAATATTCCTTTTGCTTCAACACCTCAACTGATAATTTGGTTACGATATACGCCTCAATTAACTGCCCAACTCTTAATCTCAAATTAAGGAGATGAAACTCGTGTAATGAACGTATTTCAAATGATGGATGTTTGTCTTGGTCACTCAATTCAAATGGAATCGGTTCTGGAATAAAAATCAAAAAATTCTTGAGACCATCATCTATAATGGGAATCGTTGAGTCGATCTTTACGAAATCTGAATTGTTTCCAATCACTCGGTTGAGTCCATAAAACATAAAATCTTCCTTAATGGAGATATCTATCAAAAAAATCTTTAGCAACGAATTCATAGTTCGGGAATTGTTCAACGCTTCACCTTGACCTTTGTTGAATCCGAAAGTTGACGGAGTAATCGAAGAAATTAACATTTCCACAAAGTTCGTGACTAAGTTGATTTGAGAAGAGTTTTTAAATCTTTCGGTATTTTCTGGTAAGCACTTCAAAAATAGGTCTGTAGATATAGTATCATTATTCCATATTTTCTTGACGAAATCCTCATCAAATAGAGAAGCAAATGTGACAAGTTTCTCAATTAAATCCATGGAAACTATGAAAATGAACTTTTCTATAATCATGACTTGTTCTGGAACGTCATGGTAGTTGATGACATCTTCTTCAATTTGGTTGGAATCCAATATGAATGACATTTGATTTGTGATGATTTTCAATTTATTGAGTAAGTTAATAATCAACGATTTTCCAGTCGCAGCAGGTCTATAACAAACGGTGCAATGAATCAACGCAATAAGAAAAGGCACCAGAAGAATCAATTTCTTACTAATAAGACTTTCTATCATCTCCATGAGTACCAAGCTGAAACTCTCAACTAACTCATCTAACCGTAACCCCTTTTTCATCATTAGAAACTCGATTATTGCAGCCGAGATTGCAGTTCTCTTTGCAATATGCATATCTTGAATACTTAGATCTGTATCGAGGCAAGTTTTGCTTAGATATTCTAGACAAGTTCTTTTGCTGCCATTTATGGCGTGGTTCCATAAGTGATCAATGAACGTTGTGGACTCGTTCTGTAACTTGATGACCCGGTTCATTTTGGCAATGGAGACAGCAGCAGCGGTCGGAGTTGGCGAAGGGGTTGAAAGACTCACGGAGATGTTTGGAGTGTTCAGAATAGCAGAAGAAGAATCTACGTTCATGTAATCATCTTGTTTCTTGTCGTTGACCTGAGATACCTTCCGCCTCTTATTGTAGGACGTGGCCCTCAATTCGTTGGTCAAGAACTGCTTTTCGTCTTCCAACTTCTGTACCGAATGTTTGAGCAGCTCAAGTTGGCCCTCTGAAGTCTTTTGCTGTAGTTCGTATGATTCTTTGACGCGTTGAAGCTCCTCTTGTTTCTGCTGCTGGAGCTGGACTACCTGCGCCCTTAAAATGGCGATTTCACCATCTGCACGGAATAGTTGACTCTGAACATCGGTTTCTGCGGTGCCTGCACCGCTAACACCTCCGGGATCGCGTCCATTGACGTGTTTCTGGGTCCTTATAGGAGGTTTCGTAGCACTTCGCGATGGTGCTACGGGAGCAGCACCCTGCGAAATTGGGGTATTTCCTCGAGAATTGGAGCCCTCGGAGTCCTTTCTCTGTGTCATGCTCCGTACATCGAGCTTACCCGCTATCAAAGCTTGGAGAAGCTCGTCGTCATCGTCATCAAAGTCACTCAGCATAGTTACTCCAAAGCTGCAACTTTAGATCTGGTTTTGAGAAGGGCTCACGTGAGCATCCCTCTGAAAATTTCTCCACTATAGATTATCACATCTAATCGCCCATAGATACAAGACCCATCATGAGTGAAGCAAAGAGCAATGGCACCGAGGACAAGGCCTCGGCCCCTCCTGCCTCTCTCGTTCCAGTGCAACCCACACCTCTTGGATCCAAAGACAAGACCACCAAACGGTTGGTAGTGGTGTTATCTCAGGCCTGTTTAGAGACCCACAAGTTGAATACTGGAGGCCCCGGAGGCGACAAGTACGCCTTGTTGAACTGTGACGACCACCAGGGTTTGTTGAGGAAGATGGGAAGAGACATTGCAGAGGCCAGACCCGATATCACCCACCAGTGCTTGTTAACATTGTTAGACTCACCCATCAACAAGGCCGGAAAATTGCAGGTGTATATCCACACAGCTAGAGGAGTATTGATAGAGGTCAACCCAAGCGTCAGAATCCCCAGAACCTTCAAGAGATTTTCGGGGTTGATGGTGCAGTTGTTGCACAAGTTGAGCATCCGTTCGGTGAACTCAGAGGAGAAGTTGTTGAAGGTGATCAAGAACCCTATAACTGACCACTTACCAACCAAGTGCCGTAAAATCACCTTGTCTTTCGATGCAGAAGTCAAGAGGGTCCAAGACTACGTGTCCACTTTGGATGACGACGAAAGTATATGTGTATTTGTTGGAGCCATGGCCAGAGGTAAGGATACATTTGCTGACGAATTTGTGGATGAGAAGATCGGACTTTCAGATTATCCATTATCTGCTTCTGTGGCCTGCTCCAAGTTCTGTCACGGATGTGAAGATGTTTGGGGAATATTCTAGACCCCATGGCATAGCTGTGGAAAGCTGGATCCATCACCTGAAAGTAAGTTCGTTTTGTTCTCACTGTTCTTATTGTTTACCCTAAGATACTATCATTGGGAGGTCTGTGCTTCCTGCTGTTTGCACGAATTTGTGATTCTGATTCATAGATTAGTCTCGATTGAATTTGCGATTCTGTTTCTTTGACTAATCTTTATAAATATGTCTCTTACTTTTTGAGAATTCTCAAAGTACTTCTACCAATAAAACCATTGGTACTCTATATATAAGCCGGAAATTAATGAAAAATTATAGATGCGTTGACTTCAAATTGCACTTGACAATTCCATAACTTGTCTAATGTGATATTATCGATATATGGGTATATTTATTACAGAATACTCTGAAAACTCTAGAGTATTCATCTCCTACTTGCTTCTCAATTTAATTCCTATATTACATCATAAATCATTGGTCTAAAACACCCTCCTTGAGTAACACCTTCTCAATTTCCTTGAATAATGTATCGGTGGTGACCTTGGAGCCCTTCACTCTGGCACAAACAATTTCCGACTTTTGATTGTGATCTCTGGCATTGATCTTGATTCTGAACTTACAGCTCTTCAAGTTGAATGCATTGTACGAAGAAATACCACCAGTAATGTTGTATGCAACCTGGTCGTTCTTCAATCCCTTGATACCAAAATTGGACCAAGAATTCAACAATGCGTACAATGCTGTAGACATTTCCTGCTTTGGCAAAATGGTCTTAAAACGTCTAATCTCAGAATTTATGTTTTCTTCTGGAGGAGCATGAGAAGAAGACGAGAACCATCTGAAAAATGAAGACTTTGGCTTATCTTCAGCTGATCCAGATCTAGATTCTGCAGGGGAAGGAAGTTGTGTGGGTTCATCGAGAGCTTTCTTCGATCCCCATGATAATTTTCTGAAGATAGATCTATTTCTCTTCTGGTTTTGAGGATCTGGCCTATTGGTGGAATCTTCCAATGGCTTCTTAAGTCCATGTGCGGGTGGAACAGGTGGTATATCAAATCCTTCGATCTCCTTATTTTTCCGTACTTTGGGGTATGGTTGCGAAATCCCTTTCTCATTTGCAATCTTACTGGGATCAGGTAATAACATTGACTGAGGACCTGGAAGCATGCTCTTATGCTTTGTTTGTTCGGTAGAAGGAGCGGGCTTGTTAGTTTTGTTATTCGCGGCGACCGTGTTTGAAGCCTTAGTGGCCTTTTCTTGTGGCAATTTAATATTCTCAAATACTTCAGTATCACCTTCATCAGAATATCCTTCCTCGCTGTGTGCTTTGTAAGTTCTATCAGACTTGTTGCTCTTTCTTCTGCCGACATCCTTCCTAGTCACAAACGTTTCATCGAGTTCTTCATCTTCATTTGGCAAGTTTGGTAATTCGGAAACAGGTCTCAGCCCAGGCCGTCTGTCGGTAGAGTATCTAGGGGTACTCTTTGATCCATTGTAGTAAGAAGTTCTCTTGCTTGCCAAATGTTCATCAAAGTCTAAGACAGATCCTGTTTCCAAAGGCTCTTCTTCATCATGAGGAAGACCAGCACGATCCAATCTATCAGCGAAGCTGGTTCTCATTTCTGGCATTCCTGGACTTGCATCATCCTCGCCTCCATTTAATACAGAATGCAAATCACGGTATGATTCCTTGGTAGAGTACATGGAGAGAACTGACAATCTCTTGTTAGAATTGGTGAAATTTCTGGACTTTCTTGTAACGTTTGGAATTTTGACATTACTGATTAATGTTTTAGGTGCAGAATTTTTTAATTCACCGTGAATATCCATTTGAGAATTCAATAACCTAGATTTTCTGATTTCAGAGATATATTCTTCGCTCAAATCTGAGTCATCAGCCTCTGGTTCTGGTAATTCGTATCCAGAATATCTGTTGTAATGACTAATTCTAGACCTTCTCCTGTCGTCCATCACGGAAATCATTGACTCTCTATTTTTGTACTTCGAATCTCTATGAACGACGGATTCCCTATTCTTATACTTTGATTCCCTCAGACTCTTTTGCACCATTGATTCTCTATTTTTCTTATTTTGTCTCTTGGATTCCTTCAACTCGGCATCCAAGGCAGCCTTAGCTCGGTTCAACTCCTCATTTTCATAAGCAGACCATAATGGATCTAATCTAGATACAGGTCTTCTAGTCAAGATAGGAGTTTGTCTTCTTCTGGGTACTGGTTGAGTGACGGAACGTCTCTTCAATTTCTCTACTTCATCTGGTGTTAATTGATCTTTTCCTCTTCCTTCTGAAAATGCTCTCAGTTGTCTTTTGGGGTTGTTGATCTCATTCACAGTAACATCGATTTCACTGTTATTATCGTTGTCATCTTTGATCATGATACTCAACTTACGAGAACTGAATAAAGACTTTCTCTTTTGTCTCTTGCGTTTCTTTTCCAATTCCTTTCTAGCTCTCAACTCAGCTTCGTGTTTCTTCCTTTCTAATTCCATTAAACGTTCATATTCTCTTGCTTCTTTTTCCTCTTCATCTATTAAATTCTCATCATCTTGGTCATATTGTTCTTGATTGAAGATTTTGTCACAAAGAGTAGCGAATGTTGCGGAAGTTCTTTTAGTTTGCTTATCCATGTATTCCCAATCTGTTTCTCCAGCTAATTTTGCATATGTGGATAAAAGTTTCATGGTTATTGAGTTTCTCTTTAAGCCTGTTGTCATCGAAGCTCTCAACGATTTTCTTCTTGACAAACGATTCTTGGAAGTGCTCTTTGGAATCATAGAAGCTCTCTTACTAGCATTAGAAGTTGGTTCAGATTTTCCTTCTTGTGAATTTGCATATGCTAATAAATCTTGCGAACTGATTTCATCGACAATAGGATTACCTTCTTCTAATGGATATTTCAAGGCTTGAATTTGAGCAGGTGCTTGGTATGGATCATCGTTATTTGGATAATAGTGGTTTGTTCTGGTGGCTAGATGACTGTCTTTTGATGGTAAAGAAGGTGGCATGGATTGAAGTGAAGCACCCTTTTGAGCTGAAACAATTTCGTTATAAATATTTCTTGGAATTGCTGGAGGAGGAGATGCATCATCATATGGTTGTTGGAATTTTCTTGGGGATCTACGAGGAGACATCCTACTAGGAGACTTAAATGGAGATCTTCCTGGGGATTGATTGTAACCATATTTTCTTGGGGACTTTCTTGGTGAGTTTTGTACACTTGAAGATGCTGAGTACCTGCCACTGTTACTATGGACCATCGAAGATCTGTTATTATTAACTCCATTCTTGTACTGGAAAGATGAAGGTCTAGATGCACTGATTTGACTGGTTCTCTTCTTTCTTGGAGTTGCATTGATGGAGGTGCTGCGAACCATTCCTCTCTTGGTGTTGAAGCTTGCTGATTTCTTTGGACTGCGACCATTGCCTTCACCCTGATTATGTCTATATCTCATTAACAATGCATAGAATGTCTTTTCTGGATTAGAACCAGACTTCAACAAGCATTGAATGATTTCTTGTTGTGGTCTGTTCTGCCATAAAATGGACAAGTTCGACAAGATTTGCTTATCGATATTCTTAACCGACCCTAAGGACTTGTATGCTGTTTCTGGATGAGGTAAAGATTTCACACTGATTAAATCTTCGTTTGGGATGGGGTATTTGTTTAACAAAGGATGAGACAAGATCTTTTCTGTCGAGATTCTCTTCATTGGATCCACAGTCAACATGAGTTTTATCAAGTGCTTGGCTTCGTAACTTATGTCTTCTGGCATTTCGAAGTTACCAGCTTGAACTTTCAACAACAAGTTTCTGATGTTTTCGTCATCGAAGGGTAATCTTCCTGTCAAAAGAGCAAATAAGATCACACCACAAGACCACACGTCTGAAGCAGCACCGTGATATTTGAGACCGCTGACAATTTCAGGAGCGGCATAATGGGGAGACCCACATGAGGTCTCGAGCAACTTGCCATTGCTTTCGAGAGCAGCCATACCGAAGTCGGCCAACTTGACGTTGAGCGATGCGTCGAGCAACAAGTTTTCTGGCTTCAAGTCACGATGGCAGATCCCCAAGGCGTGACAGTAGGCGGTGCCTAGTATGATTTGTCTGAAGTACTTGATGGCCTCAACCTCCTGCAATGGGCCACGCTCCACCAACAAGTCGAACAACTCGCCTCCCTCGACGTATTCAAGAACCAAGTAGAGCGCCTTGGAGGTCTCCCAAACGTCATATAGGCGCAACACGTTGGGATGTGTCAATAACTTCATGATGATGATTTCACGTTCGATTCCGTAGGGCAAGCCGGCCTCGTCGGCGGTCTTCTGGCTGGGGCCGTCGGTGTCTTGGAGCTCTGATTTGGACACCACTTTGACAGCGGCCTTCTGGCCGGTGGTGTTGTGAGTAGCGAGAAGCACTCTTCCCGTGGCGCCTCGGCCAAGCGTCTTGCCTAATCTCCAGGGCCCGATGTTTTGAGGGTGGTTGTTGGACGCCGACATTATGGACGACGTCATAGATGCCAGCCTAGAATGAGACATCGTTGATGTTTGGTGTTGTGAATGAATGTAGCGATAGTAGAGGAAGTTGTGGAAGTGAGTTGGTAGATTAGATAAAAGTTCCTAAGATGGTAAACAGGTGGGAAAATTTTAACGCAGACGCGTTTGTTTCAAATACGCGTACCACTCCTTACAGCTGCTGCTTTGGGAATAAATGGGCCGAAAATAGACGGCAGTGTGTGAGGGCCTGGATCGTACTTGGACTCAATTGATATCAACATGGATGAAGAACCCAAACTGCATCAAGTGTTTACACCACTTGGAAAAAGAGAGTCTCCATGACAGGTCCGTTGACAGGTCGATATGACAGGTGGGCCTGACATGTTTTTCAATTGATGTGTTTACATAACATCCCAAGTGACGGGTGACAGGATCTTTGCATGCCCTGCTTACCGGACACTTCTCAGATCATGGTGGTGGTTTGTTCGAATCACAAGCTTTTGACTGGTGCAGGATAAATTAATGTCTATTGCAATTGCCAATTGCAATTGACGGATTGTTAGCAACTCTTACTGGCAACTATTATTGGCACCTTTTGGAGACAACTCATCTTGACAACTAATTGGCAACTCCAATTGGCAACCCTAATTGGCAACTCTTATTGACGAACCCAGTGGCATTTTGCATCTTGTACAGTGCTGGCAGTGTGAGTTGCCTTTCGCCGTGAAGTCCATGGGCTTAATTGTCGTGATGGTGCAACCTTTCAGCCAGTGGAATGGGCCGCGAAATTGTTGGCTTGAGATATTTCGGTTGCAACTGAAGGTCGACAATCCAAAAATCTTCTGTGCCAATTCCTACAAGGCTCTATGGAAGTATTGGCCATGATCCGACTGCTACCACTGCTACCACTGCCAGGCTATATTTAGCTTTCAATTGGCATATTTTAGAAGCTTTAATGCTCGCATTCCAAATGTCAGTGAAGAGAATCGTTGGTTCAGTCCTAAATTTCCTTCGTTGAATTTTACCAGGAGACTCTTTAGAATGGTCATTGGCTTGTCTATCCCACTTAGAAGTCACACGGCTGTTCTCTTTCAAAATTGTACAGAAGAGGCTGTACAGTCTCCTTTATCTTATCTCTTTGATCCGCTCTGTCTCCAGTTTCATCTCTCATCTCTGTATACTTCTACTTTCACCCTCTACTCTCATCTTATCTCTTGGTACGTTATGACTGAGTCTCTGCCCTGACCTCATGTACCTTGTTCCTTCGGCTAATTCCTCTCTCCTACGGATACATACAATAGACTTTTGAGCTTTCTACATGAACAAATCTGTGGTTCCTTGCAACTGACAATAAGCCCCATGGCATATTTCAGGAGAAGCCTGATCCCGTGGTTCATGTGATTCTTGTGGTGCTTGGGGCTCACGTCTGATACCTCTCCTATTTTCCACTACTGGACAATTTCGCTTTTTTGCCACGTCTTTGCTTTGCCCATTACTAACATTTCCACTTCCTACTTCCTTACACCTCGATTTCTCCAGGACAGAACGCATGTAGGAAAACAGAATGAGAAGAATGAGAATGGAATGTCAAACTCTTACATGAGACCTACTGCGCAGAATTGAGCCCTTCGCCGTGCCTTCAAACTCACTAAAGGCATCATCGCCACCATCTCAACAACTGACGGTCCTCTACATTATCCGTACTGTCCTCAGGTGATAATCCGATCTGGAACCTTCGGTTTATTTCTATTGTTATATAAATAGGTTGTTATATGCTATTGACAAATGCGGGTAAAAGTGTAAATTTGTCATGGGTCGCGTCTATGGACAGAAAACACGTCAAACTCGCATCTCATCCCATCTCCGTCACTTTGTTCAATACTTAACGATATCGTTAGAATACCGATAAACACGCTTAATTTAACTTTATTGAATTCACGGTTACGGATACGGTGGCAGTTGCGCTTAAGCGACCGTAATTATATTCGTCGCCAACGTATTGTGATTGTGGTCACAACCAAGTAACCGATGTAAATTACCGTCAATGCACTGTTGGTGGAAGTACTGTGACGGTCTCGTGTGCTAGTAATCCCAATCAATAAATGCCGTCCCATGCGATGCGAGCACGCCAGTTTCTATAGTCTTGGTGGGACCTCAATTTTGGCCAGACTCAGATCAGGCTCCAAAAGTCTTCTTCTTCAGGCTTTGAAAAACAGTGCAATAATTTGTGGGCAGTGGTACTCCGTCACACAACCCGTGTCGGTCGTCAGGACCTGTTCAAGATAAATTTGAACTATAAATTTGAAGTAATGCAAAACGCCCACATTGTCAGGGTAGAACTCAAATCTTTTCTATTGAATCAAATAGCATGTGGAAACGATAGTGCCAGAACCTGTGATCTGTACACATTATGACACTCATTTAGAGTCGCCGTTCAAAAGTAGCATGATGGTTTGTTCCAGCCAGTTAGCTGTGAGTAGTATGAGTAATCGCTAGAGCCTTTTCTACCTAGCTTATGATGTGGACTGAAATATTTTTGTGCGTTCGTTGTGCCTCAAGACCTTGAAGGGGGGACCTTTACAATGCCATTCCAGTGAGTAGCTCCAACTGGTCTTTCAAATCATTGTTAACAGCCTTCTTCTCCTCCTTCTCCTTCTTATCTTTCTGAAAGTCTTCCTTTAATGTTTTGGAATCCAATGCTTTTTGATGAACCTTGGGCTTTATTGACCCCAATAGCTCCTGGATTTCGTTCACCTCATTCAAATTGGAGTTCAACTTTTGAATCTTAACTTTGGCAGATTTGGACTCCATCTTGACTCTCGAGTTGCTCTTTTTACCCTTGCCCACTTTGGCCTCCTTAGTCACTTTATTGGTTCTCTTGGGTGGCATTGATCTGTACTGTTCTTCATCGTTGCGATGAGCCAAAATCTACCATCTCACGTCACGTGCGCTCCCTTATGAAAAATTATCGAAGCTGGTATCTCATCGCCATCTTCAACATGCCTTCCACCCACAATAAGGACAAGCCCTGGGACACTCCAGATATAGACAAATGGAAAATCGATGAGTTCAAGCCCGAAGATAATGCCTCCGGACTTCATTTCTCGGAAGAATCCTCGTTTATGACTCTTTTCCCCAAGTACAGAGAACAGTACTTGAGGTCGATATGGGCAGATGTCACCAAAGCGTTGGATAAACACTTCATCAAATGTGAGTTGAACTTGGTAGAGGGTTCTATGACCGTCAAGACCACAACCAAGACGTTCGACCCTGCCATGATCATCAAGGCCCGTGATTTGATCAAGCTCTTGGCTAGATCCGTGCCTCTTCCCCAAGCCATCAAAATCTTACAAGATGATGTTGCCTGTGATGTGATTAAAATCGGTAACTTCGTCACCAACAAAGACAGATTTATCAAGAGAAGACAAAGACTTGTGGGTCCAAATGGTAATACTTTGAAGGCATTGGAGCTCTTGACTAAATGTTATATCTTGGTCCAAGGTAATACTGTAAGTGCCATGGGACCATGGAAAGGTCTTAAGGAAGTCAGAAGAGTTGTTGAAGACTGTATGAAAAACATCCACCCTATCTACTACATCAAGGAATTGATGATCAAGCAAGAGTTGGCTAAAAACCCCGAGCTTGCCAATGAGGACTGGTCCAGATTCTTGCCTAGTTTCAAGAAGAGAAACGTCGCACGTAAGAAGTCCAAGACCACCATCAAGGAGAAGAAGGTCTACACTCCATTCCCACCTGCACAAACACCAAGAAAGGTCGATTTACAGATTGAAAGTGGTGAGTATTTCCTTGGAAAGAAGGAGAAGGAATTGAAGAAGTTAAGAGAGAAGCGTGACAAGCAAGAGGAAACCACTGAATTGAGAAGACAGGAGAGAGAAAAGGATTTGGTTGCTCCAGAAGAAGTCGATTACGAGAACAAATTGGTGAAGAAGGAGAAAAAGGAGAAGAAGGAGAAAAAGGAGAAAAAGGAGAAAAAGGAGAAAAAGCATAGTAGGGATGAAGACAACGACTCTGATGAGAAGCCATCTAAGAAGTCCAAGAAGTCCAAAAAATCTAGTTCTGATGAATAATGCATAGGAGAATAAATTAATTGAATAAGCAAAGAGATGTAGCTCCAATTTTCGTTTCACAATATAGATGTGAATTCGTTTTTGTTAAGAATCAACAAGCTAAAAACTCCCTAGTAGGACATCCTTCAAGTAAGAGTTCAATGATTCAGAAAAGAATATAATATGTCCTACAATATTCACATTTCTACAAATTTTTCAAATTTTCTACTTTATACTTGAACAGAGAACTTCTACAAAAATATTACTTCTCTCATCTGGCATCAGCCTTACAGTATAAATCTCCACTGTATCAGCCTAAACTAACTTCTGTTCATACTTTATTTCTTTGAAAGCAACTGTACCACTAGTGAGTTCCTCATTGCTCATGTCTCAAGTTTGACCACTGCGGGAAATTCCACGCCGCCTTCGAAACAGCCCTTGCAATTTTCTGACTTCACGCTACGTATTACCCTTTGCAGCGGTGCTCCTGCAGTCTTCCTATTCATCTTCTCTTCACCACGGTAACCACCTCTGGTGTTGAAGTCACCGCGTCACGTGACCATTTCAACCCAATATTAGTTCCTATAGAAACCATTCACACCACAATGCCCAGCTGTGGTACATGCGGAATTCAAAATACTGAGCTTCCTATCTAATAAATGCCACCACAAATATCTCCGCCATTTCACGGGGCTTAACTAGGTCTTTTATTAGCTCCCATAGTTGAAAATGTTCAATGGCTATAGTTCGTAGTACCAGGCATTCAAAGCTTCAATTGTTGCGTGGCTCGGGTTGTTTGCGTTTTTGTTGATGATGCTGCCCTGTTTCGAATCAATCATGTAGCATCTCCATTTTCTACGTTGTATCGAGTGATAACGATGACTTTGGACGTTGCCTGCGACTGCGACACTTTAGGGCGTTGCACAGCACCAAGTAGCCGAAACTCTGAATGCCCCTGGCTAGCTAATTGAGGGCCCATTTCAACTGTCTACTGAATGGCTAATTACTGATTAGGCAACTCCTAATTAGTATACCGTCTAGGAATAAGCAAACAACGACTGATTAAGCTACTTTGATTTATTAGACGCACGGTTTCACTCTCTCACTATCGCACTGGAAATTGACATCTGCTCTCGCCAAATTTAGCCACACCCACCAAATCCCCAGACCACCAGCGAATCTAATAAGCCTAAAAGGACTCCTCAACTATTCTCTCCAGTCTTGAGTAGTTTCTGAACCGTCTCCCTGACCTGTCTCTCTGCTCTGTCTCTGCTCTGTCTCTGCTCTGTCTCTGCTCTTCCTCTGCTCTTCCTCTGCTCTGCCTCTCCCGATTCGCTTCGGACCAATCATGTGCCAAGGGTTCCATAAATCACGCTGCCTATTTAGTCCCATGGAACCATATGGATTCCTCGGTGTGCATCGCAGCCTCCGGGATTCCCAGGCCCTCCATCCAATATGGATACAGGATCGGAAAAGTTTGAAAGGCTGCAGGAAAGCTGCAGCAAATGGGTAGAAAAGTTGCAGAAAAAAGCTGCTACAGACAGTGTGAATTTTTCACTATTTCTCGCGAATAGCTCTGGCCAAAGTGGCCTAAAACTCTCACCAATATGCGCCTTATCTTATTCTTAATCACTCCAGGTCACTCCACTATCAGTTTACCATGACCTTGGCCTTCTTTACAGTCATCCCACCTCTTTCTGGCCCTAATCAGCCCCGGGTCCCCCCCAAGGCCTTGTCGCTATTGATACCAATTGTGTCTAATTTTTTTCGCACTCTGTTCTGCCGCACCTGGGCTCTCTCAATAGGTTATCCTCCTGCCTAATCGGGCCCCGGCTTCCTGTTTACATTGGTATGCAGGCTTAACCTTTCTGGATCATCTACTTCACTACCTCCAAAATCGGCTCTCTTCTTGTTCTTACCATCTCCATTCTGACTCTAGGCCCTTGCTGCTGCCTCCTTATATACCGCTCCATCTACTGCGGTTTGCCGTTCCTTTCAACCGTTTGCTTTCCACTGTTCGGGTCCCATTTTCCTCGCATTCCTCCGCCTTTTGTACCCCTAGTTCTCATCTAACCACCAAGTTCCGTCAACCCAGTGACCACCAGCTCCTCTTTCGCTAGAATCAGCCATGTCCCGTCTCGATCTGATGATGGCGTTCGTGGCGGCCTTGGACGAACGGTCCGAGCAGCTTGTCAGCTCGGTCGATGAGTCCAAACTGCTCATTTCCAGAATCTCCGGAGCTCATCAAAGGGCCACGGCCTTGGACAACCATATCGATGATATCAGAGAGTTGATCGAACACAACACTTCCCTGCTTGCCAGTTTCAGCAACCTTCATGAGAAATCCTTTTACTTGGAGTCAAATTTGCATGTCAACGATAACATCACCAGCCAAATGTCGTTCGAAACACTTACCGAAGAGTTCAGGTTCTTGGTCCGAGGTTTGGAGAAGAACGACCTCTATTCTGGAGCCAAAAGCAATAAGGAAATTTCCAGACCACCCCCAATCGCTATGAAAAAGAAGGAGAAGTCTTTCACCTTATTATCCAAAAGCTCCCTTGCAAATTTGAAATTGAAACCCATCCGATGCAATCACAAAAGAGTATTCAAAAAGAAGTCCAATTATCGGTTGTCGGCAGTTTTCAATATCAACCCTATTTCCTACGACGATGAAGAGTCCCACTATTCCAGAACCCCTACTTCCTATAGAAATCCTAACAGTGAGGTGGCTACACCATCCACATTGCATGCGTTGACCAGTGTGGCGACTTCAGTGTCTCCTGGTTTCACTGGAGAAAAACCTCCTACACAAGATGATCAACCCGTTCAACAGCAACCGGATGACTCTCATAGCATAACTAGTTCTCCTTCCGAGGAGTTTTCAAGTCTTGGTTTAAGATTGAGATCCAACTCTTTACCAGAAACACCTTCTTCAACCAATATGTTTTCTAAGCCTGGCCCTATGAAGAAATCTAATATAATGGCAGAATTTGATCCTAATACTTCAGATGAAAAGATTCGATTCAACCGACTTAAGCATTTCATAACTTACGGAAACTTGAAGGGCTCAGATCAACTCAAGCAAATGGAACATACTTATTCCAAGTCTCCATCTAGTCCTATCGTTTCTAATATCAGCATCGATGATCGCAGCATAAATATTGACGACCATACAGAATTCGATAATTTGTCAATAATATCTGATGTGTCGGACTATTCGCCCGACCGTCGACGTTCCAAAATTGATGGGGCCGAGGAACTTAATGATTTCAACAAATACTTGCGAGGCTCTCGTTTCGACTTGAACAATGCATTCCCTCACCTCTACAAATCAAACTCAGACGATAGTCTCCTTAACGCATACACAAGATACCCACCAACATCAAAACCACAATACAAATTCCATAATCCGGCAGAAAACATCCAACTCAGTACTTCGAAGGTTGCTATGCCAACTCTAGAGCAAATTCATTTCAGTTCAATGAAGAAAGAACTGGGCCTGTTGCATGACGATACAACGAGGTTGTTGAACGATGTGTTCACCAGAACTGAACTTGCATCCACATCTCAAAGAACGCCAGAGCCGTCTCCAACTAAATCCAAAGCAGCATTTTCATTATTTAACTTCAGTCTAGCATCACCACGAGCAAGTCAATCAGTACCAAAACCCTCAGGTTCAAGCAGTGTGGAAAACATTAGTAAATCATTAACGGATGGATTACTTTCACTAGTGACCCATATCCCAAAGCAGCAATCCGATACACCAGAGAAAATTAAGCAATTGAAAGTTTTGGCTAAAGAGGTAAAACCTATAAGAATTAAATCTGATGTTCAGGCAAAACGAATGCCTATACGCATACCACGCACAGATGGAAGCCATTCAAAACTCACCATCGGACCCAATAATACTAAGTTAATAAATCACGGTGAATCTTCAATGTTCAAGAAACCACTCATAACTAAAATAAGTCATAATTCCTTGACAGAGGCGCTTTCAGGAAGCTTGACTTAGCTACACTAAAAATTCAATCTACACTTGGTTAATACAAAACTCGAGTGATTTCGAATTATTTGCATCTATTATACATTCTAATATACATCAACGATCAGGTATCAAACCCTTCATTAGTGAATAATTTACTTCCTTGTTGTTTCGATAACGATAAGCTTCTCTCAATCTGTTTTGCACGTAAGCTTTTAATAGGCTTGGTTTGTGCTTTAGATTTGGATAAATAGGTAATTGAGGCCTTTGATCCCGATGCTACCTTGTACTGCTTACTCACAGTAACACCCGAGAATTGCTGTTTCCCATCCTTAATGTCAATACTCCGTTGCTCGTGGAAAGACTTGAACGACAGAATAATCGAAGGCTTTTTAAATGCTGGCATGAATTCATCTTCCTCTGAATCCACATCCGTCAAGTTCACTTCTTCAATGCTTCTCTTTTTAGTTGCATCTTGTGACTGGGATTGCGACATTCCTCTGTTCAAGTTGTTCATACTGCTACTTCTCAATGAATGCATATCTTCAATTTCATCATCAGAATCGATGTTGTGCTGTAAGTTGGACAATCTTTGAATTCTCCCATATTCTTCCTCGTCATTTTTAGAAGTCAAAAATGATAATTGTCTTTGCACAAACGACTCCTCAATGCGTATAGTTTTCTTGATAGGTTCTTCACGTTCTAAATCATCGGCATCAACTTCTTCCTGTTCATTGTTCTGTGTATTTTCGTTTGTGAGTTCACTGTCCTCTTCTCCTTCTTCTTCTTCTTCATCATCAAGCTGGATTAGATGGGTTGTTTCTTGTATAGAATTAAAGAATGCCTTCATCTTCTCGTTCTTGGACAATGCTTGCAATTTCTTATTTTTGGCCAATCTCTCTTGTTGTTCCGCCATCTTTTGCCTTCTATACGCAGCAAGAATTTCATCCTCCTCATCACTCAACTCCACGTCAAATCCATTCCCTGCAACCTTCTTGGTCAATCTATGATTCTTGATATCATCCAATAACTTTTCCAATTCCTGTTGATCTTTGATCTGGTAGTCCTCCATAAATTTTCTTCTAATTTCTTCATTCTTCAAATCCAAATTGAAATTGTTATCAATCATTTTTTCATCTTCAGAATTCGCTTGATCAGAGATTTCACCATCCATACCACCTAATCCGTGCCATTCATCTTCAGATTCCTCGGCTTCTCCTTCAACAATGTTCTTGATTCCCTTTCTCTCTAATTCCTTTCTCTTTTTACGCACTTTTAATTCACGTTTACGGATCTTTTCTTCATACTCCTTAATCTTTTGTTTCATCATGGCCGCTTGTTCCTCGTCTTCTTGATTTTCTTCATCTTCTGGAATTTCGGGATTGTGGTCGTTAGAATCTTCCTCTTCCTCAATATCCCCCAATACATTTCTGATATGTTCTCTTCCCCTTGTAACGTTTTCGGGATTCACGTCTTCTTCAATTTGTTGTGTTCTATCTGTTGCGTCTGCTTGGGTTGGTTGGTCCACTTGGGTATTGGTATCTGCTTGGGTCAACTGTGAATTGGTATCGCTGAATTCAGGTAGTTGTCTTCCCAAAAGGATCGAATGTCCCAAACTAAAAGACTCCTGCGATAATAAATGAGTCCGTTGTGAACGAGGTTGTAAGTTTTGGAAAAGTTGATAACTGGTCTGAATTTGAGTTGGAGGTACACGGTCTTCTTCGTTCACCTCCATAGAATCAGAATCTTGGCTTGCTGTACGAATTTCGGTTCCTGTAGTGATTAAATCTTCGTTGACAATCGATTCATCGTGATTTCCACCAAACATGTAGCTATCATCATTTCGATTGATCTGCTCTTCAATATGATCTTGAGTGGCACTTTCTGCTTCATCATCTGATGAATTAATGACATTACGTTTTCTCGTTTTAACAGTACGAATTTGTTCATCATCTTCATTCCCATCATTAAGAATTATTTTCTCTTCTTTCTTCTTCAGTTTCATTCCATTATCCTCCTCCATGATTTCTTCTTGAGAATCTTGTTCGTCGTCGTCTTCTTCATCGCTGTCCAGAACTTGAACATCCTCACCTTCCAGAGCAGTGTCATATTCACTATCAGGGACCAATTCTTCATCGCTCTCGCTGAGTTCTTCAGTTTCTTTACTTTCATCTCTATTGGCTTCACCATTCATAGATTGACTGAGTAATGCAGCCTTTGCTCTTTCCTTAAGCTTTTCTTTTCTACGTATATTCCGAACTCTTTCCATTTCACGCTCTAAAAGTGAACCCATAACTTCTTCATCCTTTTCAAGCTCGGCTAAGATTTCTTGGTTAGGATTGGCAAGATGGAACTCCTTAAGCTGATGTATGTTTGCCTTCTTCAAGTTATTCAAAAATGTCTTCCGACTAGAAGTACTCAGCGCTTCATTGGCCTGGATTGCATTTCTTCCATTACCATACTTTTTTCTGGAATATTTCTGTTTGACCATGAATTTTTGTTCCTTGGTGAGTTCAGGTATCTCAAACTCTTGAGCCTTAGTTTTGATAGTACCTCTTGATTTCAATGGTGATGAATTTGAATCAACAATCTCCAAATCGGACTCGGAATCATCCAAGTTTATCTCGTGGCTAGCATCTTCATTGTTCGGAGAAGAAAGTAGCCTTTTTAATCCTTTGGCATACTCTTCTATAGGATTTTTCACTAGTGTGTTGATGTGAGAATGTAATTCCTTCGGCTTAAGTGAACTGACATCAAAATCATCTACATCTTTGGAAATTTCTTTAGATACAGCCTTGACTGGGGATGTTGTAGGGCTAGATGATTGACCTGACAACCCCAAGTCATCCACTTTCGATTCGTTTTCTTCGTCACTATCATCAAATGCTGATAATAGTTTTTCTTTGGTAAATGTAATTTTGTTGTGAAATTCTGGTCTAATATCTTTGTTCCGTTTTTGCACGTTGATGAATTCTTCTGCTTCAGCCAATTGCTTGGTGGAAACAATGTCTTTGGGACCAAAGCTAGATGGAACACCGTGCACTTCGTCTAAGTCGTTTTCTTCATCGGTGAGTGTAGTATGTGAGATGTCAGCTTCTAATTGTTTCTCCTTTTCCAATCTCTCTAGCCTCTTTTGCTGAGCAAGTTCTGCAATTTTTGCAGCACGTTCCTCGTTCGAGAGAGGTTTAGTAAATATGATGTTAGCTTCTTCTTCGTTTTCTCCGTCCACTTCGTCTTCTGGTTCAAAAAGTACACTTTGACGCGGTTGAGCATCACTAACCTCTGGATTCAACACCTGTGTATCATCCACAGGGTTCACCAATTGCGTAGCATCGTCGTCGCCACCGATTGGTCCTATTTGTTGTGTATCGGAAACTGGCGAAATTTTTTGGGTTTTCTGTGGAAGTATTATTTGAGTCTCTGTAAACTCGGACTCGTCTATTGGCAATTGAGGTAACTTTTGGACCTCAGCAGGGACTGGTGGCTCCATTCTGGCCCCAAATCCGAGGATAGAGCTTCCAAACAGAGAGGTGTTGAGGTCCAGAAACGTGGTTGACGAAACCTGCTGTTGTTGTTCAGATTCCTCTGTTAGAACGTCTTGTTCTTTGCCCTGTAATCTATTTCTGATACGCGATAATATCGATATATCTGAGGCACCAAAAGTGGCAGATATGGCGTTCATATCGATGTTAACAGCTTCCTGGGTCTCTTGGTGCTCCTCTATGTCTGAAGATGGTTGCATGGGTATTTGGACAGACGAAAAGTCGTCCAAATCTTGGAGAAGGTCCATATTGGCTGCTGAAGAAGTAATGAACTGTGGAATGGTTCTGGTGCCTTTTGATGGGTCTGTTCCACCGCGAACCTACCGCGACGCGTCGCGGTACTAAACCAACATACAGTACCACGATGGGCTGGCAGGTGATGAGCTGGGTGCAGTACTAGAATATAATACGAGACATAGAGCAAGGGAAACCGTCAGTGTTCAGTTTGTCGGGCCAAAGCAAGGAACGTAAATCGAAGGGGGTGGAAAGTTGGCTTGAGAGTTCGCTGTATATAAACATTACTGGATACAACATCGTGATATCGAAAATTAAATCTATACACTATATGGATCTAGTCCGTTTTTCTCTATACTGAAGCACTTGGCAGCTTGTACGCCTGAACTCTGAATATCAGGTTAAGTATCTTGAGCTCGTCAAGAAATGGTCTAACTACCATGCAGCCGTGATTAGTGGTATAATCATAGCAGACATGCTATTTGTAGTGTGGTGAGTCCAATGCTCACGCTTTAGCGGAATACGACTAAACATGTGCAAAGGTATTTATTGAGGATGAAGATTCCCCAATTGGTTTGAGAGTCGCTGGAATTCCAACTACACACATCGGATTCCGCTTGCTGACGATATTGGGGGTGGTGCAATCCCGTAGACTCGTAGCCCGGGGAAGTTGCATCGTTAAATTGCCACGTGATGTGCTAGCGAAGAAACGGTGCAACAACGCAGATATGGGGCCATTCGTTCCACTACGAGCCCCAGGTGAGGATCGGCAATTGAGCCTATTGGATATTTTGGGTAAGGGAAGACTCTGGAATCAATTCTGGCACTTCGGGGAGTTTTTGACTTTATTCGTTCTCTTGGGCGTCCAATGGCCTTTGGACCATTGATGTCCATTGCTGCCTTCTGCCGTGGCCCAAACGAGATCGAATGGCTTTCTCGGTTCCGTCTCCGAGATCTATCGTCTTTTAAATATGTACGTCCTTCAATGGAACCGTATCTCCTATCTCTATTGGGTCACGTGATTTTACGTATATGGGCCAGGTGGGAAGGTTGAGTACATAGTCTCTGGATCTACCCCAACGAGGACCCCCAGAAGAAAATCCGTTCTCTGCGTTTGTAGTCCATATTAAGTGTACTGCAAATTCTTCAGCAATTCTCTCAAGCGTTCCATCTGTCCAATTGACCCCCTTTGGTCAGATTTTTCATTGCCTATTCCATCCAATCGGTCCAATTTCCACTCAGTTAGCCAATTGATCCCGTTCCTCCAAAATCTGCAAAATTTTGCATTTTACTAGAAATATTCGCATCGTGTCAGAACATCCACTTCACGATCGCAGCTACTTATGCCTGTCCCCTGCTGAGCTCATTTCACCATACACTTCCATACTCAGGGAAGAAGAGCCCCTGCCCCATAAACTTCGAGGAGAACCACAACCACAAGATCCCCATTCACTGACACCCGGCTCCACGTGATGCAACCACCTCCATCGTGTCTAAGATGGGATTGGTGTAAATAGGTAGAGCCCAACCGTCGTATTCAATACGACGCCTTAGATTCACATGCACCGATGGTCACGTGTAATAACAGCATCGATGGGCCAAAAAAATTTTGGCCCATTTCATCGTTTGTGTTTCCTTTGACGTCCCACGGGTGCATTCTGCATACAGTAAACGGTATACGGAGGTGTGGCGTTTTCAATCGTATAAATACAAGAGGATTTTTCCCATTTTCGGTTTTTCATTGCCTGTGAATTTCGATTCTCTCTCCTCCTCAAGATGTCTGCCCCAGCTGAACACTTTCTTTTTACTTCCGAGTCCGTTGGTGAAGGTCACCCAGACAAGATCTGTGACCAAGTTTCCGACGCCATTTTGGACGCCTGTTTGGCTGCTGATCCATTGTCCAAGGTTGCCTGTGAAACCGCAGCCAAGACTGGTTTGATCATGGTCTTCGGTGAAATCACCACCAAGGCCCAATTGGACTACCAAAAGATCATCAGAGACACCATCAAGCACATTGGTTACGACCACTCTGAAAAGGGTTTCGACTACAAGACCTGTAACGTCTTGGTGGCCATCGAACAACAATCTCCAGATATCGCTCAAGGTTTGCACTACGAGAAGGCTTTGGAAGAGTTGGGTGCTGGTGACCAAGGTATCATGTTCGGTTACGCCACCGACGAGACCGACGAGAAGTTGCCTTTGACCGTCTTGTTGTCTCACAAGTTGAACGCCGAATTGGCTTCTGCCAGAAGATCCGGTGCTTTGCCATGGTTGAGACCCGACACCAAGACTCAAGTCACCGTCGAGTACAAGAAGGACGGTGGTGCTGTTGTTCCTTTGAGAGTTGACACCATCGTCATCTCCACCCAACACGCCGAGGAAATCACCACCGAGAAGTTGAGAGAAGAAATCCACGAGCACATCATCAAGAAGGTCATCCCAGCACACTTGTTGGACGACAAGACCGTCTACCACATTCAACCATCTGGTAGATTCGTCATTGGTGGTCCTCAAGGTGACGCTGGTTTGACCGGTAGAAAGATCATTGTCGACACTTACGGTGGATGGGGTGCCCACGGTGGTGGTGCCTTCTCCGGTAAGGATTTCTCCAAGGTCGACAGATCTGCTGCTTACGCTGCCAGATGGGTCGCTAAGTCCTTGGTCAACGCTGGTTTGGCCAGAAGAGCTTTGGTTCAATTCTCCTATGCCATTGGTGTTGCTGAGCCATTGTCTATCCACGTCGACACCTACGGTACTTCCAAGTACTCCTCCGACGAATTGGTCGCCATCATTCAAAAGAACTTTGACTTGAGACCAGGTGTCATTGTCAAGGAATTGGACTTGGCCAGACCTATCTACTTCAAGACTGCTTCCTACGGTCACTTCACCAACCAAGAAAACCCATGGGAACAACCAAAGAAGTTGAAGTTTTGAATCTCACTTACCCATCAGAACTTTATGATTAATGTAATGACTCACGACCAACGCTCAACTCGTTGGTCCTAATTATGATTTTTATTCTACCATCATCATCACCGACATTTCCCACAACACGCACGACAACGCCCACCCCATTTCATCTCCATTTATTGAATTGTGTTAATAGCTTATACTTCAAAAGGTACCATTTTTTCTTATCAAGGATAGAGTTTTTTATTGCATTAATTAGGGTGTCCTCAACGGACTTCAAGGTAACTAGATTCTAATACACGTCTATAGAACGTTTCTCGGAATACTGTAGTGAAGCAGAGGCGATGCCACTAGAAACATGCGGTGGAGTGAAATTTACGCTAATCTGTAATTAGCGAGTGAAATTTCTTCTAATGTGCAAAAACCTGTGAAATTTACTCTAATGTGCAACTAATGGGTTAAACATACGCTAATGTATTTAATCTAAGGTCTATAATAGTCTCACGTGCCAGGGCTTAGCGTCCCTATTGTTCTTGATTCAAGGCATCCAACGGCATATTCGATCTCGCTTCAAACAATGAAGGGAAGTAATGGAAGTAGCCCCAGACTGCAAACACCACTCCTATGGCAGTACCAAGGGCCACATCGAAGAAATGGTGTCTATAGTCTTGGGTGCGACTCAATGCAATGTATGTGGCCAACACCAAAGGTGCACAGAACAACACCCAGAAAGCCACTGGTCTGGCCATATTGGGCTTCTCTGGGGTAGACAATATACGGTACTGGCCTAGGAGCCAAAACGTCAAGAACCCCAAGCCGGCAAATGATAACGAGGAGTGGCCAGAAGGTGTGGACTTCAAGCCTTCGTACACTACTGACATGCCCATGGGTGCGGTACACACGTCTACCGAAACAAGTGTTTGAGCGGGGGTTCCGGCAGCGGCACCACACCGCTGAAGGAAATCTGGTCTGGGATTCCCAATAAGCAACTTGAGAATGTCGGTGAGGACTGAGGTCACCACTGTGGAGATCAAGAGCCCAACCGTAGACACATGAATGAGGTGGAACTTCCCGAGCTCTGAGGATGTGTGGATCACGGAAATGATCACAATGACGATGGCAGGCACCACCACAGCCCAAAAGTATAATTGGATGTCGTTGACCCTTTCTACCACGGCAAACGGGTGGGAGATCGAGGTATCAGTAATGGAAAATTGACGTAGAAATGGACGAGCCCACTCCAAGTGGCCGAAAAAAGCCACGAGGAGAACCACAATGACGACCCAGTCGGCCACATAGTTCTTGAACTTGGGCGTATTCAAGTACACCTTGGCCTGCATCACGAAATATGAACCTCAGGACGTTGGAGTTGAAGGGAGTGTGGAGGTTTGAAGGTGTGTGTTAAGTATCGAAGATAGTTGGGGTTTTCCATGTTGGCACCTCACGTGATAGGAGGAAGACACGGGAAAAGTCAGACCCCCAGACTAAGACGCGAACGCAGATAGCGAGAACGAAGAGAGGTAGAAAGTTTTAAGTGATGATAAGCAAAAAAGGAACTGTCGAAGTTGATGATTTGGGAGTTGGGAGCCCACATACGAAATATAAGTAGACCCGCAGTTTGCTTAGAGCTTAGGAACCATTGCAGCCCAAGACCGTGGAAGAGTCGGGGTATAGAGAGAAGAGAGAGGTTTCATACTCTAGAGCGAGGTTTCATACTCTAGAGCGAGGGCTTTTTTCACAGAGTAGGTTCACACACGACCGGTCCACGGGTTCCCTCCGTATGTGATTTGACCTCATAGTTGAAACAGCGGCACTCAGGTCATGGGCCGTGTTTTGGAGAATTGGACTCAGAAGCATGTTAACTAGGGTGAAGCGAAGAAGTAGTGGAAGTTTCAGAAGAGCCGGCGGTGAAGTGGGCTGGCGCTGGATAAATTGGTAGTGGGCTGGTGCAGATGGAGCAGTGTGTACTGCGGTATGGGTCCCGAATGGTAGTGCGCTGGTTAAGATGGTTGCGCTAACATAACAAGGGCCATGTGTGTTTTGGTATTGGATCTCCAAACAATCAGCTATAGTCGACAAACAGCATAACAATGCAGCTATTCACCAAGAGCCGGGTGTTTGATAAGTATTATTAGGTTTATATCAAGAGAATAGTGATCGACTGGACTCTTCTTGTTCTGATAATTCCGGTCAGTGGCTCTTTTTGACGATCTTATGTTCCGGTGTCTGAAAAAGCGCACATGGCATCACTATCGTACAGACTTGCAAATCTTCAAAATACGAGCACCAGCAGATTTTCTATTTTCTAAAAAGTACTTCGGATTCCTACTAAAACTTTTTTTAACGTTCTAAATTTGAACTATTAATCGTAAATAAAATGAAACTATTAGTGAAATGAACTGAAACCCGAAGGTAGACGAATTAGTGTGTTCGAAGAATTTAAGCTAAGCGATAGAGCTCTGAACTTACTCCTTCAAGTCAGAGTCGTAGGATTCGGCTTGAGCAGTTGGAGCGTATCTTTCTCTGCTCAACTTGGTGGTGTCAACCTCATCGTGGTACTTCTCACAGATTTCTTCCAAGGTCATTCTCTTGGTTTCTGGGAGCAACAAGGTGGTAGCGACACCAACCAACATGAACAAAGCGAAGATCTCCATAACATGTGGCAACCAACAGTTAGCCTTCTTACCGTCTCTCTTACAGTTGTGGTTGACCAAGGTACCAATACAGGTTTGGGCAATGATGGCACCAACCTTACCGGAAGCAGCAGAGATACCGTGAGCAGTAGATCTGTATCTGGTTGGGAAGATTTCACCTGGAATGATGAAAGTGGTGGTGTTAGGACCGAAGTTTTGGAAGAATTGACACAACACGTAAAGGGCCAACAAACCGTTCTTGTGAAGCTTGTCGTATCCAAAACCAATACCACAGAACAAAGCAGTCAAGATGATGAAACCACCAAGTTGGATTGGCTTTCTACCAACAATGTCAAGGGTGGCAATAGAGAACCAGTAACCTGGCAAGGAACCAGCACAAATCAAAATCAAGTTACCAGCAGCGGTGTTGTACAACTTGTCGTAGACGGTACCGGAACCAGCGTATCCAATAGCGTCCAAGATGACAGCAGTGTTCAAACCTAAACCGTAGAAAGCAACATCCAACATGAACCAAGAACCAGCAGTACCGATCAAGATCTTACCGTACTTCCATTGACCGAAGTGGGACCAGAAATCCTTGAAAGAGGCCTTTGGTGGGGCAATATCTTGGGCAGCTTCATCAAGAACGGCTTCAACGTCAGCGACCTTTTGGAGTTGGTCGTTTTCGTTGACATCGAGGGAGTATCTTGGGGATTCAGCGATGGTCAATCTGTAGTACAAAGCAATAACACCTGGGACACATCCGAAACCAACCAAAATTCTCCACATTTGGTCACAAGCTCTCTTACAAGCACCGACACATTGGGCACCGTTCTTGGCGTGTTCCAAGTCACCCTTGTAAGCAGCGACCAAGATGATAGAAACGATACCGGCGAAAAGTTGACCCAAACCTTGGTTAGAGAAAACAGCAGCCATGATAGCACCTCTCCACTTGGTGGTAGAGAATTCGGAGGAAATAATAGAAGACAATGGGTAGTCACCACCAATACCGATACCCATGATAATTCTAAAGGTGGCTAAGATGGCAGCAAAGTTAATAGCAGGAGAGCTTCCGAGAGTACATTGGAAAATGGTAGCGAAGATCATGATGATCAATTCCAAACCATAGATCTTCTTTCTTCCGACCATGTCGGCAACGGTACCGAAACTGACTTGACCAATGACGGTACCAACGGAAGTGGAGACCTTCAAGAGGGTGGTGGTGGAGTCAGGGATGGTTCCCTTCCAGAAAACGTAGGACATCATGGTGATACCCAAGTTGATGGCGAAGATATCGTAAGAATCGGTCATGAAACCAACACCGGCAATCATGATCATCTTGACTTGGGTCCAACCGAAGCCAGCGTTGTCGATTTCCTCCAAAGCCAATCTTCTTCTTTCTAATGGGTCCTCAATGTGAGCGAACTTTCCAATGTAGTCCTTGAAGGCGGTCTTACCACCAGAGGTGTTCTCATGGTAGGCTGGGGATTCGATTTCGGCCATTGTGATGAGTGATGGGAGTTTTGGAATGAAGAATAAACCGGCGGGCTTGGATTCTTTTATACTTTGGGGCCGCTTGATAGGAAACAGAGTGTAATCTTTCCAACAAGGAATGGGGTATTATTACGAAAAGAAATGGGATCTCGTGGGTCATAAAAAATATCAATAGTTAGCGGGATTGTGACATGCAGCGGCGTTTTGCATGAATTATGTAGCCGTTTCTCACAGGATCTATGGCCTAAATAGGAATGCAGAGCAGGAAGTGCATAATTGAGAAATGTACCAGGGTCTTGAAGAGGTGGGAGAAAGGGCGCCCCAAACGGCCTAGGAGAGCCGCAAAAGCGCTGGGATTTGGCAGAGGAATACCGGGAGGCCTTACGGGGCCTGTGGAGAGCTCTGGAGCGGATTGGAGCAGTGGGGGAGGCTGCAGGCGGTCCCTATTGCAGACGGCGATGAGGCGATGGGACAAGATTATGGATGCGGTGCGTACGATATGATGCAGCAGTTGCAGACGCCCCTCCATCCCACGTGTGTCAATTTTTGCAGCTGCTGCCCACGTTGGCGGTGCGCGCACGCCCCACGTGGAGTCCAGCACTTTGGGAAGGAAGTCACAAGAGCCTTAGAGCATGCCGGGACCCGGGACTGGCCCAAGCCTCTGCCACGGGCATAGACAATAGTGGTGGCCGGAGCCTGAGCCCAGAGGTCCCTCGATGCCTCGCCAGAACGTTCCGGCCCTGGGTGCTACCGGCGAAATTACTGCGCTGGTCCTGGCCGCCGCCTGGAGCAGCTCCCGGATCTGGTCTGAAGCCCCCTAAGGAAAGTGCACGTGCGCGAGGCTCCGGTTTCACGCGGCCCACGCCGAATCCTGGCAGAGCCTGTGCCAGAACCACAGGCACAGGAGTCGAAAACGTAGCGGAAACGAAGAGGCGATGTCGCTGGAATTCGTCGTGCACGGGAGGCGCCAGCGATCATGGGCGAGAGATGTCGCGGCTTTGGAGGTGCGAGGTGCATTGGGCCCACGTATTAGGTGCATGCACCAGTTGCAGGATTACGGCGTTGGCGAGGATCTTGCCGGAACCGACTTCGAACAATACTGGGATCTGGCACCAGATGGTGCCAGACGGCCGACAATAGGTCCAGCGTAGTGACGGGGAGCGGCGGCTGATCTGGGATCTTCGCGCGATGGCCGCCTAGGACTTGCGGTGAGGTGAGGGCGTCGCTAGAGCCCGCTAGATCTGGTTTAAGTTGGCTAGGCTGTCTAGTGCCTGTGTGAGGACGTCACCTCCCCACGGGATATGGCACGGGCGTGCATTTGCGATGATGTTCCTAGGGTCGTGTGCAGGAGACCGGCCACATGGTGCATGTGGAGCGTGTAGTATCCATCGATTTGCACCCAAAATACGATGACAAATCGTGGTTCTGCCGATTGGTAATGAGCACGTTGAATGCCCCTACAGCCAGAATGCAGCGAGATGATGCAGTGCTAATTACACCCAAGGGCCAGGGTCCCTGGGTGCTACGGCCACGGAACAAGGAACACGAACCGTTCTTTGTGGGATGGACCAAATGGCCCGGGAACGGGTGCCTTCACCATAGCTACGGCTTTAATTAATGTATACCCGGTGTTTATCAGGCAATTTCCGTTGCAACGTATACTCCGAAGTCTTGAGGTAGGGCATTCGGTTGAGAGCTCAAGGGTAGGTCGAGACGAAGAAATGATCTCTAGAGTAAGGTGTGTTGTGAAGTCGGTTTGAAATCTTACCAGTCCCAACAGCTGCTCTTTTAATATTGGCAAGAATACCTAGATATTAACACGATGAGATAGAGGGCCTGATCTGGCGACCGAACAGACAATAGCCCCAGCTAGAGCAGGATTTGATACAGGAACCATATTGCAGTTTCATGATGTAGAACATGTCCAGTTCAACTTGAAGCTTCATATGGTTGATTTCATTTATGACGAGGGATACGGAGCTCTGGGAGTTAACAGAATTTTTGCCTATCAGAGCATGGTCATTTGGAACGTCTGAAGAATGTGTATCAAGAGGTTGCTAAGTACCTAAGGTCATACAAGTGTATTATGAATACCGTCGCAACTGGTTCCATAACCAGAACAGAATCATCGAATCGAAACCAAAAACCACGAACAACAAACAAAAACCGAACTACAATAGACGTCTCCAGCCTCACCTGTAGATACTTAACACAGAGCCGATTTTTCAGATAACATCCACTAATCAGGAATTAAATTGCCCTATGAATTTTGTAGCCCATTTCTCATAACCAACTCGCATATCAACCCCTTCCCTACTTGCGCCGATATGTAGGTAGGTCAATGATCCATAGATGACCTTACACATAAGGAACATTAGGTTGATTCTAGTTAACAATAGGCGCAACGTAAGCTTTAGTAATAGACTAATGTGGATGAGTTCAAGTGAAAAATATTCCCCACTCACGACATTATAGAACAGGTGAGTGAAGTATTATGAAGTCAGAGGAAGTAATATGAAGCAATATGAAGCAATATGGAGCAACATGAAGGAACATGAAGTAACTTGAAGTGATATGTAGTGATGTGAAGTGATGTGAGGTCAGGAGAAATGCGATGCAAGATCATGAATACGGAACGAGATCAGTGGAACAAGAATAGCTCATGATCCGAAGTGATTGATTCCAACTCCCCAGATCTCCACACCCCCAGATTGCCAGAAATAGGTCCCGCTAAAAAGCCAAGCCCAATACTGGAAACCACCTTGCGGATCCTTTTCTTCCCACCTACCCCCAAAATTCTATTTTCGACACCTATTTTTCAATTTTCGGCCATGTTCTTATCATATTCCCCCGGCACTATCTTCCCGGAACTATCAACAATCACTTCCAACATATTAACTGGTCCCAATAACGGATTCACCCCAATCGAAGTCACTCCAGAAGCGTTCCCCAGACAATTACCCGAATATCCGCCGAAAAGTTCACACCACCGTCGATCACCACTACCCCCATCCCTTGACGTTCCACCACCCCCAAATGTGCATTGAATAATTCGAATCCTGCTATTCTTGCCTAATTCCGCAAGTTCTACAGCCCCTTAAAGATTTACCTCCACCTTAATAGGCTTTTTGATCTCTCTATTCTTCCTACTCGCCCGGGGTGAGCGGTAGCCACCTGCAACAAGAGCCAAACCCAAGCTCATGCCAATCCAGATGTCAATCCGAATCGCCAGTACGGCAACTAAGCGATATTTTTCATATGCCACTTCCATACACGACTTTTCAGTCGTGGTGGTAAGTTCATTCTCACTCAAAACCAGCGAAAGAGCGACCACTGCCCACGGGGCCCTCGCCTTGCAAAGTGGGACCAAGCCTCAAGCTTGGTACGATCACTGCGGTGTTGCGTAGTGCCACGGTGACACCAAGATCTTCGGTAATGCCGAGATCACCATCAGTATCGCTGGCATTGAAAGTATCAAAGTGGTGCTAGGGCTTTCGCTAGCATCGCTGAATTTCGCCGGAATCCCAGTATTCAGTGCCATGTTAGCACCGGACACGTGCGAGGCTGGCACCAATGACGCCTGAGTCCACGTATATTGGTCATACCCTGGGCGACCGCCTCAATGGCCATATAATCAGGTGACCTGCGAAGCTTTTGGTTTATTGTGTGAAGCACACTTGACACACCCGAGAGATTTAATAGCGGAAGTCAGGCACATGGTGCCAAACTGTGTTGTTGGTGACAGAAGAAAATCAGACCGCGAATTCCTCCTATGGTGCAGCGACGAGAAAGAGAGACGTGGACACAGAACAAGACAGAGATGACGAAGGACAGTCATTCTATCAAGACATGTGGGAGCCTCGAAACAGAGTTGGTCGACTCGGGATCTGCCAGACCTGACTACGAGTGAAGATCGGGATCGAGCCCATCGAATTGTTGGACTTTGAAGGTGCCGTGGGGCCGTGTTCGAGGCTCAAGGCTCTGTTCGCGGTGGTAGGAGCAGAACAGGGAAATTGGAGCCGTGGTAGAAGTGGCTCCCTGGGACGGAAAGAGAAAGAGACGATCAGAGTAGGACGGAAACGCCCACGAGAATCGAGAGTACCCGGCTAATGCCGACGTCCCATGCCGACGTCCCATGCCGACGTCCCATGCCGTGGTAGTGTCGTGGTAGACTGGCCCGCCGTAGGGAACAGGGCAAGAAGGACGGTGCGCACACGACCCCAAACCTGTAGTCACACGACGTTATCCGTCATTCTCAGCATGCAGGCGGTGACGCAGCGTTGACGCAGCATTGCAATTGAACTAGACCACCGAATAGCGCTAGTTACAAATCTAAAAAAAGCGACATCACGTGCACATCCACGTGATGCAACGGTGTAATCAAACAAAACAATCTCCACCGCCAATTACCTAACCGCAAGCCTCTCATACATAATGGTCAGCACAAGACAACTCAGAGCCATCGGGGTTTCCACCTTCATCATAGGCTTGGTGTTCGTGTTGTACAGAAGCAACTCGAGATCACACGTGGCCATTTCCTCCGCAGCTCCAAACCCTGCCACCGATGCTAGCGCCCTTATAGCCAATACCAACGATGACAAACTCGACGCTGCTATCAATCACGAGATCGCCAAACAGAACGCCGCCGAACCCGGCAAGGCAGCACCCAAGGATTCCACCAAGATCGGAAGCAAGAACCCCGAAAAATCCACCTTGAATATCGGCTCCATTCCTGATGATAAGAAGGAGGATGCTATTAGTAAATCCAAGATTGATCCAAGTGACCCCAACTCGCCCACCGTCTTCAATCCAGCAGAGGAGTTGTTGCAGATCAGAGCACTTTCGCCCATCACAATATTCTCCAAGACAAGCTGCCCCTACTCCAAAAGGCTCAAGAAACTCTTGAACGACAACTACCAGATCACACCCGAACCAACTATCGTGGAACTCGATAAACACGCACATGGTGAGGAATTGCAGGCGTACTTGGGTGAAGTCACTAACAGAAGGACCGTTCCTAACGTGTTGATGGGCCCTTCGTCGTTGAGTAGAGGTGGAGCAGACGATTTTGTCAAGATGCATCAAGACGGTGAACTTTTGGCGTTGATACAAGAATGGGGAGGCAAAACCCTCAGCGTACGCAAGGTGGATGCTCCTTCCAACATGTGATTGAATGTGCTCATTAACAATGTATCTTATGATTCACCCGGTATCTTGTTCGTATATCCTTTGCATAAATTACACACTTGAGGTTGGTAATGATAAGAACCAAAGAAAGTGATGATGAAATGGTGAGAATTATAATAATTATGATGATAATAAAAGTGAAGATTCCGAAATTGAAACTTTTCAAATATGTTCAATGTTGTATTAATATTAGAGTGTGAAAAGATACTTCGATGGTCATGGTCAAACTGATCATATTTCAACAGACCTGATTTTATCACATTATATTTCAATTTCTACATTTGCTTCTGTCAATGCTAGTGTCTATTTCATTTCATATATATTTCATGTCCAACTTCAAGATCGTGGTCACGGTTTTATTTAAATTAACTCAACTCATACGTCAAATTCACACGCTATATCTGATCATGTAACATTCTCTACAATCTTCTAACTAATGTAACATTAAAGATACCCTAATAAAACATATGTACGTATATTAGTTACCAAGGCACTTAGAACTTGGTGAATTGCTTAGACTTGGAAGCAGAGACGGCAACCTTCAAGACGTTGAATCTAACGGTCTTGGAGATTGGTCTACATTGACCAACAGTGACAACATCACCTTCTTGAACACGGAAAGCTGGAGAAACGTGAGCAGCAACGTTCTTGTGTCTCTTCTCGTATCTGTTGTATTTTGGAACGTAGTGCAAGTAGTCTCTTCTGATGATGATGGTTCTGTGCATCTTGGTGGAAACAACAGTACCGGTCAAGATCTTACCTCTGATGGAGACAGTACCGACGAATGGACACTTCTTGTCAATGTAGGTACCTTCAATGGCGTTCTTTGGGGTCTTGAATCCCAAACCAACATCCTTATACCATCTCTTGGTCTTTCTGTTGGCCTTAGCCTTTGGGTTGGTGAAGATGTGAGGTTGCTAAAAAGTTAGTACGAGTTCTGAAAAATCGATGTTAGAGTGTTGAAGATGTCCTAAGGTGGAATGAAAGACATGAGATACCACTAGTCTCGAAGAACAAGTGGTCTCGATGTCTTGGAACGGAAGAATATTGAAAACAATCCAGACACAGCATTTCATATACTGAGACGCTTTGGCTTTCTTTCTGACGACATATTATGATTTCGTATCACTTGTGACATTCTAAAACCTTGTATGATCTTCTGAGATCTTAGGAGGCATGTTGTGGTTGTTTTGGTGAAAATGAACACACCTATCTGGAATCTTCAACTGGACTCTGTAAACATCAACGATTGTGACTTGGATCCACCGTCCATGAGTTGGACATGTCGGGGACGAGGTCTATCCACCATTACAAACCTTTTGGAAAGCTCTTTCAGATTGAACAGTTAATTCAGTAGCCATCTTGTCTTACTTGGTAAACTAAAGTTGAACAAAGTAGTATGAAAATTTTTTTAAAGGTAGTTTTTTCAGTGCGTATGGTGAGAGGGTGCGGGTGCGATGGTAGGGCCGCGAGGGGCGTGCCCCTGCTAGGGCACGAGCCCCAAGGATCACGTGCCGGAAGCAAGCGAAGCCATAACTGGACTCTTTGGGGAGACTGTTGGGGAAAGCGGGTCATGGAACGTTACATTGGCTCCAATCACCATATGATTTATTTGGAAGAGTAACAAAGTAGGAAGGAGATTGACAGGAGAGGTAAGCTTAGAGAGCATTCCAAAGCGTGTGGATGGAAGCTCTAGTTGTCTGTTCTAAGTGAGCTTAGAGTTAATAGTGCGAGTATAGAGAAATCATTTATTGATTACGGTGTGAGAACATGAAGTGAAAAGGAAGGGACTACTGTGGAGTGCAAATGTGAATATAGAAAGGATTGAGAATATGTAGAAACGATAGAGCGGTGGAAATAGTATGAGAGCTCCGAGAGTCCTAGACATCAGAATAGTACTTCAACAACATACTATTGATAGAATCCAATGACATCAATTTGCTGTTGGCTAGGATTCCAACTATAGGCTCAAAAGCTTCTTAATGCGAGGAGGAACTAATAATATGTTGGGATGGTGAATCTTGTTCAACTGACTAAACAAACTGCAGAATTGAATCGGTGTAGGAAAGTATGGCACGATTTGAAGCAGCTTCTCCCACATCAAAGAGGAGACATGATTACAACTACTCTGTCTTTACTATCTGCTTATCTGCTTCAAATCACCACGACTAAGCGTTTGTCTGTTTTCCGTAGCGAATATTTCTGAGGTGTCTATTTCGCAGCTGATCTCCTGTGAAGGAACACTTGCACCAATTGGGAAGTCATATACCTAGCTGCGAATCCTAAGGAAACATTTAGTGGAAATAACAGAACAAGGCTTCACGTCGAATAACGTACCCAGTAGCCTAGACACAAAACAAAAAAAGACCAGCTTGATATTAAGGGGCCTAGAGATCACTCAGAATGGTTTAGTGTATCTTTGAGAAGGTCATTTGTGGCCAATGAGCAGTATAATACTGATGAGCAAGAGCTGTTTCTATGTCCACTAATTAGTGCGACAATCAGTGGGAACAATACGCTGTACCACCGCGAGCCATCACCAGAAGCTCATCAGGAAGTAAAAGGGAACCATCCAACTACCATGAAACTTCGAATAACAGCACAAATGAGAATATCTACAGAGACAGCAATCATAAATAGTTCATTGAAAATGACTACTCCTGTAATACACCCTTTCCATTAATTAACACCCATCATTTACTTTACCCATATTCCCTGTCACCATTTACTGTCATCATCACTGTCACCGACCAGTTGATCACCCCCACTAAGGTCCCTGTTGCTTTCGCACCACCGCCAGCATCTCTCGCCAGCACCGTTCGCTATTCCAGTGCCCAACCACCGCCAGCACCACCGCCAGCACCACCGCCAGCACCACCGCCAGCACCACCGCTCTCACCACCGCTCTCACTACCCTTAGCACTACCACTTCGCACTACCACCCCGTACCACTCCGCACCTCTCGCGCCTCCCAATTCAAACATCTGTGCACACAAACATTCCCTACCCATGTTATGAATCCCAACTCCAGCCATGCATACGTCCTACCAAAGGTCAATAGGGTAGGATCCTCTCACATATACGACCACAGTGCCAGTTTCGGCAATGATTCTATCTACAACTCCACCAGAACCGTCAGTTCTTCTTCCACGTCCATGATGAGCACTCCCAGCAACAACATCCGCCGCCTACAACGCCAGCTGTTTGCACCAGCAGAAGCTGGAACCCACAAACAGCCACAGTATCCCATCAAGAAGCCTCTAGCACAGAAGTCGTCCAAGAATGGACGGCTCATCCAGAGTAAATTGCTAAACCTTCAGTCGCTGAAGAGAATCACAAATAAAGAGAACGATAATCAGTTTGTGGAGGAAGAAATCGATCCGGGTCACCCCAACAATTCGGTGCCGAGCTTCATCCTTCACAAGCCTATCAACATGAGTAGCTACGACTATTCCGTGTTCACAAATTACCCTTCAGGTGTGGACTTGCAGCACGGGGATCTCCTTCCACCTGCAGCTAAAGAGTCTCAAATCAAAGCATGGGAATCAGCAGAGAAAATCAGCAGAAACATTATTTTTGGCGAATGCAGTGACGATGAGGATGATTTGGAATCGGATAAGGATGAAGAAAGTTCAGTCCCAAGAAACATCATCTCTGCCATTCCTGGGTATAGCAAGGAAGAATTGAAAGTTATACAATCGGTTTACAACGATAACCAGCTTGCGAAAAGTGTACCGGTTCCCATGAGTGTGATATCCGCCGAAGAAAAGAGGAGGTTGTTCGATTTGAAGAAAAAGTTACAGGCTAACCATGACCGAATCTTTTCCCAAGCTCATGCGCTTTCAACCAAAAGACAGATACAGGTTACCCAGAAGAAGGACCTCTTGAATCAGATCTTTGGGTACGCCAACAATTTGAATCGTGACTACATCACCAATAACTCGCTATACTCTGCATTGGATAATTCCTCTAATTTTCAAAAGACCTTTCATGAAGACAAGGAAGAAATCTCGTCTTTGCTAGCCGAAGACGCAGCTTTCAACACCGCATTACAGGAAACTTTGCTGCGATTCACTGCCGCTAGGTCTCGAGCTGTCGATGAAATCACCAATTTAAACGAAGACGAAGAACAGTTTGACTACGAGAATTTCCAGAAAATGGTGACTCAGAGCCTAGACCAGATTTATTCCAGCTTTGCTGATCCTAATGATTCGTTCCAGCAACTGTTTGAACCTGAACACTTAGATCCTAACGTAGAACTCCAGCAGTTCACGCTTTCATATTTGAGAAGGTGTATCAGGGACGAAGGTGAAACATGATAATGACCACAATAATGACCCAAACCAAAGTATTCATAAGTATAAACGAACGATAACCTACTTGACCATACTAAAACAAACACCCTACAAAAACCTCGAAATGAGTATCTTTCCTCACATTCAATTCTACTGTACACTAGCAAAATCAAAGTTTACCTGTTACGAAAGCATCCTATTTATTTCGACATAACACATAATCGTAGCCGCCAGCAAACTGGATCATCATGTTTTACAAGAATTAATGATTTCTAATCCATCTTGATGCTACGAAAGGCTTATGAGAGACCAGACAACCATAGATAACACGTGCACTTGCGACTATGCTTGAGTTCGGGACTTCAAAGGCCCGAGAAAACACCACCATTATTTATCGATCCTACGATATTCTCACCCTACAATCCCTATTGTGAACAGAGGTTGTTCTAATCATCGAATAAAGCTCTTCTATACCACAGTTCTACAGTACTTATATACTGACACTTAATCCCAGTCACGTGTGAACCCCACGCGAGGCACGTGAACCTCACTGATTAGAAATATCTTGGAACCTGAGCGGCCAAATTAGAATGATCTCCAATCCTTCAAGAATTCTATTAAGACAAACTTCTGCAAGGTTACAATCAATCAACAGACACTTGAACACGTCCTCAAAAGCAATGGCTCCAATAACTCCTCAAAAGTACGACTATTTAGTGATCGGTGGTGGCTCTGGAGGTGTGGCTTCTGCTAGAAGAGCCTCCAAATACGGAGCTAAAGTGTTATTGGTAGAAGCCAAATTCAACAAGTTGGGAGGTACCTGTGTCAATGTCGGTTGTGTTCCCAAGAAAGTGATGTGGTATGCTGCCGACAATGCTCACAAAAAGGAGCATTTGAAGGCGTACGGCTTATCAGATGAACAGCACGAAGTGAAATACGGAGACTTCAATTGGGGTGGAATTAAGGACAAGAGAGACGCATACGTCAAGAGATTGAACGGAATCTACGAGAGAAACTTGCAAAAAGAAGGCGTGGACTACCTCTTCGGTAGAGCTCAATTCGTGAACTCTTCTGGTGATGTGGAGGTCACCTTGACCGGAGACCAAGAAATCAAGTTCTTGGGTGAAAATACCTTCAAGAAGGACGAAAAGCTTGTTTTCTCTGCCGAGCACATCTTGATCGCAACCGGCGGTGCACCAATTGTACCTCCAGATGTCCCAGGTGCCGAGTTAGGTGTCACTTCTGATGGATTCTTCGAGTTGCAAAAGCAGCCAAAGTCCGTCGCTGTTGTTGGTGCCGGTTACATTGGTGTGGAATTGTCAGGTGTTTTCCAAAGCTTGGGCTCCGAGACTCACTTGGTTATCAGAGGAGACACTGTGTTGAGAAGTTTCGACGATATAATTCAAAATACCATCACCGATCATTACACCGACAAGTTGGGTGTTAACGTGGTCAAGCAATCTGGAAGTGTCACCAAGGTTGAGGGCACCAAGGATGGTAAGAAATCCGTGCACTTGGGTAACGGTCAAGTCTTGGAAGTCGATGAGTTGGTTTGGACTGTGGGTAGACACGGTTTAATTGACATTGGCTTGGACTTGGTTGATGTCAAGGTAAACAACAAGGGACAAATCGTTGCTGACGAGTTCCAACAGACTTCGCACCCAAAGATCTACTCTCTCGGAGATGTTGTTGGTAAGGTCGAATTGACTCCTGTTGCTATTGCAGCTGGTCGTAAATTGTCTAATAGATTATTCTCTGGCAAGGCCGAGTTTGCTGAAGACAAGTTGGACTATGAAAACATTCCTTCTGTGATTTTCTCACACCCAGAAGCTGGATCTATTGGTTTGAGTAGTGCTGAAGCTATCAAGAAATACGGTGAAGAGAACATTAAGGTGTACAATTCCAAGTTCACTGGTATGTACTATGCCATGATGGACTCTGATGACTTGAAGGCTCCAACTGTCTACAGAATCGTCACTGCAGGTAAAGAAGAAAAGGTGGTTGGACTTCATATTGTTGGTGACTACAGTGCTGAGATCTTACAGGGTTTCGGAGTTGCAATCAAGATGGGAGCCACCAAGAAGGACTTCGATAACTGTGTTGCCATCCATCCAACCTCCGCTGAAGAATTGGTCACCATGACTTAGAGTACTCATACAAAGAATTCTGCAAGATCAGTTGATGTATGAATTATTGATTAATGCGTTAAGCCGTGTATTTTTGAATGTAGATCTTGATGTAGGAAATGAAATCTTAGAACTATGCCATTTCCAATGCACAAGTGGTGAGCTGTGATGCAATAATTGGATACCAAGGGATCAGGGGTTGGGTGGATCAATAGATCAATAGATGAATGTGTTGAGATGTTCGAGGGTTGATACGACTTAGTGTGTTGCTGAAGATAATAAATTGACTCTAGTTTTATGTTTGTCTCGATCACAATAGGGACATCAAGTCAAGGGGGCAATTGGGCCACATACATAAGGATCTAGTGTAATGGCATTGTACTCTGTGATAGACCATATGTGGCCTCTATCGTAAGGCACACATTCCAATCCCTTACGCCTATTAGTTCCGATTAGCAACCAGTACTCAAACTGTGCTATTGTAGTGCTCCCCTAGCGAGATCTGCACTATGTAATCTCTGGAATTTGAGAAATACCCTCACTTTTTGGCCCTGCGATCGATGGCATTGTTCCTCCACCAATGCGACGCCAGCGTCAAGAATGGGTCTGTGTGGAGGCCTAATGCTTAGCTCTCTTTGGGGGAGGGCCCCGAACTGGAGGCCGTGGTTTCTCGCCTGGCTTCATGAAGAACATCGGGGCGTTTCGTAAGATGTCGGGCACACTGACGAATCGTATCATGGAGCCACGAACAAATACCTGGTTCATGTGCGACGTAACTCCCGTTCTGCCCTTGGTGATCACAACGTCATACAATGACAAGTTCATATTGTCTTCGTTTTCCAACAACTTGCCCCGGTAGGTGTCGCCGTTGATGAGCTCGATGGAGATGATGTGGCCCTGGGCCTCGTTCAAGAGCCTGATGGGGATTCCTGCTGACATGGAGAGATGAGAAACAACAGAAAACAGCGATGAAGCAGGGACTGAGCTTAGTACAAGGAAAAGAACAACTTTTGGCACTAGTGGTGGAAGGATGGAGAATGTGCCGAATAAGCGAAGGGCCAATGGTTTGAGGCAAGTTCTGTGGTGGATGGGGAGGTCTCTTTGTTACGGGACTTGACTACCAGAAATGGTTGGGAACTGGGTCATCGAGGTGGAGTTTGTCATGAGGAGGGCGGTGCCCGCACGACCGGGTTTAAGGGACATAAGACTAGGGGAGTATCTGTGGGAATCCTCTGTACCACTGATTGCACATACCAAGTCCCTAGCCTAGTTGGCACTCCGTCGCAAACCCCAGCAGCAGGCAATTCTGGAATGGCCGAAGAGAAGCGAGTGTCGCCGCTGAAGCAGCGTAAGAGAGTTCCGTTAGCGTGCTTGATTTGTAAGAAGAGGAAGGTCAAATGTGACAAGCAGAAGCCTTCGTGCTCTGAGTGTACACGGAACGGTGTGGCACACCTCTGTGAGTACTTGGAGCCTCTCTGGTCCACGAAAAGCAGCTTGAAGAAGGAACAAGAGAGAGTTGAAGACACTGAAGAGTACAAGCAACTCCAAGCCCTACACAACAAATTGGCAATTGCTCAAAGACAAGAGATTGAAGACCTCAAGCGGCAGTTGTCGGTGATCCAACAGCTTTCGCCGTCTTCCAAGCCCGAAATCTCGCTGGACGACCAGATTCCTATCACCATTCTCAACAAGTTGAACCCCAACAATACCAGCAACAAGAGGAACTTCATGATCATGGATGACCATAACTACTCATTTGTATCCAACCAGACAAAAGCGCCCTACACCGATACGTTCAACTGGATCAACCTCATCAAACTAGATCCCCATTTGACGTCGTTGTGGTTCAAAATCACCAATTTGCAGAAAATATACCATACCTACAAGATGAACCTATTGATAGAGAATAAGGGCGTTCCTAAAAAGAGCCCTGAAAAAAAATCCGATTACCGTATCAACGAAATCGACTTCACTTATTCCGTACAATCGCCCAACTTCCCGAGATCGGACTCTATGAGTTCAAATCACCGATGCCCGGTGATTGAGTGCGACTTCAATTTCATGAATGAGGATCAAGAAAGATCTACACCCTCAGAATCGTCTTCGCCGTATCCGTTCAGCCAGTCTGAGACTATGAAAATTAAATTGGAGAATTACCAGTATGATCCAGAAGAAGTCTCCCAGAGGGGTAAAAAGACAATGATAAATATTCAAAATATGTGGGACAGTATACTAAATCTCACCAAGGGCACCGAGCCATTAAATTACAAGCAAATTTATTTTTTGATAGATTTCTATTTCAATGATCTTTCGGTGGAATCAAAGAAGTTGGTATCGTTCTACAAGATTGAGATTCAAAGCACCGTGAAGAAAAACGGCCATGCAATAGGTTTGAATTTACTGAATGATATGAAAGCTCCACCGCTGATCAACCAGTTGACAGATCAAAATTTATTCGACAGATTAATTACTAAAGGAATTTATGTATGTTTCTTGGGTCTAATTATCGATGAGAGTTTGGAGATATTGAGGATGAAACTCAAATCGAAAATCAAAGATTCTACCACAGAGAAGTTCAGGTTACTTTTTCCAGCAGAGATTGTTTACGTCGATGAGATCCACAAGAGTAATCTATTGAACATCATTCTGGAATACTTATTGCTGGACCGGAGACTTATTATTGTTAATCCAAGTGTCGATCAAGGTTCAGTAAATGGAGGATTCGGTGTAACTAGATCTCATCATTCCAAAAATCATTCTATTGCTCTATCATTATCACATGTGGCATGTGGAATTCTTCTATTGAATAGACAGCTTTTGACATACAAAAGAGATGGGAGCACAACGGATATAAAATCAGGATTTACTTCGCTATTCAGTTTCCTTGTATCTTCGGTGATGTCGGATTCGAACCCTCTTGAGTTCTGGAAAGATCCTAATTTTATCTTTCTTAAGGATTCAAAAAGGAAAAACAAAGATTTGAAAATTCATGTTTGTTATGTTTGGACAGATTTGGTGAGAATAACAAACTTGGTGACCATCAACTTTGTTCCTCTTACAAGACATTCACAATATCTTGATGGCATCATACGAAAGTTTTATGCCAAAGTGGATGAAGCTAGTGTCAGTCATAGCCACGAGAACTACCTCAGCGATCTCAAATCTCCAAAATATTCCGAGCTTATTTCAATTTTGCAGGCCCATTATTTAATCGCTCGAATTATATCTGCTATATCTTATGGAATTTCAAATTATGGAGAAGTGAGATTGAATGTGCTGGATTTGAAATCATTGATCAAGAAATGTGACGATTGGATTAAAGAGCTAGCTCAAGGATTGAATTTTGGGAGAGATGGAGGTGACAATGGAACGCTTTATGTTCTTGATGGCTCTAAGAATATTGATGAGATATTCGAGGGACTGGCCTCACACAAATCTCTATCAGGAATTAGATTGGGCTTAGCAACTTTTGTTCGTAAATTCGAAATATTCTCATGTTTTAACTACCTCCGCTACTTCATGAAATACGTTATTTTACTTCAAAGTGAAAGTTCCGATGAAGAATCTCTAGTTCAAAGTTTGCTCCCCAGCCTTTTAGTGGATCTTCACCAATTCATAAGTCAAATTAAAAAACTTGACTTGGAAAATTTGAAGTTGTCGAGCTCTCAGTATTTATTACTGGCTATCATTGAGATATTGACCAGAGTTATTCAGTTTGTGGTAGGTGTATTGGTGAGAATCAGAAGTGATACATCCTCTGGTACCGAGAACGTGCTCAGAAGACAACTCAATAGAATGAAACCAGAAATTGATAAAGAAATGAACCACGAATTTGGATGTGATGCTGACGAGTTCATAGGAGTCAAATTGGTTGGTGTTATAGAAGACACTGTGAGCCTTTTAGAATCCTTATTAATTGATAAAGACAAATCGCAAAAATTATCGAAATTGTGGAAGTTTTACTTGACTTTCATAACTAGCTCGAACAAGATGAATCTCATTCATTCCAACGTGCCCGAGTTCAAAGTGGATCTGGGTAATATCAAGGAATGTCCCGTACTCTCACAGAATCACCACGCGGGAATGCCCAAAAATGAATTTAAACGGTGTCCAATTTCACAGATCACGACACCCATGGACACAGATTTTTCAACTGACGAATTATCTCGTGCATCTGAGCGATGCCCCGTTGCTGGTGTTCCTGCTTCCATCAATGGCGCAGGTAAATGTCCTGTTGCACATGGTCCAAGCAAGTCTACCGGAATTCTTAATCCCAACCCACGGAAATGTCCAGTGAACCACACCAAGGGTCCCATGGCTGCTACTGCAGCCAATAACCTCTTGGGATTGGCTTCTGCAACAGGAAAATGTCCTGTAAACCACGAAACCTTCTCGCTTCTCAAGTCTACAGGAAGCCCCAATTTGGTGATGTCTCCGAGGTCCGAACTGAAGAAACGTAAATGTCCGTTCGACCACTCCAAATGGAACAATTCCACCGTTGGAAAGGGCTTGGAAAGCAACATCCGCGGCAAGCTCCAGAAGGACTCTCCCTCTACTTCCTCCCAACCCAGTCCCCCCGTCTTCAAGATCCCTACCCCCAAAATTGAAGAATTTATACCCCAGCCCCCAATCATGGGCGCACCACCACCTCCCATTCCCCCACAAAAGACTCCAGACATAATGAGTCAGCTTCCTACAAACATGTTCTCGGGAATGCCCGACAAACTGGTGTTCAACGACTTTGACTTTGACTTCTTACATAACGACTCTTTCTTCGACCAATTGAATTTCGGTGGTGAAATGGACAACATGTCCATGGATGGCTTCTTCCAGTGATATATACAGGAACGGTAATGTACAATTATAAGGAACAGCGTGGGTCCTGTCTGTAGCACAACGTGCGATAACCGTTGTTGATAGTTATTGGCACGTGACACATACCACGTGATTTGCCCACACCGGGCCTCACGTGCAAGCAAATCTCTAGATTTACCCCAACTTCAACCATGCTTCTAGCCAGGCCCCTTTCGAGGACGTGGAGCCCTTGTGCTCCTCTCTCCAGACCACTCGCGTTCAGCACGAGGTCGTTCTCCTCACAGGTCCCCCGTGCAGCCAGAAAAAGGTCCAGGTTCATCTCGTTGAAGATCGCAATCGCAATCGGTATTGGAGGATCTGTTTTATATGCTACGAATGACACAGCCAAACATATCGTGTTGACAGCAGAAAGAGTCGGTATCGTGACCGCAGCCACTTTCCGGTGTTTTTCGTTGTATAAGGACGTTCTCGGAAAAGAGTTTGACAATAAGCAAGATAGAACTGATGCCTTGAATAAGACCCACAAGAAGGCTGCTGAGATCACACTCAAGGCACTTGAGAAAAACGGAGGAATTTATATCAAGCTAGGCCAACACATAACGGCCTTGACTTACTTGCTTCCGCCAGAATGGACCGATACCATGCTTCCTCTCCAAGATAAGTGTCCTCGGTCATCGCTCGAGAACATCCAGCAATTATTTAAAAAGGACTTGGGAAAGTCGATCGAAGACATTTTCAGTAGCTTCGACCCCGAACCCGTGGGTGTGGCTTCGTTGGCCCAAGTCCATATTGCCACGTTGAAAGAAACAGGAGAAAAGGTTGCTGTGAAGATCCAGCACCCTTCATTACAAGAGTTTGTTCCCTTAGACGTTTACCTCACCAAAACCGTTTTCAACTTGATGTACAAGTTTTTCCCAGAATACCCTTTGACCTGGTTAGGAGAGGAGATGCAAACTTCGATTTACGTGGAGCTAGACTTCACTAATGAAGCAGAAAATGCCATGAAAACTGCGGAATATTTCAAAGATTTTACCAAGGAAACGGCATTGAGAATTCCAAAAATCGTTACCGCTCAAAGGAGAATCTTGATTATGGAGTACGTGGGGGGCTCTAGGTTGGACAACATACCATACTTGGAAGAACATAATATCCAAGCATCGGAGGTATCTTCGTGCTTGTCTCATATATTCAATAACATGATATTCACCCCGGAGGTGGGTCTTCACTGTGATCCACACGGTGGAAACTTGGCTATCAGAAGTGTGGATAAGCGCAAATCTGGAAATGGCCACAATTTCGAAATTATTCTTTACGATCATGGACTCTACAGGCAAATTCCTTTGCAAATGAAGAGAGACTACTCACATTTCTGGCTTTCGGTGTTAGACAACGATATTCCTAAGATGAAGGAGTACGCACAAAAGTTTGCTGGAATTGAAGGAGATCAGAAGTTCAGGATTTTTGCTGCTGCAATTACAGGAAGAGCTCCCGACAATGCATTGAATTACGATATCACCAAAGCCAGGTCCAAGGATGAGATCAAGAACATACAGAGTCAAATTCAGTCAGGGGATGGTATATTGGAGGATTTGATGTATATATTAAGTTCTATGCCCAGAATGGTGCTATTGATTCTCAAGACAAATGATTTGACTAGAAATTTGGACGAGAGTTTGAACAACCCGTTAGGTCCTGAGAGAACTTTCTTGATCATGGCAAACTACTGCTCTAAGGTAGTGTATGACGAGGCCAGGGAAAGGATTTCCAACACGTACTCCGGGTTTTCTTTTTCTGGAACAAAGGAGTATCTTTTGGCCTGGTGGTCCTACCATAAGCGAATCAGCACGTTGTATGTGTATGATTTCATCATGATGTTAAAGAACCTCCGCCAAAAGTTAGGTTCATAGATCATTGGAGCGTCAGATCTTGAGAACATGAAAATTTCAGATCGTGCCATTGCTAGCTCATCGGGGGATCAGGCCCTAAGCAAGATCCTCTAATGATTAGACTTTCAGATTCTGATAGAAGCATCCAAGATCATCTGTATATATATGACAACCAAACATTGAGATCAAATGACATCGTAGGCTCTAACCAAGATCCTTTCTGATCTTGTCCAACAAGTTATTGATACGGGGTCCCATCAAAGGTTGACCAGTTTTGGTAGTCTGAGAGAGTCTCAACTTCTTCAACTCCCGTTCCTTATCCTTCTTTTCTATTTTCTTTCTTCTGTCCTGGATCATGGTCAATTTAGCCTTTCTGCTCTCTTCTTTGCGTTCTTTAGCAATACGTGCACGTTCGGCGTAAGTGATCGTGGGCTTTTCCTGTTCCGCCTCATCTTTACGGTCATCTTTTGAGGGGATAGACTCGCCTTCTTTCTCCAATAATTTGAAGTATTGGGTTCTCAAACGTGCCCTATGAGTCAAGGCCTTTTTGATGTCTCTGGACTTGGTTTCCCTGCGGTCGAGGTGCTTTCCGTGTGGCGACATTGTTAGGGAGAATAAGTTAGAGGGAGAGATGACTTGAAAGTAATGTGTAGGTCAGGTGACATCACCATCACGTGACCCATATCATATCACGTGACGGGATTCTGATGTGATTCCGATAACGATAACACCTATGACGTCTTCCGATCTGTGTGGGGTTCAAAGTAGCGAAAAGGGGTCGATCGTGATAAGAAGATGCAGGTCAGATTCTTGTGAAAAGAGGAGGCAGTTTGCAGCAGCAGACAGAGAGATATCCAACTATCGCATTGGTACATGATGATACCATGAGATCAGGAGGTCATGATTAGAAACGATGGTCAACAACCTTCCAGAAACTGGTATTTCACGTTCTTTCTGATGCAGTGGGTGAATTGATGTGAGAGTGCCCCGAAAGGGGCGCTACAAGTTGCAGGACCTTCAATTTCAGAGTACGATACTTTGAGGCTCAATGGAGGAGTTTGTCTCAACGTGAGACTCAGACTCAGACTCAGACTCACTAAGGCTCAGTCAAGTTTCAGTATCACGGTCAGTTCCAGTATAGGACGAAAACTCATGGAACTCTGAACCTTCATTGAGAGCACCTTCCGCCTCCACAGTACCTGGGTGAATTCTAGTGAGAATCCATAATCTCCTGGTTGTGTTAGTGTTATTCTTTAGTGAGTAATTCCCAACCACTTCACATTTATCTCGGTCTGTCAGTAGCTACACTCTATTGGAATTTGTCTCCTCTAACCACTCCTTTGTCTCTTCTCTTTCGAGCGCTACTCTTTAAAATGTCCTTATCTTCGGTTTGTTCACCTCTGTCACTCATATTCTATTTTCTCAATCTTCAATCTCTCCATTTCTGGCCCTGGTTCTTGGTTCCTGGTGCCTGCGCTACTTCAAATTTCATACTCCGCGCACTTTCTCAATATATTTACCACCACTTTCGATCTCAACCACCCACCTACCTCACTTTCTTACATTCATGTCCAAATTACCGTACCAAGCGGTGCCTAGCGGCCCCGGAATATCCGAGGAGTCGAGTTCATTAGCATCGCCGAAGGCCCAGGAGCATGGTGAAAGCGATCCCAGGCCGGATCCCGAGAGTTTCGAATTGGAACCCATAGAATCACTTGATTTTGAAACACAGTCCACCGAGGCCCAAGACCACGAAGAAGGGTCTTCCAGCATGAGAATGGCGTTCATGAATATGGCCAATTCTATCCTCGGAGCCGGAATCATTGGCCAGCCTTTCGCATTCAAGAATAGCGGACTCTTGGGTGGGTTTGTATTGATGGTCTTGCTTACTATACTCATTGATTGGACCCTCCGATTGATAGTTATAAACGCAAACATGTCCCAGACGAGATCTTACCAAGACACAGTCCACGCGTGTTTTGGAAAATGGGGTCGGATCCTCCTTCTTATAAGCATCAGCAGCTTCGCCTATGGTGGGTGTATGGCATTCTGCGTTATTATTGGTGATACCATTCCCCATGTTTTAAAAGCGTTCATTCCTAAAAGCATTACCGATCCTGGATCTACCGTGGGCTGGCTCTTCAGCAGAAACGCAATCATCGTGATCTTCACCACCTGTATCTCATATCCGTTATCCTTGAACAGAGACATCTCCAATTTGGCCAAGGCCTCAGGATTTGCATTGGTGGGTATGCTAATTATAGTTGTCCTTACCGTTACCAGAGCCCCATTCATCTCCCCAGATTTGAAAGCACATTTGACTAAATCGGAATGGTTGGTCAATTCTAATATTTTCCAAGGCATTTCAGTCATCTCGTTCGCATTGGTGTGCCATCATAACACCATATTCATCTACAATCTGATGAAAAATGCAAGTATGGAAAAATTCAGTCGATTAACTCATATTGCTTGTGGTGTTTCTATGGTGTGTTGTATGATCATGGGAGCCAACGGACTTTTACAATTTGGTGATAAAACCAAAGGAAATGTTCTTAATAACTTTAAAGGTGACGATAACTGGATAAACGTTGCTCGTTTCTGTTTCGGACTCAATATGATGACAACATTTCCGTTGGAGGTTTTTGTTGTAAGGGATGTCTTGAAGGATATTTTGTTGGCAAGCAAAGGCACTTCAGATGGAAGCACTTCACACTTGGAATTGAGTTCCAAGCAGCACTTCTTCATCACGACGTTCCTCGTGTTCAGTACGATGACAGTTTCACTCTTCACCTGCAACCTTGGTATAATTTTGGAATTAATTGGAGCAACCTCCGCATCCTTAATGGCTTATATTATACCTCCAATGTGCTATTTGAAATTGTCATGGGACAGAGTAGACTTCAAGAACATGGACATACCTGAGAAGAGAACTTTTATTCTTCAAAAGGCATTGCCTACCATTTCCTGTGTGTTGTTTGGATTTATTGTTATGATTCTAAGCTCCGTTGGAAGTATCAAGACTAGCATGAAGGGTGGGACTGATGGTCACTGTGTGGAAGATTGAACACCCTTATTTTACAAAATATTATTCCGACACTAGAATAGTTCGGATTTTTATGTGATTCAACAGAGAAAAGGATTTAGTAGAACAAAAATATTACGTGCATCTTTTTAGATTGAAATTTTACAAGCAACTGAAATCATATTGATACTCGGATTGCTTGGGTCATCATGGGATTATTTTACTTCTATTATTACTATTGTTATTTATTTGACCCCATGAAATGTATGAATATTGAATTATTTTGGTTCAGTGTGAAATAATTTGGTTTAGTAGAAAACTTACTCCTCCTCATCACTAATAACGACTCTTCTCTTACGAGCTGGAGCCATCACTTCCGAATCAACAAGAGGTCTCTTCGAATTCAAGACCTCATCCTGGTCTATTTCATTTTCTGACTCAGAAGAATTAGAGTCTACTCCTTGAGATCTGCTTGTCTCCTGCGAAGCTTGCGTAGAAGGAAGTTCATCATCTGATCTTAAGTCATTGGCTTCTGATTCCTGTGTCATGAAAAGTTCTTGTGAGGCTTGTGTAGCTTGTGTAGGAGTTTCATCATCCGATTCCACGAAAAGAGTTCGTTTGATAGCTTTGGAAACACTTTCCGCGGTTTCCTTTCCATTACTTGACTCCAACTTCGACCACGCAGTTCTGAATTCTTGGAGTTGTTGAGGATTTACAATGCCCCCAGATGCATCCAACAATTGACGTAATCTTTCTTCTCTATCGAAGAATTGAGTTTCTTTTTCATCATCGGATTCATCATCGGAGGCATTGACAAACTCTGAGGATTTCACTTGTTTATGTTGACTTTCGTCGTCAGAAGTGACATCAAATGACCTAGGTGGACGACGAGTATGAGTAGAAACCTTTGATGGTTTCTTTCTCTTCTCTGTCGAGTTTTTCTTCACCAAACCCTTTCTTCTTGCCTTACCTTTTTCAAGGCTTTCCGAGCCCAAGTTTCTCTCTAGTTCATCTAGATGATCCAATTCATTCAAGTTGTTTCTAGTTCCATTGACATTTGGTTCGGTAACGAAGGCAATGGATTCTTCACCCTCCTCAAGATCGAGTCTACCATTATAATCAATATCATTATCACCATAACTCTCACCGTAACTATCGCGAACTCTCAAATGCTTCGAAGGATCCTTATCCTCTTCGAAGATTGCTGGTTGTTGGATATTCCACTTTCTCATAAGTTCCAAACATTCGCTCAAATATTCTGAAGTGACCAGTTCAGGAAGTTCACACTCCTCATCCATCATGAATGGTAATTCGAATCCAATGACATTCAAGATAAATCTTACGGTTCCGGAATTGATCATTGACCTTTTGAATTGTTTTGTAGGCTTAAGAGTGTTTGAAGTCGTTTCAAGCACTCTTTCATCAATGATTCTCTCGATTTCGGAGATCAACCATTGCAAGAATAGTTCTTTGTCTTCCAAAAGTAATGCACACACCAAAATTTTGAACTTCTCATCTAGAGTCAAGTCTGATCGTATGAATTCCAACGGTTTGGCTAATCTCGGTTGTGAAGATCCACCTGAAGTTTCAGGCTTGATAAATAGCTCACCGGTAGCTAAATATGTCTTTGCTTCTGCATCTTCAAATCTTGGAAACAAAATTTCAAGAGGATTTGGAAACCTTGCAAATGCAACCTTGAATTTTTTCATAAAGTAATATATGAATTCTTCCACATGACCACGTATACTCGACCCTTTTGGTAAGTAGTTTCTTAACTTATGAATAACATTCATGAAATCAAGTCTGTACAAGCCGTTAAAATCCTTTCTTACCACAAATAATCTATGAAAGTAAGTCAAGCATCGCTTGATTTCTTCGTGCGCAAGATCCTGGTACCTCGAAAGATATTCCACGTACGTTGAAACAATTGACGTTTGAAAGAACCTGATTTCCGTAGTATTGAAATCCATTTTTCTTTCCTTTTTAACTTGAGTTATTCTTTCTTCAAAATCATCATCAGAATCATCAATTACATCTCTGAGAGAATCCTCAGTATTTTTATCGAGTTCATTTATGCGCTTTTTGTTTTGTTTTGCTTTCTTTCTCTTGCTTTGAACATAAAGTTTAATGTCCTCCTCGGAGAATGTTTTGAATGCTTTCAATATAATATGGACAACTGCAATGGCCACATTCAAATAATCAGGTGAATGTTTAGAAGCAGTTTGTGGAATCTGAATAATGATATTTAAAAAATCATTGAAAGAAAATAACTTTCTGATAATTCCCTCTGCTAACTCTCTATCCACCTCATGCTGAGAATCCCCTTCGCCTTGCTTCTTTCCAAATAATGACTGAGAGATTTCCAAAAGCTCTCTAAAGCAGATCAAGGCAGCATGTAAAGAATTCCATCTTCTTCCAGTGAATGATTCTCTCAAGTATGATATAATCAAAATGAAATTGACCTCACTTAATCCAGCTCCCACTGATCCAAAATCCTTGGAATCTTCAAGTACGCATGAATTATCCTTCGCTTCCCTTTTGTATTGGAAAAACCAAGCAAGTGTCAAGAAGAAAGTTGCTTTCTCGTATTCATCAATGTAAGTCAAGTCACTCATTCCTGCGAACATAGAGGACAGACATTCTATCAAATTGTTGAAGCATCCACCACATAAAAATTGGTCGATAAACTCAGAAAGTATAGTTCTTCCATTTTGATTCAAATAAACTGGAATTGTGGATTTGACATATTCATCAGAATCATATTTGAATTGATTTCGTACATTCCATTTTTTGGTCTTGTCCAATTTTTCGAGAGAAGAATCCGTGTCATGTAATGCTTCCTGTCCTGATATCACATATGAATTCGAGTCACTTGTTCTGATGGAAAGTAATGTTCCAAAACGACCATGTCTGGTTTGTAAGGTCTGATTTTGATTCTTCTTTCTTTTAGACTCATCTGCCAAAAGATCTTGCAATTGCATTCCAGCAGTGGTCGTGATAGATTGGATATTGTCACCATTGGCAGTATTGGAAACAAGTTCTTTGATTTTAACATTCTTATTGTTGACAATTCCGAGAACATCCTTGACCAGAGTGCCTCTAACAAGCAAATAAATGCATTCCAAACAGACAGATCCAAACATTTGCTTGTCGAAATCCGTACCAATAGACCCAGAAATCGTTAAAAGCAACATCAATGCCTTGTTCTTCTTATATGATTGAAGCACTGCATTCATTGAGATATCGTCATAGGAGATTGTTGCAGGCATGTTATCGGTGTCAATGACTGGCTTGCTTGACTTGGTTGATATCGACGAGTTTGCTGGTTCTATGAAAAGAATATTTCGAAGGAAGAAGAGAACAAGTCTAAGAATTGCATTGTCTCTAGGTTCTCTGTCGAGCTTGTTTTTTGCAATTGTGGGCAATACCAAGCGAATAACAGCCTTCAATGTCTGGCCATTCATGAATGAAATAACACAGTGTTTGTAGATCAACTGGGCCTTCTTGATATCGGCGTAGAGTAACTTTTGGTTTTCTGACATTTCTGGGCCAAGCTCCACGGGCCAAGTCAAAAGCACCAAGAGCTCAAGACATGCAAGCATCACCTTTTCCGTGGTCCTTTCGTTCTTCACGGGCTCCTTGCGTTGACACTGGGCCTCCCATTGGCATAGGATCGAGACCAAATCGTTTGTCACCAAACCTGACTCCGCACAGGCCAATGCCACTTCGTAACTCTGGTTCTTTTCATCGAATGCCTTGATCCAGCGCTTGATATCCTTTAAACAAGCCAACGCATCGTGGCCCAACTTGTAGGGAGGAGGACTCTGGTTGGAAGTGTGGTCAGGACCTCCCAATGCCGATACTAATACGGAAATATGGGCCTTCAATAGCTTTTGGGCCTGTGTTTCATTGGGCTTGAGCGTAGAAGTCATTTCGAGAAGCCGATCTTGTTGGGGCTGGTCCGGATCATTGGGGTCGTCGGAATCAGAATTTGGGACCGCTTCTGATTCGTCCACAATGAACCCTTCGAGCTCATCGCTATAGACGTCGTACTCGTCTTCAGACCTACTCATGGTGATGAGATGTAGACGCGTGTAGCGCGTTGTGGTTATCACAGTTTCCCTATAGTCACGTGCTACAGCACGTGACAACTTCAAAACTGGCGTTGCACGACAACCGTCTCTGCTTGCGCGATGACGTCAGCACGGCTGGCCGTCGTAAGCATCGAGGGTCGTGTTCGCACCACTAGAGCTCCCAACCCTGGCTACCTTTAGTCCCTATACTGCAAACCGGAGCCAGTTTCAGGCACTTTATCTTTGCTAAGCCTTTGGGAAAGTGGGGCATGGGTCTTGGAGGATAAGAGATTTAGTGTATTGAAATCGCCGCGATACAATCTTGCTGACAATGTGATTTTAGTCCTGGATTTGACCCCGCTGGTTGGGCATCTCGTGGTCTACGAATGAGCCGTCTGGTCACATGACTAATAAGCCTAGGACACTAGTGACTAGAGATATGGCATTACGGAGTTGATAATATTGGTCCTTGCTTAAGATTTTGGAGAATGGCAACAGGAAGGATTTGAAAGAAGAGCAGATTGGAAGAGCAGAATGACAATGAAAATAGGTTTGGGGTGGAATTTGTAGGTCTAGTTTTGACCTACCTCTATCTCAGAGCCCGTGGTAGCTACCAGCACCACGGTACAGATTCTTTGATGTATTTCTGGTGGGAGCTGGAGCCCTTTTACTCGGCATTCTACTCTTTACAGTCTCTGCTTACATTTCTCGTTGTGGATCTTGGTAACAGACGGTCCAGGCGGGAGATAATTCAAACTATACGAGGTGTGACACAGTGTGATTTTTCAGTTTCTGGTTCTCGGATTTTGCCAACACGGCTCAGAGCCATGTGATACTGTTGGTGAGTCTCTAACGGGACAAAATTCATTTTTGGACAGCCAAAGATCTAGAAGAGCCAAAGCGGTCCCTGTTGAATACTTTCGAAACTTTGCAAGGGGTATACCGGCCTAGAAAAGGACATCATGGGGGAAATGGACCAGGGCTGAAATAAGCGACTTACGAGCTTCCTCATGTGAAAAAACGTGCCCCCCTTCCCCCTCTAAAGAGAAACGAACGTCGTTCAACAGGATCAATAATAAATAGCCAATTCCGAAGGACAGAGCTCCAAGGACCGAAGTTTGAAGTACTCGGGGGCCACTCAGGACACTTGTATTTTTAGGGTCCAAATGGACAAAAGAAGGACATTTTATACCAAAGTTAACCAACCATAATATACTTGAGAACCTGGCTAAAAATATCTAGTCACAATGTGCTTTAACCGCGAAATACTCAACTTTTGGTGAACCGGCTTATAGGACAACTCTATTTTTATTAGGAGCTCAAATCAAGAAGAGTTTACCATACAAAAACGTCGACAACAATTTAAACCATTATGTGTCCATTAAAAGCCTCGCGTCTCCCGATTTGAGCTCGAATTCAATATTTCTGGAGAAGTAGGGCTGAAATTGTCCCGATGAACTAGGATGCTGGTTTCGCATCTTGGTGGACCCTGTCCCAAAATAAATAATGAAGCGATACACTATTCATGATGTGTATGACTTACATCGTGCCTAGCCCGCCGGAAACACAACTTTAGGACCGCGATCCAGACCAGATCTGCTTATCAATGGAATATTAGGGTTTTCACTTCGGGCATCTATTTGTGGTTTATGGGATTATCACAACGGTTATGGTGCTGCATTGGAACCAGAATGCGCATATGGCTACTGTGGGCTGCAGTAGGCTAATGTATCTTCATGCATAAGCCCATGCGGGTGAACACACAAATTATGTCGAGGTTTTATTACCTACCAGTGCTTCACTCTGACCCCTTCAATAAGGTGGTTCTGTATGACCGCCTGAGGCACGGGCGTGCGGTATGTGGTATGAGGTGGCCATAGTATTGTCGTTTGGTTAAAAGTGGCAACTAAACGCAAAAGAGCGGTACAAGAAGGTACCCAAAGGTTTTCATTTGACTCGAATTGTTTCCAGTAGAATAGTGTGATTCCGTACCGTCCAACAACACCAAGAGATTCCAGCAATTTCGGGCGAATAGTGCCCCAATTGCACCAATGGAACCAGAGGTTTATGGTGGTTTACGGAGCTTTTGTGTGAAATGCTCGATGTCACCAAAAAGCTGCAGTAAACATGCATGAAAAGTTGCCTGAGCTCACTAAAAAGCCAAACGCACTTAGACGAATACCGAGAATACAAGCGGTTCTACTGACTTATGGTCATTCTGGACAGTTCTGAACCATTCCACATCTCTTGGTGTAACCTCAAATGTTCCGAGAACGTTGAAGGTTGCAAGATTCGGGCCCCAAAAATGACTTTACCAAGGTGGGCACCTTCCGGGATTTGGATTTTAGGTGAGCACTTAAAGTGGGTCAAGTACGACGGTGCCCCAAACACTCTCCACACTCTAATGTTACGAACCAACGCAGGGTCTTTCGATGGGGCCCACCCAATTCCCACCAAGTGGTAGAACCCACCAAACAATCACCATTGTGAAAATTCATCTAGAAAATATATCATGGTGTCTACCCGTCAAAATGTTCTGATTGGGTGCAACTGCACCACAAACCATTCGAAGGCTCACTTCATGACACACCCACTTATAACAGAACCTCGCCTGTCGGCTCTGGCCTCCGCGATTTGTAGTCAATTTTTCACTAGTCTCTACACTCCCGATCTCCTTCTTCTCCTAAATGTTCCCCTTCAGAACCCGCTGGCTAAACTGTCATTTTCAGCCGCCAAAACCTGAACCTTAATCAACCTCTCCGGAGCCTCTACGGAACCTTAACTGAACCTAAGGTGTGCTTAATCCTGAACATAACTGATGGCCCTCTTCCATTCCTGTTTCCTCATGCGCTTTTCTTATCCTCACCACCCCCTCCTCCATCGCCTCACCTGACCCCACCTGCTTCCTTTTCAACTTTACCCTCCTTCCTTCGTCGGTTCCTACTTTCCTCCCCTCCATTACTTGGGTTCATTGCTTCGTCGCCACAAGCCACCTGCATGGAGGTGTTTTTAAGCCAGAGTAATTACACTGTCTCCGCACGCCACTCGAGATCCTTAATTTTGTTTTCTCATTTACATCACCAAACTTGAGGTGGTGCAGTTTTACCGCACCCAGTGCATTTTATCAAATTGTTAACCAGTTTCTTCCTGATCTTCTTCACCTCCACACCCATTTTTTCCACCCTCCTCAGTTATTGCCCCTCGCCAAAGGGTAGCCATCATGGACGTTCCTTACAAGAAGCGAATCAGGCTTCCAGCCTCGTGCTCGGTGTGCCGTAAGCGCAAGTCCAAGTGCGATAAGGTCAGACCAGTGTGTGGGTCCTGTAAGAAGAAATCCATAGCACACTTGTGCTACTACGAGTCGGAGCCCGAAGACGGAGCAGAAAACGCTGGCGGCGCTGGTGCCGCTGCTAACGTTTCGACCTTGGGGACATTTCCGACGTACGCTACGAATATTCATCAGTCCTATCCCATTCCCCAACCTCCTCCTCCTCCTCCTCCCATTCCACCTCCACATGGGCCCATGCCTGGTCAACCGCTCTCACATCCCGGTCAGACGCCTCCCGCATACGGCGCCCCCGTGGAGTATGGCCAGCCAATAGGCCAAATGGGCCAGGTAGGTCAGGTGGGCCAAATCAGTCAAATCAGTCAAATTAGCCCCATGAACCCAATGGGCCAAATGGCACACATTGGACAAATGAATCATATGGGCCAGATGAATCAAATGGGTCAAATCAATCCCATCGGACAAATGGGACAAATGGGCCATATGGGACCTCCAGGCCCAAACGCCTTTCCCCAACCCACTCAGACCCAATATAGCCAAACAACCGCTTCACAAGGTCTTCCACAGATGCCATCAAATGGCCAGCCACCACAACATGCACAGCAGCTTCAACAACCTCCGCAACCTCCACAAAATTCACAACCTTCAAAACCTCCACACTCGCAGCAGCAACATCAACAACACCAACAACACCAGAGTTCACCTCAACCATCTCAAGCTACGCACTCACATATTGGTTCAATCCCCAGATCTTCTCAAAAAGCAATCCCTTATGGTTCTACAGCTTCCAGTTCTCCTCTCGGCCCCAATAGAAAGGACTCCATACTGTCGCAGGGCTCAGCTAACACCAGTCCTGCTCAAAAGTCGTCCCCTGCAAACCTGCAAATTGTTCCACTAAACAATACAAATCAACTTCCTGTCACACTGTGGTCCTCTATAGCTCGAACTCCAAATTCGACGTTTCCCCCGGCAAAAGCCTCTCCAGGAAGTTCCATGTTATACTCAGGGTCAGAATCTGAAGCTTACATGTCACCCTCAACGAAATCGCCCTATGGGTACCAACCCCGTTCCATGTCGTTAACTCAAGGACCCTTACCTCAAACACTCCCTTCCATAATTTCTCCAGGAAATCAGTTGAAACCACCACAACTTCCCCTGCATCCACAATTCAATTTTATGTCACCTAGTCATGAATCCTCGTTGAGAAAAGACTCCACGGACACTTCACTTCCTGCTCCTTTTGCGAAACCTACTGTGCCGGCTCACAGTACTTCCAATTACGTCTCCACCCCACTTCGTATCACAAACCAAACATCTAACGAATCAAAGGATACACCAAGCGATTCTACAAATGACAATGACTACCTTGTATCAGTTCCCTTGGGTTCCAATTCAACACTTCTAGTTAACCCCAAAGATAGTATCAGCATTTTCTCTAATGCTAGTTTTTCGCTCAATTTAGAAGGTGAATTATGGCAACATCATGGTACCTTGTCTTACGTTGCAATGACTAAATTAGATCCTTTTGTCAAGATTTTCCGTAGTTATGGAGTCTTGCTTTTAAGATCTGGTGAGTTGGCACACTTCATAAAGGATGAACAAATGAAAAGAAAGAAGACCAAGGCTACAACATTCAGTGATTCTGGTTCAAATCAGAGCACACCAACCAGGTTTGGGATGTTTGATTCTACTTCCAAAACAACATCTCCATTGTCAAACTCCAGTGAATTAAAAGATAATAAGATCTTAGCGGGAGGACCTAAACTTATTGAGGAAGATGGTCTTATCGTCGAAAGAATTCAAAAATCCATTGAAGAAGATGATGAATCTTCTGGTAAGGAGAAAGAGACTTCTAGCGAAGATGCAGAGCCTTACAAAAGGAAGCTACTGAACGATTCAAAGGCTGAGTCTGGTGAACACAAACCACATAAAAGAATGAAATCCAAGCATTCATATTTAATCGATTTATCTCAGGTTCTTAATCAGGCATATGCTGCAAGCGCAGATTTGAAAAACAGAAAAGCTTACTATGCAATGGTAGAGCAGGTTGCTATCAAGGTTTTACCAAACAAGTTAAATATTTTCAAGCTATTCTGCCGTTTCTTTAAGTATGTTCACCCCTTCATTCCAGTGATTGAAGAGAACTCCCTCCAAATGGATTTGCAAAATATCCTTCCTTCCTTCCCTATCTTCACACAAGACTATTATACCGAAATTAATATCGATAGTGAGAATTCCTTATATCTTTTGGGAATATTATTGCTTATGCTCAGGTTAGGATATTTGAGTTTGATCCACAACGATGCAATCTATAATGAATACACTGAAGATGAAGAGAGTATTGTCAAAGACATGAAAAAAATCAACTCACAGACGTTCGTTGGTGTATTAAGATTGTGTATTTCCGATTCCCTCATTACACTGAAGTCCACTTTTAAATTGGTGCAATGTCTCACGATACTCCACTTTTATCGTCAAGTTGTGCCTGATGATTGCCATGGATTAGGTGGGTCTGACTCTAACATCCTTTTTGGAGCAATTATTACACATGCTTTGTCAATTGGTTTGAATAGAGATCCTACCCAGTATGTTGCACATGATGCAATTCACAAGAGAGAACCATTATTAAAGACGTGGAGAAACTTATGGTTTTACTTGACACTCACAGATGCTTCGCTGTCCATACATACAGGCGCCTCATTGAAACTTGCTAATATGGATATTTGTGATGTGGAAGCACCAGGTTATGTGGATGACATTACCGGAGAATTAAACGTTGCAGTTTCCAAAATGATTCAAATTCGTGAGGTTTACCGTAATATTCTGGTGTTGATATCGAATCATAGAGTACATCCCAAGGTGGTAGATTTATTGGCCGAAACGAACCACTTGGAAAAGATATTTTTCGATTTTTTCGGGAAAGATTTCTTCAAGGAATGTATATGTAAACCAGCTGATCCAGAACCACCAAATGGATTTGCAATGACATCAGTCGAGAGGCAAAGAAGCTTTTTGAAAGTGATGAAATTCTGTGCTTTCATTCAATTGAGGACAAATTTGAGTTGCATATATTACATGATTTCAATCAATTATGAGAATCAAAACAATGAAGCAAAAACTCCATCCATGAAAGCTGGAATCGAACTTTTCAAAATTTTTTGCAAGAGTGTGGTCCAATTGGTTTACATTATGTCATATGTTCTAGATAATTCTGTCGAACTATTTGGAAGAAATTATGACTATTACATCACGGCGGCCAACGAAAGATGTATGATCAAGACCCATAGTTTCCTTACTGCAATTTTCGTGAGATTGTTGCATTACAAAAAAGATTGTACTTTGAACATCACCCATAATCCTAGCTTGAAACCACGGTTAGAATTATTAGAAAGTTTGTTCAATATTGTTATTCTCGAAGCAGAATTATTCGTTGGAAACTTCCGTAAATTGAGTCAAACATACGTCAATTCATATAAAATTTATGTGATGACATACTTTGTCTTACGACAATGTATGGAAAACCCGGGGGTTTTCTTTGAGAAGAGTTTAAGCGAACCAAAGTTTGCACATGAGGGAACAAATATGATGGAGTATTTTACTTCCTACGAGTTAGACTATTTATGCAAATTGTGTGAAGAATTCAGAGCAGCGAAAGAAGAGCAACACAAATTAAAGTCGGCGAAGAGAAAAGCTGTCAGTACAAAAACTATTGTTAAAAACGGTGTACAAAGTAAAAGTTCAGTTCCTTTCAATATTCCATTTCCCGCGTCATACACCCAAATACCTTCAATCAGTTTTCTCACCATCTCCCCCTCCAATAGTCAAACTCAGCAAGACAGCAATTCTAGCACTCCAGGTAACTACATGAGTGCGCAAGCACCATCTGTCTCAACCCAGAGTTCGGTCCCAACACTGTTCAATCAAAAAGAAAATCAATTGGGATCATTGGAGGAAACTAATGCAGCTGAGTTGGATCAACCAGTTTACTCCAACTTGAACAATTTCAACTATGGAATATTCGAAAATCCAGAAGTCGGCAGCGAGGATTTATTGAAGCTATTCGAGGTGTATGTGGATTTTGATAATAATCACCTGTGATAAATAAATAAAAGTGTAATATATAATAGATTATTAGCGAGAGATTTTGTGGAGATCTTTATGTAGTGTTGTTTTATTATTTTCTGTTAGATCGAGATCAAAATGGTGTAATAATTATATGCATCATATTTTTTATTGGGTTTAAAGATATCAGATGAACTAATTGCGAAAATAATTAGCAAAACATTCGTTTCTATCAAACTTCATCATACGAAAACCATAGGCTACTGATACGAATATGATTGCAATTAGCCTCACGATGTAATAGTGGTGAATCATAAACAAAATGTGATTCTACGGGATTAACTATGGCCTTTACATCGTCAATTTGCTACATGCACAAGACCATAATTTATAAGTTGGAATGATGTCGTATCAAAATAGTAAACCAGCTTCGAATTAACAATTCTTCCTAATTCCAAGCTTGAGCATCCTTTCTGCTTTTCAAGCTCATTCAATCCAAATTTATCACCATGTATAATAAGTATCCCATTAGCCTGTAAGTCCTTGTAAATTACGTCTCACAGCGTATAATTACGTGGAACTAGCTTACTTACGGTCAATTCGTATTCGAACACTTCAATCATCAGTTCGTAATCACACGAAGCGCAAATGTCAGGCTTTTTCACTGATAGTCGCATATACAATCAGTATTTTAGTTTTTCACTATTGTTCGCACCTTCAATACATTTAGTGCTGACGAGGCTCAACTATAGTCACAATCGTCCCATGGCTGATAAGACCTCGGGCTTGGTGCAAGTATCGGTTCAAGATCTAATCGGCTTCCCCCTCCATTTGTGACTTTGTTTCTGATCCTAATTCACGTCCAACTTGCAGTCCCAGCTTCATTACTAACCCTAATTCTAATAATAACTTCAATTATATAATTACAATTTCAATTCGTGTTCGGGTAGGGATCCCAAAAAAACAGTTCTTCCGAGCCATCCACGATTTCAAAACTCAAAACCCTCCACAAAACCCTCCACAAAACCCTCCACAAAACCAACTTTCACCTCTTCCCACACCCTATGGGTGTGGGCCCTGGTTCGAGGCTTCAATCACATGCACCAGAGTATGGCCAGCCCCGGGATCTTCGGCCGAATCCACCTCTTTCATTCCTTTCCGGGTGGTTCGACGAAAATGTCAAACTTGGCATGCACCAACTGGGGTCCCCGAGTTGCGCTGGGGCTGCCCGTCACTTTTGACGTGATTCGCAAATTCGACCTTTCCATTCTCTACCTCGACCCCAGCCCTGTGGCCAGCCCTACGAAGTTTCGTTTGCTCGGACTCCGTAGCCCTTTGGTCCAAGAGATGAGTTCAGGCTTGGGGTCCAAACCACCCTAGCCTTGCGAGATCTCCTGGTCCCGTAATTGGCCCCGTAATCGGGTGGTTCGATCTCTCTTCTATTGTGTGGACGTAGTCGGGAATTGCGACCATCGCCGTCCGCTTCGCAGCGACAGTGGCACGAAGAAAATCTGACAGGGACCTCTTGGGGCCCCAACGGCACGAGCTCTTTTTGTAGAGCATGAGATGAGATGAGAAATGACGTGGACGAGCACCGTAATACTTTCGTACCACTTAGCTGACAGTCCCTACCTGGCTCCATGGGCTCTTACATGCCCGTGGCACCCTCTCCTCTGTCGCTTGTGTCCCATGAGTTCTCCCTCCTCCCTCGTAAGGTTCTGGGGCTCCTCCAGGCCTCAACAATAGTTCAGGGTAATTCGCAATAATAGCACCTAACCGTCGCTAACCGTTTGTTGCACTTCACACAACAAGTCGCGCCAAATTCTTACTCTTCTTACTCTACTCTTACTCTTACCCCCATCACCCCTCCACCAGAGTTCTCTTCTTCTACCGGAGACTTCCACCCCCCGATCGCCGCATCAGTCCCAGTAGCTTCCCACCGCCATGTCGGAAGTCCGCCAACCCAAGAAGAGAAGCAGAGTTGCGCTCAGCTGCAACTACTGCAAGAAGAGAAAGGTCAAGTGTGACAGAGGAGTGCCCTGCTCTTCGTGTATACGATATAAGGTGCCCAATCTATGTGAGTACCCCAAGCCAAGCTACGCTGAGCTGGGCGCCGGAAACCAGATGGTCCACAAGTTCGAACGGGATAAGGACCCTGTCAACCACATTGGCATGATCCCTACGTTTTCGATCCAGAAGTTGAACAAACTGCAGCCCAGACCCCAGAAATCAAAGGCTCCACCCGCCATACCTCCTATGGTTCTGTCTACACTCACAGACCTGGTGCAGGCCCCAGGTCTGATCCACGATCTGGCCATTCCCCCAGTCCCCGGTCCCAGACTGGCCCCCACCCCGGGTCTGCTTCAACCCACCTTGCCGGCTGCCCAGTCTCTTCACCATCCCCAACAAGTGGGTCCTCCGCAACAGCTCAACAAACATCAAGCACACTTCACAAACCACTCTGCTACAATGCAACAACTCCCACAGCAGCCACAGCAGCCACAGCAGCTTCCTAATTTACATCCAAATCAGCTCCCAAACCAACACCCAAGTCAACATTTGAATCAGCACCCAAAGCAGCTTCCGAATCAGCATCCGAACCAACATCCACAACACCCCCAACCCGGTCCCTACCAAAACTACGAGCAAGAAAATGCTCCTGGATTGCAGTCGGAGTTGGAAATGCTCAAGGAAAAAATCAAGACTATAGAGGCATCACTCTCAAAGAAGGAGCCTTCGGTTGAAGATAATGCACCTTCTCCAAATGTGGGTGTTTATTCCAATTCATATTCCTACCAAAATCAACAGTCTCATGGTGGCACCCCAAATCCAACGGCTCCTCCTACCTACAATTTCCAACCAAGCTCGACGTCTGGCACGTCTTCAAGAATCAACTATCCGCCTGTATATTCTTCCCATGTTCCAATTCAACTTCCCCCAATCCATTTGCCACAACTACTGCCAGAACCTGCGACCCCCAATCTGCATCCGGAGGAACACCTTGGTGGGTATGCTGGAGCCAACAATCTCTACGTTGGTTTGAATCCCTATTCTTCTGAGGAAGATGTGCTCAATTTCTATGAAGGCTATAATCCTATTCATGTGAAAGATGCAGCAAGAAGAATGAACTTTGGACCTTTTGCATGGCTTTCTTTGATGAAGAAGGATTGTGGTTTACTGAGTATGTGGAAATTCATGTTCTCTTCAAAGTTTGATTCCTTCCGTAAGGCAGGAAAGCACAAGAACGCGGTGGTGTTTGCTTCGATGGTCACTTTAAAGCCACTCGCACAGGTTAATGAGGACGAAATACTGGAAGAAGATGAGACAGACATCGCCTTCCGTGAGCGTGCAATCGACCGTGATGGTTATAATGATTTGAGAAAGTATGAAAAGGATGATTCTAAGCCTTCACTGAGAGTTTCAAAATCAGAATCAATTCTGCTCCAGCGCAGTGCTATCAATAAGAATGCGATCTCATTAGGATTGACATTATTTGAGGGACAAATCGATCAAGAACTTCAATTGATCGAAAAGGTCAAGATGATATTACCCAAACAAAAAGTAATTTGGAAATTAATCAACAAGTTTTTTGTTGCTGTTTATCCTTACTTACCATTCCTTGATGAAGAGAGTTTCAAATCGGAAATGACTCGTATTCTTGGTCCAGATTCGGAGGAAGACAAACTATTGGAAGTATTAAAGGTGGAAAAACGTTTAGATTTTGCTCATTTAGGAATATTGTTAATCGTGTTGAGATTGACATATGTTTCTCTATTCTCCAACAGAAATGCAGACAATGAGTCAAACTTGAATTCGGTCGACCCGAGCCCTGAAGCTCAAGAATTGAAATATCTTTTACAAAATCCCATTAATATTGATATTATTCATATGGCACAACTCTGCTTGGATCAATTTGAGTTACTTCGCAAGACTAATCTTGTTGTTTTACAGTGCGCTCTTTTTATGCGCTGCTATCACATGTTTTCTCCTGAAGATGGCGATGGCTCTGATGGAGGTGACAGTCAGATATTTAATGGAATGTTAACTCAAATGGCTTACTCGGTTGGTATCAACAGAGAGCCTGATTATTTCGAAAGTTCTGTCAAGGATGGTAAGACTAATAATTTAGCGAGAAAGATATGGTTTTTCTTGGTGATGAGTGATATGACACAAGCTTTCAAGTATGGAAACCCATTGAGCATCAGTGAGAAATATCATGACACTAAGATTCCCTACTTTAAAGCTGAGCATTCCAATGTAAGTGATACCAAATTAGAGGAACAGGTGGTGATCTCTTTTGATCATATGCTGCAATTTTACCACAAGGTATTACCTATAATGGAAATGTGTTTGGACCTTAGAAGGACTTATAAATTACCAAAAATTTTAGAGAAGTTGAGCGAATTGGAGATTTACATAAATACCAACTTTCCACCCTTGAGAAAGTTCGCAAAACCATATTCAGAAGAAGAATGGAAATTTCCATTTATCAAAACGTTGACATGCAGAAACTGTATGAGCATGAAGACATTTTTACTCACGACATATTTCCATATCTTCTTGTTTTACGAAAAGAAGCAAAAATATAACTATGCATTTTTTTACTTAAGAAAAATTATTAGTATTGCATGTGTTGAATTGATTCCTTCATTTTGTCCTTTGATCTTAAATAACCTGAACAATTTCGGAGATGCAGCAGACATGATTTTAAATCCTACTATTGAATCAGCAATTCATAGAGTTTGTCAATTATTTGTTGGTATCTTAGTCAGAGTCAACTCCGAAATTTTCCGCATGAAGCATGATCCTAAACATCATGAGAATTTGAGAACCGATATTCAATACAAAGCAAAATTCGGTAAGCTTTACAAATATTCCAAAGTACAAGAAAAATTGTTGAAATTCGGAATGGTTGCGATGTCCAGATTAAGTCAAAGATATTACTATGCTTGGAGAGTAACCAAAGCACACACATTCTTGTTACGACTTATAATTGGCGAGGATTTTTATAAGAGTATCACCAAAGATGAAATTACTTTAATGCCGATGAGCCTTGACCAACTTGATGATTTGATAATCATAAGCGAAAGCTCGGTGAAGAAATACGCCAAAAAAGCAAAAATCTTCCATGCAGAGAGTGAATTGTTCGAAGGCATCAATGAAGAAGATATTGAGTTGGGAAGTAGAATTCGGGGCAAAAATGGTGGAAACATCACCCCGGTTGGAGCGAAGAATGGTAAGAAATTCCCAACTAATAGAGGAATGAAGAATGTTGTCTCTTCAATTCCTTCAAATCAAAGTCCTTATAGCCATACGCTGGTGGGATTGACTAGCAATTATCCATCCTCCGTTGATTCTGCCAATAATTCCGAAATGGAAGATTTCCAATTCATTGAAAATGCCGAAATCGATAAATTGTGGATGCAAATGGCCAACATCAAAAACGACGGGGTGGTAAATGGAGATAATGAATTCACAGGAGTAGATAATACTTATCAAAATGACGGGCATATTGGTGCAACCCCTATGCAATTTAATCCTGTCAATTTAATTCCAACTCCAATGCTTAATCCTTTGAGTCCGGATAGTTTGAACAACACCAACGTTAAAAACAATCCAGCTGGGCAACCAGGACAAGGAGACGATTATCAATTAAACTACCCCATGACTTCTAATGACGTTTTTAATAATTTCCCTATTGACCAATTGTTGGGCATTGAGGGAGTAAGTGACTCATGGTAAATATATTAGAATTAACATGTGTTATTATAGTAGCAACGAATTTAGTAGAGTAGTGTTTAGATTGGTGTTAATAGCTATGGAAAGATCATATCAAGTTACAACTCACTTTAGAGTTATAGCTGATGAGTTTTCCAAATTTTGGAGCTTTTCATTAATTTCTAAACAAATTTAAAATTTAAATTCGAACATGCAAAATGCTTCACAAGTAGTCAAGTCACAAATCGAAATTCACAGCTACCAATTACTCTGACAATTACTTCACTTCCTTCAGATAAAAGGTGAATACCACTTGTGACATTATGGTATACTCTCGTCACGTGATACAATTACATCAGCCCTAACCCACATAGGTCCGGGTAACACATTGCTCAGCAGTATATAAGGAGCTCATCCCCCACCAATTAATTCACCACGCGAAGGTCAGGCGATCTTCTCTGTGAAAGATATAGGATAAAACATACAGGGTGAGATGACGACAAAACGCTGTGCACCAGTCAGAGTACTCTTTTTATGATTGACCCAGTATACCCAAATTTCTGAATCATCCTTTATGTTTTATTTTATCACTTTTGCGGACTGCGTTGGATGAATATCGTAAGAGAGACGAGGACTTGGAAATTGGAAGAAAGATGATGAGTATAGTGGAATGATTGAAGAAGGCAGAATGATGTAGGTAGGTCTAATCTTTGAAGTCCATACTGTAATGTGAACTTGCAAAACTGGACTAGAGTATTGCTAGAGTCTGATTACTAGAGGCATCTCTAGAGGCGTGGGAATAATTATTCAGGAAGTACTCTACTATGATTACTATTGGTATATACCAAAGTGATTCTGGTGGTAATGGCACTTCTGGTTCATTTTCTGTACTATGCTGTTCAGATGGGTGCTCTAGAGTTGGTGCGTAAATCAATCATAAGCGAAACACAATTTGCATACACTAGAGTAGAATCACATTCTTCTCTATAGGTGATTGTTCACTTTAGTTCACATGCATTCTGAGTCAACTCCAGACTTCATACCTTCATACCTTCATACCTTCGTCCCTTCGTTGGTTATGATTTCTTAATTTCCTTAGTTCAGTAGAACCGCGTCGCGGTCGAGAGTGAAAAGTTTCAAAACTTAAAGCTTCAAAGGTGTATCTGATAAAAACGGTATTTTTGGTTTGTATCTCAAGGGGTTTTTGCAAAAGGCGTCCATACGCCATATCTCTCCAAAGACGTTAAAGGACATGAGCAAGGACCGAGGAATTGAATAAGAAAGGGAACATGAGACCAAGAAACGCGATATCGGGAATAAGTGAACTGGATAATATTTTAAGGTTGTAGAAAGAATGGAGAGAGAGAGAGAGTGAAGGGGAGAGAGGTTAATAGAAAGGATGGTAGAGAATATCAGGGAATGAATCGGTGATACAGCATCTGCAAACGGGAAATTGAGGGATCATGAATATTACTATAGTGAACCAGAATTGTGCAAATACCATAGGTCGAAACAATCATGAGCTTAGGCCAGAACACTTTTATGTTCAGTTGTAAAGTTAATAATTATTCAAGACCATAAGCATTGAATCTGATGGAGCTGTGTAATGTACGAAAACGGACGTACTCAAGCTCAAATTGGTATAACCTTTTTTCAAGTCACAATACTATTTTTATGGTTATAATACTGGTCCAACTATTGACAAAAAAGGAATTACTTAGCTTTGCTGGAGATTGTGAATGAATAATAGTGAAGAATCAAAGAGGTTCCCCACCTTTTCCCTTGCCGTGTAGATACTCATACGAAAGCTTTTGAAGGCAAGATGATACTCCCAAATAGTACCTTGACAATAAAAATGATACCTCTCTAAATCCGTCTTGATACTTTGCACGGTGGCTATTTTAAATAAAAATTCTAAAGGCACGTTCAAAATCCCTTTCACAGCATTTTTCTCCAGACATATAGCATCGCCCCAATACTTGTCACGCCGTTGGCCGGTATCGCTCTTAGTTCCGTGTCTTCAATAAACACGGAAGTACACGGGCATTTGGTTTGCGGAATTGCGTTTAGGGCCCCCAAAAGCGTAGATTAGACATGGCTGTGACTATGTCTAGGATTCCGAATCAGACTAATTTATTGTGCCTCGGCCAATTGATCAATTGTCCTATTTTGAATTTATAATTGAATCACCAAAGTTCAATAGATCATTTCACCATATTATCAGCTTTGCAGAAGTTATTGATGCATCAATTTCCTTACAGATTAAATTAAAGAATAGAATTCCGTGGCACTTTAAAACTGGTTTAGGAAGGCTTCACAATTCTCCAAGACTTCAGGTGCATTTTCATAATCTCCATGGTTTCCACCTTTTCCACATGCAGAAGTTTTTCTTTCTTGTAGTGTAGTTGCTTGCATTAAATGTTCTTTTCCAGTTGTTCAGCTAGATGTGCGTGCAATTGGTGCACCTAGTGAACTATTGTGAAAATGTTCGTGGTGAAGCATTGTCACCAAGGATCTATTGTTGGCTATTGTTGGAGAAGTTTTATTGATTGTGTCCCACAATCCACAATCTTATTACCGTAGAGAGGTAGTAAGGTAAAAGCAGGAATGTCAGGAATGCTCAGAAGAATGTTTCTGAGGTTATGGAGGGTTGTTATTTGGTGCAAGTGTCGATAACTTAGGCTAAAATCGGGGTGTGTTCTGCGCACCACAATCGCTCAAGAAAATCACAATCCATGGGTTTCTCGAACAAACGAAGGAGTGTAGCTACAGGCATATGAACAATGTGTTTGTCCGTGGAATAAGTTTAAGTATAGTACGAAATAGGAGTGTGGAATGGATTCCGGACTATGGAATGGTGGTGTTTTTCGTATATGGGTTCACAGTTATGTGCCAGTCCAGTGCTAGGGCCAGCACCAGCGGGTTCGAGGCTTTGGCCCAGGGCGACGTAGGGCGGCCGGAGTCGCGGTGTACGCTGAAAGAGATTGAGTTTGTTCTCGCTAGGGGCCATGCCTGCGACAGCCCTGAACTTCCCGAGCATAGACGCGAAAAGGCATTAGAAGCCAATGGAGTAGAATCATAGAAGTCAAAAAACCATAGATGTTTTCGAGTCTCGAGGCAGGTGAATATTTCCGTAGGGGGTAACAGGAGATGAGCAACGCAGTGGGACAAGTGGGAGGAAGAGAAATGGGACAAATATGAGAAGTGGAAGAATTAGGGAAAGAGAAATGGGAAAGAGAAATGGGAAAGAGAAATGGGAAAGAGAAATGGGAGTCTGTTCCTATACACATCGTGTGGTAAATTTAACTTCCAATTACGGTGGTTTGAATTAGGACCTACGCCTTAGTCCAAGTGATACTCTTGGGCTTTAGCACATCGAGAGCAGGCCACTAGCGATAGACACCAGGGATGGAAATGAGTAGGGTGTGAACGGAACTTGCTACGCGGGAACATTACGCCAATTGAGAAATATCGCACAATAGCGATTGTTGCACCAGAACAATATGCTAATATGCTGTGGTGGAAGATTGTGATTGTAGACAGATGGGAGACATTAGCACCTTAGGTACGTCGGGCATAGGGGCTAGGGATGGAGATGGCGGCGTTGTTCGTGGCCGCTTTTCCATGCAGACACACATTGTCGTTACAACGTTGGTTCAAAGGGGCTAATCAACAGATCCAGAGTGCAATTCCACGGTCCACGGTGGTTTCCAGTTACAAACTTATGGCGTTACCCTACGACATTCTCCTACATGTGTTGTATGGCTGGAATATTAGCGAACAGGTACAAGGACAAAAATACCTCGCGCGGACCGTGGTGGAAAAAACGTCTACCACGAAGACAGTCAAGAGGTCCAACAAGGAACCAAATCTGGCTGATCGTTGTGGGTGCCTGATCAGACCAACACCAAAGAGGGATGAAACATTCCAGATAGAGCAACTTCAGTGTAGATCAGCTCCCCGTGAGTGTGGGACGGGGTTTGACACAGTCTAACCAAACATCGCAAATCGCACCCACCTCCCAAACCGCATCCCAGGCCCTCCATACCAGCACCACCATGGTGAAGATGCAAAAAGAGATTCAGCACCAGCCTCGGCACAGCGTTGGCCAGGACCAACGCTGGCCCAACGCTCGTTCAGGTCGCGAATTTGACACCGCTCGTCCAGGTCTACCAACCCCCGGCCAGCGCATCCAGTGCTCCAAAGCAAACAGACAAGACCATCTCTATCCCGGCCAGGACAAGCAAACAGTGGAAGGGACCAATTCCACAGCTCCACGTCGAATTATGCCAGAAACAGATACATCTGTCGTAACAATCGGCATTTGTAGGAACTTCTGGCGAACAAACGGCAGGGAGCACCAAAACGGTAAATTAACATCGCCTGAAAGATCATAAGCCTTCTTCGAATAATACACCCAACGCACAAGCTCTGGGGCAGCTCTGGATCGAGACATTATTTTTTCGTTTCGGCATTCCGGACATTGGCCAAACGGGAGAGGTCCACGACATAGATCTCCACGATCGCCATGGGGGCCATGGCTTCCATGGTTCTGACCTCACCCACGACACTGCATTTTGCAGGGCAGATCGCAGTGGTTCTGTTTCCATGTACCGACTTGCCTCCCTCTCAGATGTAAAGGGATACCGATAAAAAAAGATGGGGAGGGATGGAAATATTTTCTGCCCTTGGTGCGAAGCTGAAATTTTTCAGTTTCCACAGCTTGGACATGTCAACGATCGTGTGGTCAACGGAGCACATCTCGAGGCCCCAGGAACGTATCTCGTGTTTGGGGACGGTCTGTTGACATTTCAGAGCAGGGAGCGGCCGGAGAGGAGTCCTGGAGGAGCTGGAGTGTTTGGTTTAGTGGAATCTCTAATGGCTTTAGTGCGTGTCATACTGCGATGGCCAGTGCGTCACTACCAGAAGGCTCGCCTTGGGTCGCAACACTTCGCCTCCACCATGGCCCAAGCCCATGACACCGGGCTGCCTAGGGGCCACAGGTCTCTAATATTATGCTCACTCTGCCCAAGCCTGTCGCAAACCATAATTAGTGCCGTAATTATGCCATAATCAGCCAATGGTCCGTCGCCTCTGACACTCTCACATCTCGCAATATCTCACTGCGACGGCCTCTGGCCATCTCTCAGCATTTTTCACTATTTTCACCATCGCACCATTCCTCCATTCCATCTCGCCTCATCCCTCGCTGCCTCCTACCACGTCTCCAGGTGTCTCCTGAACCCCGTCCCCATACACTCCTGTCGCTCTTGTCTAATGGTCCACAAAGCCCTCCTATTCTTTCAGGCCCAGGGCCTTTTTGTTCCTTATTCCAAGCCTCTTCTGGGACAGTAGATCCCGGGCTCATTTCAAAACCACCGCGACGCGTGTTATATACCTATTGGAGCAAGCGATGAAAGGGATAAGGTTGACGATCCCCACGAACTTGGGTTACGCGATTGTTGACGTTCCTTTGACAACTCCTGGCATCCCAAACGGGTGCCCTAATAGGCGTGGTTTCCAGGCACTATGCAGCATGTTGATGTTGTTTGTTCTAGCGTGGTTCCAATGAAAAATTTCAATATATAAGTCTGACATCTCCACATCGTTGGCTATCATTCACCGTTCGACTTCAACACACCCGTTTCCGTTCCTTACTCCACACCACGTCACTTCGCCTCATATCGCTTCGCCTCACATCATCACTTCACCATGTCTGCCCTCGACTTGAAAGCTTTGAACATCTTCGTCAACTCCCCCATAACCCAAGACATGATCCACAAGATCGTGGTCACCACCTTGCAAGTGTTGCCTTGCCAGGACACCAAGAACCACACCTACACCGTCAGCGGCACCCAGAAGCAGTTGCCCTCGTTGATGACCTTCTTGACCAAGTTGGTCCGTTACACCAACGTCTACACCGGCACCTTGATGGCCACTTTGGCGTATCTTGAAAAACTCAAGTCCAAGTTGCCCAAGAACGCCCAAGGCTTGCCATGCACACGTCATCGCATTCTTCTCAGCTGTTTGATCCTCAGTTCCAAGTTTCATAACGATTCGTCTCCAAAAAATATCCACTGGGCCAACTACACCGATGGACTCTTCACCGCTAAAGACATTAACCTCATGGAGAGACAGCTTCTCTACCTCTTGAACTGGGACTTGCGCATCGACAACGAAGACATGATTGCAGCCGTGGACTCGTTCCTCGACCCAATCCGTTACGACTTGATCAAGTCCTCCAGAATGCGCAAGTATCTCTCCAGAAAGAAGGACGAAGCCGAAAACCAAATGCAACAGCAAACCTTGCTGCCTCAATCTCAACAACAACACTACAGACAACTCTCGTCCTCTTCCATTCTGTCGATTGCTTCTTCAGTCATGGACTCCGCGTCGACCTCATCTTCTTCATCCTCCATTGGCTCACCTTCTCCCGAGGTGGATCCTATGATCGAAATGACTGCGGTGAAAGAGGAAATCGAGTTGAACAAGTTGTTACAGCAGTTAAACAACACTCACATGCATACCAAGCAGCACATCGCTTCTGCTTATTGATTTACGACTGGGATGGCGTAGTTTCTGGGTTACTACACCACGACGTTTCATATTACTTATGGCTTTGGCTTTGGCTTTGACTCTGACTTTGAATCTGCTGATTTCATGATGTCTAGTCGCGTCCCATAGCTGAACTTTCAATTCACTTCTACGATTAATTATTAATGGATATTTTTAACATCATTGCAAATACTGTAGCGAGTACATTTACGAAGTAGTTGTAGTCTTGGACAAAGGGAAAAGATTATCGAAAACTACGAACCTTGGGGTGATCTTCCAATGGTGAAACATCTGAAGTCATATCTTGCTAAGACCATATGGTTCCATCAGAGTCGGAGCTCACACGCGAATTGCCCCAAAAGATTAGAGAGATGTGGTAGCGATCGGTGATTCACTGTGTCACTTTTTCGCGGATCTTGACAGGATCCTAGGTCTGGAGCTTGTTGAGTCGCTTGATATGCGGTACGTGAGTTTAGCCGCATTTGGTTTAAGGGCACCAGCTCCTATTTCAGAGTTCCCCTGGATTATAGATAGTGGTTAGATTCAGGTTTCATACGCTTATGCATATTCCCAGTCTCATGCACGTAATTTACCAGCCTTGGAATGATGGAAACTGCGTACGCGCACGACCCGCGACATCTAGTGGAATAGACCTATTGTTGGGGACAAACAAAGACCCCAGCAAATGCCCCAAAGGGGTACTGGATTATCGAGGAAATTACTTGGAACAGAAGGAGAGGCTCCGCAAACTGGGTTTCGAGGTTTTCGCTGTCCAAAGCGCCCAAAGAGGGCATTTCCAGTGTGTTAGGGGACATTTATACAATGCTGCGCCAGGTGGACCGCCATATATGGCCTGAGAATTAGCTAATCAGTTTGACTCACACCAACTTCAACAAAGAAACACCACCAGGCAACTAAGTCAGCAATAAGAGGACGAGACTTACCATAAGCAGAACCATATCACTCTAGGAACTACACCCAAGTGTTGTACCCATGTTAATTACTTGTTCTGGTGAGACAGCATTGAATCTTCAGAGTGCTTCGCACCAGATGTCTCACTACTGATTTCACCGTACTAAGTACACAGGACGAGATGTCTTGTGGGGCTGCTTTCCAAATCGGCCTGGCTGGACTTGAAACGACTTGAATCGCCTTGCCATACCGCATTTCTTGCTTAAGGAAAATCAAGCTCAGGAAAGAGTGAACCAGTAGAAAGTCCAGCAAAACTGACCATTCCAGGCTTTGGATCTCTGGAAAGACTCATGGTTCTGCACTGTTGCCGTCTTGGGCAGTTCCTGCCCATAGTATGACTGGTATTGTCATGGGCCACAGACCCCATATCTGTTGCCAGGACTTGGGGTTAGCCAATGCGTTTGGGGTGCCACAAAATCCATTCCCGATAAAGGAAAAGTCACGTGACACTAAGTAATTCTGGTTTTATTTCACTTTCCCAAGCCCTAAATACCTCAAGACTGGGCCCATTCTCATCTATCAGACTCTCTGCATTCATTCCTCGCATCCTCAGTCCTCTTAGCTCTTCTCAGGATTAAATCTACGTGGTATTCTCGCCCCAAGTGACCTCCGATCTCCCCATTCGCACACCAAAAACAAGTGATCCTTGACCTTCACATCTACACTTCCCACAAGGATGAACACGGTCAGATACTTCAGCACGTCGCTGATACGGAGTCTATCCAGGAGCGCCAGGTTGTACAAGGACGAAAAGTCCAAGCAGTTGCTAAAAAACTTGGGTTTATCGCTTCAAAAGGGCAACCTCAAATCAGACGAACCAGAGGGCCTGGAGAAGGACAACAAGAACAGAAGTGCCACCGAGTCCAGAGAAGTGGATAAGCATCAAATCGAAACCAAGAGGAAACAGATCGTCGCATCCTCTGACAAGGACCCCCGTCCAGCCACCCAAGCTTCCTCGGAATACCAGAGCAATATGGAGCGCCTCTATGGGGTGTACGATGTGGTCTCCCACATGACCACCGATGACATAATGTTACAGAAGAATCTCGATCAAGATAGACAACTTTTTGCCCATAATTCTCACCATTATCTTAAACGCAAAGATATCATTAAGCATTTGCCGGATGAAGTGGATTTATTTAATCCCGAGCAACTTCGGCGCATAGAGGACATCTACGAGAAGTTGACTCTTCTCGATACAGACAAGTCGGTACAGTACAAGTATTACAAGCGTTACATAAAGAACTACAGCGATCCGGTTATGGTGATGATCCAGGAGTTCAACGGAATCAACAAGAAATTCAAGCTGTTGCGTCGGTCAGAAACGGAGACTTTGAGCCTTAATCTTGAAGCATATCACTACGTGGAGAATCTCCTTGGCTCACCTTACAATGTTGTTGGATTTGATTCCACTCTCAGTGGACTACCTTTACGCAGTGGTAAGCATAAAATCACCGAGAAATCCTACCCTCAGGAGTTCGTGGAGGATTTGCAAATGTACAGAACAAAGATTCCTATCCATAAGAGGGACTTGGATTTTATTGAGCAAGAGGAGGCAAGCCAGAACATCAATCCAAAGATAATGCAAAATTTGGCCCACTCAAATGAGACTGGTGATATATCCACTGGTGATCAACGCAACAACTTTTTCAGCGAGATATACCGTCGGCTTGAGATTCCACATCATGCCATTAGTGTGAATTCAGTGGAAAACTACAACTGCCTTGATCTTAATAAGGATACTGTGATTCGGATCGAGAATGAAATTTTAATGATGAAGAAAACTTTGCATAACGAGATTGAAACCGTGATGATGAAGCAATCAATGAGTTCAAGAACGATGATATATAACGACCTTAGCAATATTCGTCACAACCAGTACCAGTTGTACGAGACCAAATCCTCCAGTTTAATGGGGTCATCCGCAATTCTCGTCGTGAATCATCACATGAAGGAGTTCAATTTGATACCAAACTACGCATTGGTTCTTGATTCTCGCAAACAGTACAAGAACTTGCGCAATCATCTCTACAAGATGTTCATCATCAATTTAGAGGATCAAATTGACATCTTATTCCGCATCAAGTATCTCAATGAGAAGGAAATGAACCGATTCATGAAACGCATTGTCAAGAACATCGGGCATACCATTAAATTCAAGCTCATGAAGCTATTCAAGCCAGTATGGCGTCAGTCCAATAGAGAAGCTGGAGACCTTGATGCACTCATCTTCACCCCGTACCTCAATCGCTCCAATTGCTTCAAGAGAATTTACTGGTTAAATCAGCAGGAACGGGGGTTAAGCAGTGGAGTGAAGAACTCAAGCATGACACGTAGGGGTGCATTGTCGGTGAGATGGCGGACTTTTGACAATTTGATCGAATACTAGGGCCCATATACATCATATATAGACCATATTCAGAGTGCATATAATGACCATGAGTAACAAACATACACATAGCACCAAGATACTGGGCCGCGCACGACTAGGTAGCTGGTGAAAAATTCACCAACCTGTAATAACCAATACCTCCTGCCATGGCTTACAAGAAAGTGGGGCCACCCCCCAAGAACCTTCCACCTTTGCCAAGGCTAAAGATCAGAAGACCTACAGTGGCCAAATCCACCAACCAATGTTTCGTTCTCATGTCATCGTTGTTGAACTGTTGGGCCTCCAACGGTGAAGGTGCAATGCAATGTGCCAACTTTGAACACGATTTGAAGAGTTGTATGGAAGTCCATAAGCCAGAGAAGCAGAAATGGAGTACTATCAACTATCATGCTGGCCGTTTGTATCCAAGCTTGAGAGGAAAGGTCAACGATTAAGCATTCAAAAGAGGCTAGCTGAGACTTGTCCTAAGCTCACAGGAAGGGCCAGCTCTGCCGTTGTACATAGATCACGGGTATAGGTAATATCAAGTTACGAGTTAATATTGCAGTAGTGGAATATAGCCAAAATATGAAAGGAAAAGGGATCGAATCAGATTAGAACGAGCGATGTGATAGTGAAATGAGGATCAATTGATCAAGAGGCTTCATGAACCGATAATAGAGGACGAAAATTAGAAAGGTCATATGGACATGCGATATCCACCATGATTTTAAGCGAGGAGTAAAGTAAGAGACTAGGAGCTAATTTATTTCGAACGTTAATCAGGAAGGTAACGAATGAGACAAGAATGATTGTTCCTGAGATTTTGGAAAAATTCATAAAAGAATCCTTCGAATAATGAAGAATTGAAGATTTTGGATCAGCGAGTAGACTCCGATGAGTATCATGGAATCGTTTAGTTCTCCGAGTACTATTAGAATTAAGGAGGACTTATAACTCATTCTCCAAGTGTGAGAATTGATAGCTTTTAAAACCATTCTAACTATATTCTTCGAACATGGAAGCTCAACTAGGTAACTATTCTTTGTATTGACTTCAATTATGAGTAGTAGCGAACGAAGCACATCTTGGCTACATTCCCCTACCCAAATCCTAAAAGTGCTAATACCAATCACGATGAGCCTCTACAAAAAATATAAATCTTTCACGAAGATACTCCAATTCCGTTCACCACTATTCGTATCATTGAAAAGACACATTTACTAGGTTGTAACGAATTAGCGTTTTCTAAGTTCAATTTTATCTACCTATTTTGAAGAGTTCCCCTTGTAAATTGTCTGATTTCACTGAGGAACTTGAAATTATCAAAAAGGAGAATTTCTGAAAGAACCCTGATAATACGCTACTAGAAACAATCACGGTGATTCAGTATGTTGAGCTCTCTTCTAAAATGTTCAAGATCCAACTGCACATACATAAGGTACACATACTGTTATAATTATTTCCATATAAGATGCACTGCGTATGTCGCAGTAGTTGAAGTAGTAACCGAGAAGTACAGACAATAACCTCTTCTGATGCCCACCACCCCAATTCAAGGCATGAAGAACATCAAGTCTTCAACTCTATGACTATCATCGTCTTTTAGAGCACACCTTGTTAAAAAAATTGTTCAATAATTATGATATCTCCTAGGCTCAAAATTGTGGAACCATAATTCAGCCTACACAAGTACTTCTATGCACAGGTCATCCTCATCGATACTGTTATTCTTCATGTCTAAGGGCATCTCCCCCAACTTCCCCAACTCCCCTAACTCCCCTAACTCCCCTAACTCCCCTAACTCCCCTAACCCCCCCCACCCCCCCCACCCCCCCCATTCTCCCCCC
>JAKTXJ010000023.1:0-214602 GCA_030582495.1 Suhomyces terraborum | reverse complement strand
CTACGCTGAGCTCAGGGATGTACAGGGGCTCTGCTCCCGGTGCATCTGGGTCAAGCTCATGATTATCGTAATGCAAATGTTCCTGATGCCCGATCACAATATTGCCTTCATCGGTAAGCACAGCAAAATTCGTGAAGCAACACTTGACCCGCTGGAACCTTCCGAATTTACCTTCAGACACATTGAAGTTCGTCAACCAATTATTAAAATTGTCCATGGGCTTGATACAGTCTGCAAGTTCATTGACTCCAATGTCTTCCGTCTTGCCAGCGAATTCCAAGGCACTAAATTCGAACTTGTAGAGTTTTCCAGTGTCCTGTGCGATGTAAAGCACATAGTCATATCCGACAGTGAAATCTACCACATTGGATTTGGTTCTTGGAATAACAAAATATTTAGCCTCTGATGTCTTGTCTCCTGCCTTGACTTGTTCTGCAGTTACTGCATTTCTGGTGTACCAGATCACAATTCCAACTTCGTAGATGTAAGCACCTGAAATATTCCACCCAGCGCAGATTTTGATGATGGATAGTTCTGCAAGATTCAACCCTGGAAATTTCAAAATCACCCCCTCATTGCTGTTCGAACCAGTATCCCAGGTTAAGATATTGTTGCAATCATCGAGGGCAACGATATGTTCTCTTCCACTGGCAAGTGAAATGATATGAGGTTTCTTGGTGCCATTGGTGGCTACAACTTTCGGCAAATGCAACTTCGTAAGAAGATTTGTTTCCTTGATTGAGTTGACAGGTTCGGTCTCTGTCTCATGTTCTTGTGTTGTAGTGGACTCTGGAACTTCATGCTGAGGTTGAACTCCAGGGAAAGGATCAGTAACATTCAACTCCTCTGGCGGTCTAGTGAGACTGGGATTTGGCTGGAGCATTCGTCTCGATTGTGGCGGGTCAGTAGAGGGTTCCTGATTACGATGGTACCCACGGTTGACAGTAAATGGGATGGAAATAAAACCTGGTCCACTTCTGATACCTCTTCTAGACAGTAAGTTTGGAGTCCTCTCTAAAGCTGCCAAAGCCGAATACATCGGCGAAGTTCCAGCATCTTGTTGTTCAAGTGGCCCTGGGGTCGAATGTCCTGATAATCCTCGATTCCATGACATTCCAGTGTAGAAAATTTCTCCACTGTTGGTTAAAATCAAGAAACTGTATCCGTTTGCTATTACGTCAATTATGATATGCCCGTTGAATTCCGGAACGTTAGTGGGTGTGTGGACATGTCTCATTCCCATTCCGCTGGTAGTCAAGTGACCTGGGGGGACCAGGCTGCTCAAATAGCCTAATCTTCCCATGCTGGAAGCACCCCATGTATATACCTTTTGCTTCAACAGGACTCGATTCTTGAACAATTGGGTCCAGTTGAGCGAGTCTGAGCTGTCTATGGTAAAATTGTTCTCATGATTGGTGAATTTCTTGTTGTAAAGGATCTTGTACAACGCAGTCGTCAAGGAGGAATGCTGGAATGCCTGGTAAGTTGCCTTGTTGAGCAAGGAGAAGTTGAAGATGTCCTCAGGCAGAAGGTACTGGGGAATTTGAGTTATGAGGATATCATACCCCAAATCCAAGATATTGGAGCTCATTGGAACACACCAGTGAATTGGTTAGTCAGGAGTTCGGAAGAGGATTCCGGAATCGAGCCAGAGAGCAATGTAGAGACCAAAAAAGGGTCAAATCCAAAGACTGAAATCGCGTGTTCAGTCGGTTTGAGGTGAAGTAGTTCAAATTGGATCAGAAATCGCCAATAAATGGATAATTGGGGACTTGATCTGTTCTAAAAATATCTGATCTAAGCCGATTAGGGGTCCTCGCTGAGTACACACGAACCTCTAGACTTTAGGGATAGAGCTTGTTAAGAACAGGAATTGAAAAGTGCCCTCGTAATTGGACTCAATTGGACTCAATTAGCCTCGATGGATCAAATTCGGGGGAGGCAAAACTCGAACTTTTAGGGATGGTTACTTTGGTATCGTTGATTCAAAGGCTTGAAGAGCTTGGGGGGTTGGAACCGTCGATTCGATCAAATGAAGCAGAATTGTACGGAGTTGTACTTATGGATTGGAGCTGTAGGTCGTGTAGAACTGAAAAAGTACAGAGGTAAGCTTCAAAGTTTCTGTTGATCGTATCGATGTTGGTAAGTGAGTTTCTTAGGGTTTGCCATCATCCTTGATCAGGTGGTCTATCAGTTGCCTAAAGCAGCTGTCGCACCCCAAGTTGGCATTATTGCCCAATATAGAGCACTTTGACAGTGCGACGGGAAGTCCGTCGGCAATATGCAGGAGCACGCTAATCCCGAAGTGACACCATAATCAAGTGTTCAGCACAGCTGTCTAACCAGTTCGCTAATCGTACCTCAATTGCAGTACACCACCTCCAATTCCTGCATACACTCCATTACACGGTCCCCCGTTCAAAACCCGAACAGTTGATCTCCATAACCTCTCCATCGAGCACACAGGCCAGCACGGATCTTGTTCTCTTGTTTCATCATGGTCTTGAAGAGGACCAACGTGTTGTTATGTTTGATATTGGCAGCATTCATCACCACCATAACGTGGTCTTCACGGTCAGCTTTCGTCGTGAGCCGGTTCAGTAAGTCTCGTTTCTCCGATGACAGGTACACCAAGGTGGTTTTGAAGGTCTTGAACCGTGTCAAAGTGCCCATTTTGACCGAAGAGTCCCAGAAGACGGTGTTGATACTTTCCACAATCATCGATTCGGAGGCTTATGGGCCAAACAAGCTGTTCGGGGACTTTTTCAGAACCATGGAGTCGCTTTACCAAACACACAACTATCGCATAAGTATGGGGTTATTGGTCAAATCCCAGGAAGAATTTACTACTATTGAGAAGTTTCTCCAAGCCAAAGAAACAGAAAAAGATCCACTTACCTCCAAAATTGATAAAATCACCTTGGTTCATGCTCCTCTGGTGGAGCTGATGGCCACTTCGGAGAGTGAGGACAGACATTTGGCTTCTTTTCAGAGAACTAGGAGAAAGGGCATTGCCAGGACTAGAAACTTTCTCATTGCAACTGCATTAGAAGACGAAACATACACGCTCTTTCTCGATGCAGATATCATCAGTTTCAAGGATCCAGAATCTCTTTTGCCAATTTTCATCAATTCCAATCTTGATATTGTCGCACCAAGAATAACCAAGGGAGATGACAGAGATTACGATAAGAACTCATGGAGAGGAGAAAGAACGAAACCAACACCAGAGCAGTTTCAGCTAATGGACCAAAACAAGTGGGAAGAAGCAGCATATGTCCCTACAGACATCCCTAAAAACATGTTCCATTTCACAAGCTACCTCATCAATAAGGAAGAGTATCAACAGAATAAAAATATCCAAGACTATACAGTGGAATTGGATTCCGTTGGAGGTGCAGTTCTTTTTGCTAAATCCATTATTTACAAACAAGGTATCATTTTTCCAACTAGTCACATAGTTGGTACTACTTGGGAAAGACAAGAAGGCTACGATGGAGTAGAGACCGAGGGGTTGTGTTATTTGGCGAAAGGACTCGACTACAAGTGTTGGGGAATGCCCAACTTGGTTGCCTACCATAACGATAGATGAAGATTTGTGATGTTATTGGAAAGATTAATTTATTAAATGCACTATATACTTGTTAGTAGATTTGCTGCATCAAATATGCAAAAATTCATTCGTCAACGTCAGTGATCCATTGCCAAACTTTCATGATTTCTCCATGATTTTCGATAAGCTTGCACGAAACGTTGGTATTGTTCTCAACTTTATAAATAATTGAATTCCAGAGCTTGACTCTTTTTTTCAAATTATTTTCATTCGCTAAAATGAGATCACGGAGCTGATTCGAACCTATGAACGGATTGATGTTTCGATTGCTCATGGATAATTTATATTGGTACTGTAATTTTGTTAATACATCTTTGTAGATTATATCAATCTTGATCAATTCCACCTTATACTGATTATACTTGTGTTGAATAAACTTGATAATGGAAAAAATGATGATCATGATTATGATTTTGAGTTTATATTGTACAATAGAGCCAACAATGCTATTTTTCAATTGGCACTGTAAGCTGAGGTGCGATAAGGACGTTGATCGAAGAATCTTGTTCTGCGTGCGTACCTCGCTTTCAGTGTTGTTAACGTTAGTAGTGAATGCTTGGGGTGATAAACTTGTAGGTCGTGTCTGAATGTTAGTAATTTCTTCCTTGAGATCATGATTCACCGACGAAGTAACAACATCGGTGGTTTCCAAAGATAAAACTTGCCTTACAATTATATCTGGTTCGTTTTCAAGCTCAATAATTGAGCGTTGCCACAATTCTTCAAATTCCTCCACTGTGATATATGGAGCTTTCATAGACAATAATAAGCCATGAAGATCTTCAAGCAGAATTCCAGCATCCTCGACATTTTCGCTCTGTCCACACTTAACCGCGGCATTCTTGGTACGCAACAAGTCTAGAGCGACATCAATCATGATTTCTAATTTTTCGGCTTTCATGGTATCGGATATACATTTCTTGTTCCTTGGATTAAGAATATTGTTCCAAGGTTTGAATTCAACAAAGTCCTCATAACATCCAAGCTCTAATTTTGGGAAGCATCTGGCATGGTTTGGACATGGCATACATTCTGGCCTGAAGTTAGAGTCCAAATAGTTTCCAAGCATTTGAAGGTATGGATGATCATTTTGCGAGAAGGTAGGTTTGGTGATTTCATGACCACAATATCCGACCAATACGAGCTGTTCTCTATACCAATAGCCAAATAAGCCTGCAGAAACAATCAAGAACCATCCAACAATAGTGAAGAGAGCGGTAATTGTAGATCTATGACTACTCGTAACATTTTCTTCGGTAAAGCTTTCCTCTTTAATTTTATCGAGAACTGACTTAGATGGAAGAAGCTTCTCGGGTTCATTACTATCTTCTTCGTCTGACAATTCAATGTCTGAAAGCTCACTTTGCAACGCATTAATTGGAGTCAATCTTGGCTTTGGGGTATGGGTGAGGAGTGCTCTGGGAGTTCTTGCTGGTGTTCTTTGAGGAGTTTCGTGAATGGTGGAGATCAAACGTTGAGGGGTATCAGGATGGAGTTCGCCGAGGTATTGGGGCTGATGTGTGACTCCAAGCTGAGCTGGAATGTTGAAATCAATTGTGGGATGGATCACATTGTCTTCTTTTTTGATTCTAGTCACAATTTTATCGAAATCTTGGGTTTCGTCGTAGAAAGATGCAAATGAGACTTCAGATGCTTTTTTTGAATCTGAGACAGGCAATTTTTTCGGTGTGGATTGTTTAGATTTGGACACGGCCTTGGACTTTTTGTGGACTTTTGCACTTGATGGACTTTTCAAGGAGGTGAGTCTAGAAGGCTGTTTCTTGTCCACATCATCTTCCTCTTCCTCCTCTTGTTCATCTTCTTCATCCTCCGAGAAGGCAGATTTTCTGAGAGCTTTCTGTTTTAAAGCCAGTTTTGGTGACGAAGAGGCAGGACCCTTCGCAACCGGTTTTTCAAGAATTTGATTTCTTTTTGGTGACTTGATCTTGGGAGAGGCCTTGGTGTAGATGACAGAACTATCAGACTCATCAACTGAAGCATTGGATGCTTTTGGAGATTTGGGGGATTTTAAAGACTTCGCAAGTTTTGGAGATTTTGGAGATTTTGGAGATTTTGGAGATCTTGGAGATCTTGGAGATCTTGGGGACTTTGGTAAGTCCGTTTCCTTCTCATCACCTTTAATATCCTTTTTCTCACTTTTCACAGATTTATCCGTGGAATCCCCATTAACGTTCAGTGCATTAGCCAATGGTGCATCGGCCATAGTCTCATCTTTCATCTCGTGTTCATGTTTGATTTCTGGCTCGGGATCTTCAGATGTGCCTGCTAATTTGCTCTTGGAGGACTTACGAACAGTCTCCGACTTCACACGCTTCTTCTTGGTATTTTCAGAGGGAATTTTTCTTTTTCTGGATGTGATTGAGACAGGTTGGCCTTCAGAATCAGTGGTGTCCCCCATATCCTTCTCCGAAGCGCTCAATGGAGAAGCCAAGTCATCGGATACGTCTTGGTTCTTGAGATCCAAGGAGTTGGGGGTAATTTCCTTCTCGAAAAGTTCGATTAGCTTTGCTTTTTTGGAGTTGGAGGGAACCCGGACTTTGTGCTTACTGAGAATGGACCGTAGCTCGGTGACCTTGAGCTCATTAGGATCGAACCCTGGGGTTAGTAAGGTGTTTCTAGAACGTTCTACAGCAGTAGAAGCTGCTCACTAATACTCACCGTCCTCTAAGTACTGCTTATCAGCCATGATAGGTTGCCACCTAAAATTTGCAGAGGTGTGTTTGTTTATGTTGGGACGCCACGCGACATGCGACACGCGACACGCGACATTTTCTGTCTGTCATGTGACCTCCTCTCTGCTCAGTTGATGCGAAGTGGTGAGGCTGAGACGGGCTTCTCCCGTCACGTGACCTTTTGGCGCTGTCACGGATGACTTTCCTTTGTTGATTGGTTCTATGCAGGGTGCATATGTCGCAGAAGCACGCACGGTAGTGTTCGAAGACATATGTCTACTTCCCTACTCTATAGTGCTTCTTCAGTTCCACTATGCCATGAACTCGCTACCAAATGTAGCCTGAGATATGATCCACACTATCGAGACACTATGTAGGCTTCAACAGTTGTTCCTGGCGTACCCCAATATCCTCTCTCTTGTTTCTTTCTTTCCTGTACAAAACTCCAACAGTGATGAGAGATGGCCGAGTACGCCAAGCCAGAGTAGCTCCATCACCTCGGAGAATGCCGCATTGGTGTAAATCCGCTGAGCAAATCTTCACTTCTGAGATATGCGGTTCTCCAATGGAAGAGATGGCACGGAAGTTGGGCCGAAGTCGGAAAGGGTCAAAGGGAAAGGGAAAAGAGCCAACAGTCCCAAGAGCCCAAGAATGAAGGGCCCAAGAATGAAGGGCCAAAAGAATATTATGCCAGAAGGCCACAGCAACAGACCAATGGGTCGGATGGTTACGAGACCAAAAGAGGCAAAAAGCTAATAGTGTGCTTATCAACAGAACTCGAAAACCTGTGCTGAGCGATGCCCTCTAATTTTTACTAATTATTTTAGTCAAGCAGGGAGAATTTTCAAAATGTAGGGCTCACACAAGGCTGAAATTGGGAGGGTTCACCGAAGAATGCATGGGGCTCACAAAACCTGAAATGCTCAGCTCAACAAACGCTTCTGTATTCATACCAAAAGGCGGTTCCACGCGAATCAAAGCCCTGTGGCCAAAAATACCTACAACCCACTGATACGCCCACCTATATGCCCACCAATACGACGACTGCTGGACTTATCTCGTCTCGTAGGGCAGAATGAGGCTCTCACCGCACGTAGACCCCGTGGTGATCCTTGGTGGGTTCCTGGCCCCACCTCAGAATCCTATGACCACTACGTGCCCCACCCCGATTCCTTTAGCCTCTTCTTGCCCCGCCTGCACCACTAACCCAGTGGTTCTCTGCCTATTGGAGCAATTAATCGGTGCCTGGTGGTGGGAGGGAAAAAATAGAACCACGGTCTCCACATTGGGTTCCCCAATCCACCTATTCAGCAGTAGTAGCCCTCTTCCTCACCAACTCAGCAATGACTCCTCTGGAAACGAAGATAAGTGCAAATCCCCTCCCCAATCTCTCCATTTCTCTTCCCATCTCATCGCTGTTCCCCTTCTCGTCACCTCATCGTGCCCGTCATTCGCATGATTCGCAGCTTTTGATCGTTCGCACCATTCTCATCTCATAGCCAATTTCCAAGGCTCTCCAGTTCCACCACCCACTCCATTTCTACACCGCCTTCACAGACGATCCCATCCGCCCTGTCCGAGAATCCCCCACGCCGCCCGAACGAAACTTCCTTGACGCATTCCTGAGATTCCTGCACCGCTTCCAAACCGCTCTGGTTATTGCTTGTTCTGTTTCTTGTGGAGACTCGCACACGTGGTGGCACTACACGTGTGCTCGTATGTGGAAGTGCCTCCTCTGATTCTATATATCTACGGGGCTCCCAGGTGACATGGTAACTGATAGGACTCCGGTATTACGTTATTGTCTCGTAGTACCACCATCACTACCTCCACGTCCACCCCAATACGACTTGAACCCACTGCCTGCCCGAGTTTCTGGAGCTTGAGCTGTCGTTGATTGTTAAATTGTTCCTATTAATTGGCTGCGGTTCCGGGCCTTCCACACCAGCGTCCCTCACTGTGCACCGGGCCTCTCCACAATAATTAATCACTATTGTGATCAAATTGTGTCACCGTCCGAATTCCCACCACCAGGAATATTTTTTGTGGCCAACATAGGCAATAGCCAGAGATAATTGCTAGGCAACAGGCTATCGATTATTGATTACTGATTAGTGGTAATTAGCAGGCGATTTATAATTGGCGATTGCTAGGTAGTATATCTGTGGGAATTGCTGGCTAATTATAACTGATAATTATTGGTGGTTCGCAGCTCCAAGTGTCTTTTCGACTGAGGTACACCCATTCCTGCTGCTCTATTGTGGACTCCACAACGTGCTGATTGTTCCTGGCTGTGTCTAGCATTCCTGGAGTTACGACCGCTGGATTGACTGACCCTCTTAAACTTTCCGTGCTGGACCCAAGCACCTAACCAGACCCTCCCAGATCCACGTGAAACGAGCCGTCGCAGGCATTTCCTTCACCGCGTGGTACGCCCTAATTCTGACACTCGTGGTACGCACCCCACCACGGCCTCATAAAACCGTCGCCCTGCCCCACACCGGCCCTACGACCACCGCACCACTGCACCACCGCCGCTGCTAGTACCACCCATAGCACCAGAGCACAACCTGACCTCACACCAGTCCATCACCAGACCTCCACCTCGGACCCTGTCGTTCCGCACCTTCTCCCTCCAGTGACTTTCTCATCCCGTGAGTCTCCTCGGGAGTTCCTCGCTGCTCTGTTGCCTGTGTCTTCCCGTGATCTGCCCGTGATCTGCCCGTGTTCTCTGGTCACAATTGTCCTCCAGTGCCGCACATCCACCTCGCGGTAATTACACTTATTAGTGGTGCTCGCTTTCCATGCACTCCATCTTACTTGTTAAAGCTTCTGTGAATCTGTTACGCTACTACTGATTCTTTTCCTCATCATTATTAGAATGGTCCACAGCGTTTCCTCCTACTATGAGTCTACTAACTAGATCGTCTCCGTTTCCTTCCCCGAACGATACCGTCATCAATACCATCTCGCCCAAGATGTCCACCAGTTATACTGCCACCACCTCGGTGTCGTCCTCCTCTCCCGCCAGGCCCCGGACTCACACCTGGGTAGTCAAAACGCCCTCCGACCCATTCTTGGCCCAGTACATCAAGAAGCCGGCCCCAGACTCCTCCTCCTCCAACCAAAGGCTTCTCTTCAACCTCATCAACAAACTGCGCCATGATAAACTGCTCGAGATCTACCAAAAGTACTTGGTCCACAGGCCGCCAATAGCGGTGCCCCATTTCAAACACAAGAGTCCGGCTCCCACGGCGGTGCCCGTGGCGCCTCCGTCTCCGCAGAAGCCTTTTCTGCCCAAGAAGAAGCCATCGCTCAAGCAGTTCAGTCCCGTGTCTTCCAAGCCCCAACCTCCTCCCCAAATCATCAAGAAGTACTTGCCTCGCGAGTTCATGGACTGCGCTATTGACGACTTGATCAACCTCATCACACGGATGATGCTGTCGCTCATCTCGCTCAACGACAAGTCGGTTCCAGCCTCCATTTCCAAGCCAGTCTCCTCGTCGAGCTCCACCTCCTCCAACAGCTTGTTGACTCGGTACCATTCACGTACTCCTCCTCAAATATCAACTCATACTTACCTCACAAGACTCACGAAATTCAACAACTTCAACTCCGCAACACTCTTAACAACCATCTACTACATCGACCTCTTGTCCCACCAGTATCAACCTTTCTTCACACTTAATTCATGGACCGTCCACCGTTTCTTATTAGTGGGAACTATGCTCGCTCAGAAGGCTATGGAAGACTTCTTCTACACTAACGACCACTACGCCAAGGTCGGCGGTGTTGCAGTGTCCGAACTCAACTGCCTAGAACTCGACTTCCTCGAGCGTGTGGATTGGAGATGCATGCCAGGAAAGCAACTTCAGACCAAAGGTGAAAGCTCCATCAAATACGCTAAGGATGTGCTCAATTTGTATTACACTCAGCTTATTGATCTCATGGGCAAGAACGTCACATCTGCATCCAGATCAGAGGGAAACAAGCATATTCATTACTTCGCGGGTTCTTTGTCCCCGTTAGCATCGACCAAGCCGTCTTCATCTGATAATGAAGCTTCCATGAAGTCACCAGGCGAAATAACATCAGGTGATGACGACATAATTATAGACAATTCAGATTACGATTCGAATGACGAAGATGAGGATGATGATTACTATGGAGTTGATGATGAAGATGATGAAGACGATATTGGGGTAGACGAAGTGGATGAGGTCTTACCATATCATGCAGAAGAAGCTCAACCAGTGATGAATAAGTACAATGCAAAAGGTTACAGCACTGATGGCTCTTCGTCACCACATCTTAAGAGAAAAAGATTCAGCACTTAGTCAAGTTCACAATCAAGCTCAAGTTTAGAACTATGCTTATTGTGATGTTCATTTCTTTCCGATAACTTCGTTATTACTTTTGGGTTACAAGACACTATAGTGTCACCGGTTTATAGGGTAGAACATATCGAAATCTACAGGTATTATTTAGTCATGATTGAAAACTATGTAACATTCGTAAAACATTATTTAAATTTATATATCGATAAAAGCAAACTTGAGAAATAAATTTCGTGTGTATCATGGATTTAGAAATAGGTCCATAATACCAACGACTAATTCATCCAACTGAAAGTCCAACTAGGGTTTTTATTGAGGCTTAATGAGCTCAAAGGAACAGTATAAGCTCCTGTCAACGCTCATTACCGCACCAAAATTATTGAATTCTCCACAATAGTTAGGGGCTGAGAATACGGTCACCAATTTTCTTTTGTTGAAGAACTCATACCCATCTTCAACAACCATGTGACCTCTAACAATCAAGTCCATTTTGAATTTGTTACAGAAGTAATCCACGTGTTTTTTACCAAAACAGTAAGACACACCACGATCATTTTTTGGCCAGTTTGAAATAGAAAACGTCTTCACCAGAGGATCTGGATCGGACCATAACAAATCAGCCAAAAGTCCTTTGTCAGGAATGTCGGTTGGTCTCTTGATGTTTTCAATTTGGTTCAAACTGTGCAAATCTGGTGATAATCCACCATGAATGCAAAATATCTTATCATTGATTGTGGCTGCGAGAGGTAAAGTGTTGAATACATCAATGAACAGCTTCCACATTTTGTGGTTACCGGAAATTGAAGGTAAACGACGCTTGCACTCATCGTAGAAGCCGTAAATCTTGGTGATGTTTGCACACTCATGGTTTCCTCTCAACATGAAGAAGTTCTCGGGGTACTTGATTTTGTAACATAACAAAAGCAAGATAGTTTCTAAGGATTTGTATCCTCTGTCAACATAGTCACCCAAGAATAAATAATTCGAATATGGAGGGTAACCACAATTGTTGAAGATTCTAATCAAATCGTGAAATTGTCCATGTATATCACCAATAATTTTTACAGGAGGTGATAATCTGAGAAGAGTAGGTTGCTCCAAGAAGATAGATCTAGCCTTGTGAAGGATATACTTCAATTCTGTGTTGGTTAATGGAAGCTTGTCCTTGATGGCACGACGAGAGGAGGGTTTCTTCGACATTCCTATGGCCAACAAACGATCGATGACAGAATCGATATCAATTTCCAGCAGATTGTTGGTGGGAAGCAAGGGGGGTGAATTTGACAAGTTTGAAGAACTTGAAGAAACATTTTTAGTCAAAGCTTCTCCAAGAACTGCAGCACTTTTCAAATCATGCTTCTTAAGATTTGACAAAGATAGTGGTTTAACACTCTTACGTTCTTGCACACGGTCTGTCTCAGCAATAGAGTCGAGTCTCTTGTACAGCGCATTTGGAGTATTTGACTCAGAATCCTTGGAATCAGCCTTGTAGTACGAAGTCTTCACGAAGGGAGAAGTCAGAGCCAGGGACGGGAGCAGATCCGAATCCTTGGCCTCTCCAAGAGAAGTGAAGACCGGCGAAACAGTCGAAGCATCGGATTTGACACTATCGAAGGAAGATCCGTAAACACCAGAGGTAGTCTTCAAGAGTTGAGCCATGGACGCTCCGATTTCTAAGTCCAAGTCTAAGTCTTGGATGGATTGCTTGCGAACACGACGGGGAGACTCCGATACGGGTTTCGACCTGGAGCGGGAGTTGGGGTCTTGCGGCTTGAGCTTGTTGTTGTAGTTGGATGAATAAGCGCCGGCATTTTGGGAGCCGATATTGATGGCTGGGGATCTGGCGGAGCTGCCAGACGATAAACTAAGGGACGATAGCTGCGATAGCGCCGGCGCCGACTCTTCGGCCTCTAGTTCGCCACCGACGATGCCGGTGGTTGCGGAGTTGGATTGGGTATTCGGCAGGGGGTCATCTTTGGACGGGCTGTTTCCCATGTTCGGGCTGTGAGGAGGAGTGAAACGGCGAAGAGGGACTGGGGAGCTAAGATGGGACCAAGGACTGGGGGTGGCTGCTGGATGAGTGATGGGAGAGGAAGTTCACTAAGACAACTGAGTAACAGGGGAGAGTGTGGACCAGACTAAACGACCTCGGAAAGAACGATGGTGGAAAGATAAGTGGACCAGATGGGACGGTGGCACGGGCTCAACAGACGGAGCAACGATACAACTGAGGGTTGTGGACGGAGGACGGCGGACGGCGATGGTGATGGCGCTGAATACGACGTCTAGGGAACGAGCACTGGACAGCGTCTAAATATATACGGCCTTGGCTCAGAGATTAGAACAACTCACAAGAGAAGTAGTCACAAGAGGAATAAAGGATTTGACGATGTGGTGCAGTTTTTCGCGGGTTGTGAGTTTGGGTTATGGGCCTGAGTAGGGAGTCCTGCGTAGCCCGTGCTGGGGTTGGGAGTAGGTGCGGGTTCTGTGGCTGTAATAGCTGACAAATTAGTGAGAAACGTGGCAGGGAACAATATGGAGGACAGGGGAAATAGAGAGGAACAGAGAGAAAAGCCAGTGGAAAGGAGAAAAGAGAGGGAAGCCCGCACCGGTTCCGGGGCGACGGGCGATGTGATTGGTGGAGAAGCGCAGGAATTAGCGAGCAAGGATGGGAGGATGGGAGGAAGTGGATGGGAGAGAATAGTACGGGATGCTAGGGTACGTCAATAGGATGCTACGGTACGTCAATAGGATGCCACGGCACATCAATGGGTGCTATGGGTGACTAGCAGGAAGGTAGGGAGGGATCGGAGCGTAGCTCTTGTAGAAGAGAGGAAGTAAGGTGCCATGGAAATGGCACCGCGGTGTGCGTCGGTGGAAGCAACCCGTGGTGCTAGGACAAATGGCTAGGGACACTTTTGCGAGGCTAGCGAGGACTCTCACGGTGCTAGCTGGTGCTGCAACCACCGCACCACGGAGCCAGCGACACTTTTCCTGTTCCAGGGCCATTGTCACCGCCACGGTACTGCGAGGACGGATGTCCTCGCCCACCAAGAGCGGTGAAAGCTTCGTTCGATGCCACGTCAAGTTCCCATGCCCGCAATAAGTACCGGAGCAGCTCGGTAACCATTCGAGAACGGAAAAGATCACAGTTGTGCCATTCCAGACGAAAATATCCGCAGTGGCACCGTTTCAAGCGGAATCCTCTCCCATGACCTCTACGACACCAAATGGGCCAATTCGGGGATTTGACCTGGGGTACTCCTTCCTACACGAGAACGAAATTCCCTTTCCAATGTTTCATATGAATAGTTCCGAACTTCTCTATTGCCTAAAGAGGTGTGTGAGGATTCGGAACTTTATATGTCGCACCAAATTGCACCAAAACCCTCCAAATTGCACCTGGTGCTCCAAATCGGGCTACTGGGTTTCTCACACAATACATTGCAATCACAGGCATCAACCATAAGAGGGACCTTCATTCTGGAGTATCCCCTGCACGTGTTGAATCCCGTATCTCTTGCGGGGTCAACCCTTAAATGCTTGGAACTATGCACGGTAGAGTAATTTCGAGGCACGTCAAACTCTTCTGACAGATTAACTCTCCTCACATTAAATGTGTCAAACATAAACTGCCGAATGAATAGATTCTTTGGCGTACAAGTGCCTAACTGCGTAGCTTAAAGCGTAAGGAGTTACTCCTCCAATAATAAGGGTCTTTGGTCCAAATTGCGAAAGCCCATCCATTCTTCCACCCATTCTGGTCAATTTAGTTGCAGTGCCAATTGAACCCTGGGCGTGGGTAGTATGAAGCTTTACAGAATCGCAGTTGTTGGGCTGATCTCATGGTGAAACCGTCTTGGAGGCAGGACTCCACACGTTGTCACTCTTTAACTCTACTTCCATCTCAAACAAATCCCGTAGTAGCCATGAACATTCATGATTCCACCCAACTGTGAAAGAGTTCTCAACTTATAAAGTTTCATCGCCCCAAAATTGGCCACTTTTTCACTTCATCTCTACCTTCATACGTACAATTCAGATGAACAGTAACACCTCCTACGTGAGTGTTTTCTAGCAAGGTTACTGATTCCATACTATAACTCTTCGTCCCTTTTGCTCATTTTGACGCTCTACTTTACTCCAAAGTCATTCTAATGTCTCGAGACTTGCTACCGTAGTAGCGCACTCCCATCACTATTCCGCAGAGTCTCACTACACTTCCCCAGACTCTCGCTAACTTCCCCAGACTCTCACTAATTTACCCTCAGTCTCACTAATGTAGTCTCACGAATCAACCTCTCTCGCGGCAGCATATGTTCCTCATTCGTCCCTTTTCTTCATTGGCACGAATGAGTACTTCTAAACCCATAAGGTCAGCAGGATGTCTCATCATTGGAGATGAGGTGCTCAATGGTAAAATTTTGGACACAAATTCTTACAACTTCGCTCGGTTCTGCTTCAATGAATTGTCCATTCCTCTAAAGAGAACCATCGTCTGTGGCGACGATAAGCAAGACATCATCAATTCCCTCGATATATTGAGAAACCAAGACAAAGTGGACCTCATCATCACTTCTGGAGGGTTGGGGTCCACCCATGACGACATAACCTACCCTGTTTTAAGTGAATACTACGGCTTGGACTGCAAATTGGACCAAGAAGTGGTGCAAAGAATGAACAACATCAGAGGCTCCTACCTACAGAAATTGCCCCAGGACCAATTGAATGCGTTCCATAGGATGGCAACATTGCCAACCCCAACAGCAGGCAAACCTACCACGGTGGATAAGATCTTTGTGGAAGAATCGTTGTGGTTCCCAATCGTGGGACTTGATCAACAGGTATACGTATTACCTGGAGTTCCTCATTTGTTCACCAAATTGATCCTGGCAATGACCCCGTACCTTAAAGAGAGGGTTCAGACCGATGGCACCGCATTGACCCGATTATACGTTAAAACAACCTCATCTGAAAGTGAATTTGCTCCATTCTTGACCAAATTACAGGAAGAGGTCGACAGTGCCTATGGCAACGGAACGGTGAAAATAGGAAGCTATCCACATCTCAATTGGAAGATCAACACAATTAGCATAATAGGAAAGGTTCCTCTTGTATCGATAGAAGCATTGAATGGTATTGTGGAGAAGGTTTTGACCAATGTCCAAGGCAATCCTGTTCAAATTGATCAGATCGAAGAAGATAAGCTCACAAATGAGGAACCTCCCAATAAGTAATCGAAAAGCTTAAGCTTGACGAATTTTCTTGAAGATATTCATTATTTGGGGTACTTCTAGTGAAATGCTAGACCTTATTTATTCTTGTGTCATATCAATATATAGATATTTCCTATCACATCCTTTTAAACATATTCATTTGTGTTTGATTTTGGGATTCTCATTCTAGTTTCACATCATCAAAATCTTAATAGTCGATAATTTTTGATGTTTTGTTAAGACCATGACTTTTTTCCTAATTGACCGTGGGACAGGCTCCTACAATAAAGCAGCCAACTTCATTTTCCTTTTGAAAATCAAGATGAATAGAAACATATACATTACTGCAATGCTCTACTTACAAAATCTATCCTGATTAATGTTAGATATCTCCATTATTACTATATATATTGTATTGACATGATTCAAGGCCCTTCTAATTACAACTTCTCTTGAAAGACTTTGATAACTTCGTCGATGGCAGAATTGATGCCCTCTGGCTTGTCACCCATACCTTGCACAATGTTACCCTTTCCGCCAGCTTTTCCACCAATCTTGGCAGAAACAGCTTGACCTAATGCAGTGGTGTCGATACCCTTGGCAATAGCCTCGTCAGAAACATAACAACCGTGAGCAACCTTGTCACTAGAACCAGTGATCAAGTAGATAGACTTGGTCTTGTGAGACTTCTTGATCAAGTTGATGGCCTCAGTAATTGCCTTTGCGTTGGCGTTGATTGGAACATGGCTAACCAAATATTCTCCTCCGTCTTCCTTAGCTAACCACTCGTTGACAACATCCAAGGTCTTCTTGGACTCTTCCTTTTGCTTGGCCTTCAATTCGTCCTTAATGGCCTTGTCCAACTTGTTGAATTTGTCGGTCAACTTTTGCTTGTCCAAGACGGAAATAGATAATTTCTTCAATGCAACACCCAATTCCTTCGACTTGGCTTCCTTGGCTGGGCCAAATGGCAAATTGTTGGCATGTTCCAATTCAGCATCGAATTCTCTGGCAATTCTTTGGACTTCGTGAGCCTCGTTACCGGTAACGGCAACAATTCTTCTGATACCCTTTGCGATACCCGATTCTTCGATCACAACCAAATCCTTGATTTCTCCTGTCTTAGCAACATGAGTTCCACCACAGAATTCAATAGAGAGACCCTTCCATTCCTCATTCTTTGGGTTGGCAATCAAGTCGTCGATTGGTGCACCAATGGAAACAACTCTAACTGGGTCTGGGTAAGTCTCACCGAAAACAGCTCTCAAACCGTAAATTTCCTTTGCAGTAGCTAAGGAAACTTCCTTGGAGTAGACAGACTTGTTTTCTTTGATGTAGTCGTTTGATATTTGTTCAACCTTAGATAATTCTTCAGGCTTCAAAGCTTGCTTGTGGCTGAAATCAAATCTCAACTTTTCAGATGCGACCAAAGAACCCTTTTGGTCTACAGAGTCTCCCAAAACTTCTCTCAAAGCAAAGTTCAACACGTGAGTACCAGTGTGGTTGTTTCTGATAGGCCATCTTCTCAATTCATCATAAGTGGCAATGATCTCATCATTGACCTTAAGAGATCCTTCAACAAGAGAACCAGTATGTAACACGTAACCACCGTAAACTTGAACATTGTTCACATTGAATTCGGCCTTTCCGTCAATGACTAACTTACCAGTGTCATATTCTTGACCACCTTGCTCAGCATAGAATGGAGTCTTGTCTAACAAGATACCATATTGCTTGGTAGTGTCTGAGATCGAGTCAACGAAAGCAGAGCCGTCGTAAACGGCAACGATATTAGCCTTGATGTTCTCAAGTCCGTACTTGAAGGAATCATCAGTTTTTGGAACAGAATCATTGGAGTCTAATTCGGATAATGAGTGAACATCTAACTTGACTAAAGTAGCAGTGTCCTTGTTACCAGTAGCCTTGGAGGCCTCTCTAGATTCTTCCTTTGCCTTCTCGAAACCAGGTTCGTCGATCTTCAATCCAGCTTCTTCGGCCATCAATCTGGTCAAATCGACTGGGAAACCATAAGTGTCGTACAATCTCCAGACGTCCTTACCGGACAAGGTTTGTTCAGGAGTCTTGGAAGCAATAATGGCATATTGTTCGAACAACTTCTCACCTCTGTCTAAAGTCTTAGCGAAAGATAATTCTTCTTCGTTCAAAATCTCCTTTAAGTCTTGTGCACCTTTAACAATTTCTGGGAAAATTTCCTTGTTTTGCTCGATCACAACGTCAACCAATTGTTGGAAAAAAGAACCGATTGGGTAGTTCATGTACTTACGAACATAACGAGAACCTCTTCTCAAAATTCTTCTCAAGACATAACCTCTTCCTTCGTTGTTTGGAACTCCACCATCGCAGATAGCGAAGGTCAAGGTTCTTACGTGGTCTGCAATGACTCTGTAAGCAGTGTCAATTCCGTCAACGTCTTCAGCACCGAACTTTCCGGTGTATGGTCTAACACCAGTGATCTCTCTGATCTTCTCGAAGATAGGGTAGAAGACATCAGTATCATAATTGGAGTACTTGTTTTGCAAGATAGAAACTAATCTTTCGAAACCCATACCAGTATCAATGTGCTTTGCTGGCAAGCTTCTCAAGCTGGAGTCAGCCTCTCTATTATATTGAATGAAAACAACGTTCCACACTTCCAACACATTTGGATCATCCATATTGACCAAATGAGCAGCGTTTCTACCTCCGATTCTGTCGTAATGGATCTCAGAACAAGGTCCACAAGGTCCTTGATCTCCCATTTCCCAGAAGTTGTCCTTAGCATCACCTGGCAAGATGTGGTCGTCGGCAACACCAACTGCAGACCAGAAGTTCTTAGCCTCCAAATCTGGCTCCAATCCTTGTTTCTCGTCTCCTCCAAAGTAGGTCACGTACAAACGGTCCTTGTCCAACTTGTAGACCTCGGTCAACAACTCCCAAGACCAAGCAATGGCCTCTTTCTTAAAGTAGTCGCCAAAAGACCAGTTACCCAACATCTCAAAGAAGGTATGGTGGTATGAGTCACGACCAACATCCTCCAAATCGTTGTGCTTACCACCGGCACGGATACACTTCTGGGAGTTGACGGCACGCTTCAAGGTGGCGAAATCGGACAGAGGGTCCACAGTACCCAAGAAAATCGGCTTGTATTGGTTCATACCAGCGTTTGCAAACAAGAGGGTAGGGTCATTGTGGGGAACAACCGAGGAAGAAGGAACGTAGGTGTGGTTCTTTTTCGTTTTGAAGTATTCCAAGAAGGTAGTTCTGACCTTAGAGGCCGACCAATCGCTGTGAGATGTAGACATGACTCGTTTCTGGATCAACTTCCTTATCATAAAGGTCTCCGTTTAGGTTGGTGATGAAAAAATAGGGCCGTCGTGCGCGGGAGAAAGAAGAAGAGACAAACGGGTCAGTGAATGCAGGGCCTGTGAATTTGGAGCTTTTCAGAGGCGACGCTGAAAACGCGAGAAATGGCAGAAAAACCGAGACGTGGGAGAAAGAGGATGAGAAACGGGATCAATTGTTATGACGTATTTGGGGCATTCAGTAGAATAAAATTACATAATGAGATACTAGAATCCTAGAACGTCAATCTAGTTCATACAAAGTCGTTTTTCCTGTTCATTTAGGTGCTATTGAAATTGTTTTCAGGGTAATTTAATTGATACGTAGGATGGTTTTGTGGTTCATTACGTGAACATTTGGGCCTCAATTGTGTGCGAATTTCAAGAGAAATGCGAAAGATTCGACTGAACCTGAAAATCGGTTATCGGTGTGTGTGAAAAATGATCAGGAGGTACCAGGAATGACGAGGTAAAATGATAAGGAGAAAACATGTGAGAGGAGTCTTGTTCTTTGTGTTTTGCAGAAGGTTTGTATCTTTTAATGGGATTATGAGAAATTGATTATTGTATTTTTTCATAGGGTTTGCACTTATTAATGCTTGACAGTATACCGAAATCAAATGTGGATATAGCAGATGACTCTTCAAATTAATACATAAAATTCGAAAACGATATTTCTCGCTAAGTTATAGCGTCGAAGGGTGTTATCTTTTATTCATTTGGATTATTGGTCTTTTTTAATTGCTACTGAACCAATATTTTAGGGTGAATTTCGGAGTCACTTACAGATTTCTCCGGAACCACTTGGTGAAGAGTGGTGTTGAGTGTTTTTTTTTCAGGTAAGACGAACTGTTATTGCTTCAATTATGGTAAGCATTAGGATTCAGATCAACATGAAGAGAACTCTTTATGTAAACTAATTACCATTTGGTACGATTGGTGCGTATACAATTTTTGCTTCAAATTAAATTGATCTTGACTCTATAGCTGTCAAAACTGCTCTTACATGACCCTTTGCGGCGTGTTGTTTTGATATTATGTGAAGATGTTAAGCGGCTCTTATCTTGTGGCTTACATATTATTTCAAGCTTTTGAGTTATGGTGCTCTGTGATAATCCAGGTGATTACCTGCATAAACGTATATACAAACAGGACGCCAATAGACAGGACGGCTGCAACTTCTTGATGCTTTTGGAACATGAAGCTCGAGAATTTGCAATGGAGAACAAGTTCAACATTTTGGTGCAAAAAAAATCGAACTTTTCGTGTTAAAACTTCTGAACTTGAACAAGAAAATTTTCATAATAAATTTTCAAAATATTTCATCATTGATATGTTAGGACCATTTTACTCAGCAACTTATGGAAAAATACAGCAAGAACTAGTTCGAGCAAGTAACTGTTCTATCTCAATTGAAAGAACAGAAGCACATTTCATATACTTGAAAATGAGTTACATGGTGAACCTTCTTAATAGTTTAACAAATAATCGAAACGTAAACTCGAATATAAGGAACTCGAATATATAATATCATGTTAATCCGATCAATTAGTAATTGCCCATCTCTAATACGTTACAATAACTGTGTCACAGGGTACTATCCTGGTATTATGGTACATTAGACATACATAGTGGATACGCGGATAGACTGCCTACTAATTTCCACTCTTTGCCTGTCTTCTAAATAGTCTGGTAAATTATCAAAAATGTCACTTTCACAACATCTCTCTACTGGGGAAAATAAATCTCATCGATTTATTAGGATTGATACATACATTATCCAACTGATGGACACTTCAGACTTCAAAACATAAATTATAAAACAATTTAGAAATAAAAGGTTAACGTCTCATACCCTGGTGATACTGTCTCATGGCAGCGTGGTCGTGAGCTTGAACACTGGGGTCAACGTTAGGGTCAATATTTGGGTCCACGGGAGGATTTTGACTGTGAAGAGCTACAGCTGCAGCGGCGGCAGCTGCTGGAGTGGCCTCAATAGCAGCAATCACTGCAGCGTCTTGCACCGAGGGGGTGTGGCCATCTTCGTGATGAAGATGGTGGTGAAGACCATTTTGAGCCAACTGCTGAGCTTCATTGGGTCCAAAGTGACCAGCGGCAGCGGCAGCAGCAGCCAACGAACTTGGGATGTTGCGGTGGATGGGTTTTTCAACCAATGTTCTTGCACTCTTTTGACGCTTCTTCTTGCCAGTTTGAGGCTCAGGAGGATGGTTGTGGTTTGGGTTGATCATACGCAAGATCCACATGTCGCCAGAGAGATCCAGGTACTCGATTTCGTCCTTGACCTCCTTCTTGACCTTTTTCTTGTCCTTGTCCGATGGGTACAAGTTGGCCACCAACCGGTACCCACACTTGTTTCTCTTGGTGTAGGCCACTCTCTGTCTCTTTGCGGAGTCCTTGACGGTGGTTCTGAAGGACCCAGACCTCTCACACTGGAAGTACACCGCCTTGGGCTTGGACGAGTTGATGACAATCTTGCACCTCTCTTCCGCACTGAGCACGTCCTTCACGTACTTGACCAAGTAGGTCTTGGAGCTGAACGTCTTGATCACCTCGTTGTCGCCGAACCGGGAGCCTAGCATGCCGCCGTTGTCGTACTCCTCTGGCATCTGTTGCTGCAATTGATGGTGGTGATGCATCTGCTGAACCTGCTGAGCCTGTTGGGCTTGCTGGAACTGCATTTGTTGCTGTTGGTGCAATTCCTGCTGCTGCAATTGCTGCTGTCTTCTTTGAAGCTCCGCCCGGTGCTGGAACTCGGCATTGGCATAACTGTTCTGGTGATGCGGATGGAACTGGTTGGCTTCCTCTGGAAGCCCAGTTGGATAACCTGAAGCCGATACTGCAGCGGCCGCAGTGGCGGTAACGCTGTCGTAATCGGGCCGGGAGGCCACGGATTCGTGGATTGCGGCCTCGCCGGGGATCACTGTGGAACGTTCACTTGAAGTAGATGGGCCCAGCATCGAAGACGTGTGTTGTTTACAGTTGTGGATATAAGCCTGTCCTGCACACGTAGGGAGGATTTGTTGTTGATGATGGTATGTGCACGTCACGTGACATGAGGTGTCGGCGACATCGCGACATGGACAGGGCAGCAAGTGGATGGGTGGCAGATATGGAGAGAAGTTGGGGATGAACAGAGGGGATTAGCGTAGGGGCAGTGGAGATACGGTGCCGCTGAGGGAAGAATGGTGAGTGAAAGCAAGAAACAACTCGAGAGAAACGGGTCTGGCAGTATGTGTGGAAACACTGCGTCACGTGACAAACGTGTCACGTGACGCGACTTCCAACCTGGCCACACGGTGCTATTTTGTGTGTTTTCTTGCCTCCCATTGTCCATCGGCACTCTGGTACCCCTGGTCTTCCACGCTGTCCCTATGACCACGGCTTGGTGGTGCTTGATGGCGGAAACATACTGCGACATTGATACGGTGTCTCAAAATGTACCACACTGCACTTCCTCTAGATCTGCCAGATGCAGGAGGGTACGAAAGAGCAGATATTTGAGTGGGACCACGCTGAAATTGATCACGTGAGCGCCTCTTCCACCGGAAGCAACACTGCTACCGACGCTGCACGTGACTTTCTACTGTCGTGAGGAATGGTCGAATTAAGTCGTGGTTGGGGGACCAGGTGTGTCGGCAGTTTAGTGCAGTGAGTGAGAGCCTTGTGTCACGTGATGTATATCCTCCAGTCCATTCACGTGACCTTGTTATACACCAGCCAGTAGTTCTCCTACTAGACACTCCAAGTCCTCCGCTACATGTCTCTCCAATCCGTATATTCCGACAGCAGGTTTGTCGATTTCTTGAAGGACCACCAAAACTCTCAAGAGGACCGAGACTTACATTGGTTCATCAGTTCCATCGTCACTCCAGAGCTCCCCCAAATAATAGAGGCCCTCCAGATCTGTTGCAATTTACTCATTCACAACTCACCCCAAGAACCAGATGAGGCCAATCACATCGAAAAGGGCCCTTCGATCAAGTTGCCGTTCTCCAGCGCAAAGCTGGAGGCCTTGAAGGGCATCATAGTTCGAGATGGACCGTTCATCACCCAACTCTCGGTGGCTATACGTGAATCCCATTTCAAGCACTTACACCGCTTAACGCTCAAAAAACCGATCATGTTGCACCAGATCATCACCGCCAAAGAGTCCGTGGACACCTCTATTGGCATAATACGAAGTTTGACCGACGAAGTGGCCTGTTCCCAATTGGGGCATCAACAATTGATAGACTCGTTCAATACGCTACTCCGCGAGCTTCAGACAGCAAAGAACTGCTTACAGCTTCCAACAGACCCCGATCTTGTTTTTCCAGTGAACGTCACATTGCCTGAGCTCTTCGAGCCAGAACTCCCTCCTACTGTGGCCATCGACTTGTACATCAGCCAGGCAGAGATTTGTGTTGATCTCAAAAGTCTTCATCGAGTCACAGAGAAGCCTTGGGGAGAATTCACGCCCAATGGTGTTTCATACGTGGATAAAATCAGAGACGAAATGAAGCTTCCAAGCTCACATGCCACACCATATCCTGCTTCGAGAGCTGAATCGCCTAGGGAACAATCACCACTTCATGCCTCAGAAATCGAAGACCGCTTGAACCAGTTGGCTCTGGCTTCAGATAAACCCAGCGATGGAGCACGGATGTTCACCAATGTTATGAGCCATTTGCTGTTGAGGCCCAAGCTTGAGCCTATAGATTACGTCACTAAATGTATCACCTACAACAACATGGTGGTGATGATCAACAAGAAGATCGAAGTCTCCTCTCCAGACCCAGTGTTGGTCAGCGCTTTCACGAAATTGGACAGTGTGGAATATCTCATCAGCTCTTTTCTTGTGAACCTTGAACAGTTGATAAAGTAGGCTGCTTGCTGGGAGTGGTTATTTATTGGCATTGTCGATGATCGAGAGTTCATTGCAACTGAAGTGGTTAGATGTCTAGTGATGTTCTAGTGAGTATCGATAGGAAGCATCAAGAACTGAAGATTTCCCGCAAGACGTAATCAAACTTCCTTCACGAACTCCAGGGTTGCAACATTTTAAGAATCCAATTTTGCATTTTAAAGGCTTACCGCTACTCGCAGATGAAAAATCATTATTGATCAAAATAATTTATAGAGTAAAAGTAAAGAATGATCCTGCCTTTCAGAACCAATTCCGTATGTAGCTATGTAGCGAACGAATTATCTAATTGACCGATAGATGATGTTTAGTTTGGTAAATATGGAAGGGTAGATGATTGACAAGTCGATAACTTGACAATTTCACAGATTTCATTAATTTCATTAATTTCACAAAATTCAAATAATTCAAATAATTAACAGTATCTACCATACTAAAAGCTACCAAACTAGTGGGATCTACGGAACAAAACAAACTAACATGGAAAACCCAACCACCACCTGGAACTTCGGACACGTCTCCAAATAACCATTTCGCCGAACTAGAGGCCCTCAAACACGTCAACTCACGCAGTTACGCATATACTAATCGGTGGTGGTGAGAAATGTGGCTCAACTGTAGCCTCCATAATCGCACTACTTATCGCATGCAAAACCCCATAATCTGTAACCCCATGATTTACACAACCCCCATAATATACACAATCCCATGATTCACGATCCCGAAATATAGGCAACCCAATACGTAAACCAACCGTGGACCTATGGTGTCCCTTCCTTCCACCGCTACTGTGCCAGCGTCGCTAGGCCACAAAATCACAGATCACCCAATCTGCTGTTTCACTCAAGCTGTTCCACCTTTCCAAGCCTAAGTCCGAGCCCAAGCCCAAGTCCCAATACCCCCACATTTCGCAGTGTAAGAATCTCAGCCCCATGCGACCATAAACTTCCACACCTCGGCCACTTTCTTTTTCCACTACCACCGCCTCCAGGAACTTCTCTGAATCCACCAGAAACTTCGCCATCTCCACCATTCCAATACTTCACCACCCCTCGTAACCATTTCTCCGTCCCTTGTCGTCCCACAAGAGCCGCTCGTCTCCATTCCACAACCACCACAGTCGTTTGGTCCTCGACCTTCACGTTCTAACTGTGCCACAGTCGCAACCACTACGGTATGCCAAAGTTCATGGTCGGTGGTCGCAGGCCTCGTAGGCCCCGAACCCCCGCGTCGCCCCCACATTATTGTGTAACGTCCTTCACATGGTTTGCCATCCTCTTACCGTTCATGTTACTTCCGTTTCGGTGCCATTACTTAAAGTCCAGGGTACCTCTTCAGTTCAGCATTTCCTCCCTTTCCACTCCTTCGTTTCGACCTTCCCCCCGCCGCTACTCCCACGTGAACCCGCTAGCTGCCATGTCTGGATACACCGTGTTGGCCGACGATGCCGTGATCGAGAAGCCGTTGATCGATGACAGAAGCTACCGCTTCATCAAGCTCGACAACAACTTGAAGGTGTTGTTGATCCACGATCCCAGCGCAGACAAGGCCGCCGCCGCGTTGGACGTCAACGTGGGGTCGTTCGGCGACTTCGACTACGACGTCCACGGCTTGGCCCATTTCTGTGAACATCTCCTCTTCATGGGTACTGAAAAGTACCCAGAGGAGGACGAATACGGCTCGTATTTGGCCAAACATGCCGGTAATTCCAACGCCTTCACTGCTTTGGAGCACACCAACTACTTCTTCCAGGTAGGCTCTGACTACTTGGAGGGTGCACTCGATCGGTTCGCTCAGTTCTTCATCGGACCGCTATTCAGCAACAGTTGCAAAGATCGTGAAATCAACGCGGTGGATTCGGAAAACAAAAAGAACCTCCAGAGCGATTTGTGGAGGTTGTACCAATTGGATAAGGCCACTTCCAACCCTCTTCATCCCTACAATGGGTTCTCCACCGGTAACCATCAGACATTACATGATGACCCCATCAAGGCCGGCAGAAACGTCAGGGATATCCTCATAGAATTCCACAAAAACACTTACTCGGCAAACAAAATGGGATTGACCATTCTCGGTAAGGAAGACTTGGATACGTTGTCATCATGGGCCATTGAAAAGTTTTCTCCTGTTATCGATAAAAACTTAGTCAGATCAGATTACGGTGGCCAATTGGTCTATACTGAAAAGGAATTGGGTAAGTTGATTTCCGTCAAGCCAGTGCAGGACATTCACAGACTCGAATTGACATTCATGATTCCGGACGATTTCGAGAAAATCTGGAATTACGACCCTTCCAGATACTATTCTCATTTACTTGGCCACGAAAGTGAGGGTTCCATTTATCATTTCATCAAAGAAAAGGGCTGGGCCATCGAAGTCAGCTCTGGCCTCCAGAAAACATGTAAAGGAAGTAGCTCTTTCTTATTTGAAGCAGAACTCACCCCCGAAGGTGTTCAGCATTGGAAAGAGATAGTTGAAGTTCTTTTCCAGTACATTAAGATGGTGAGCTCGACAGAACCTAAAGAATGGATTTGGAAAGAAGGATCGGACATTTCTAAGGTTAACTTCAAGTTCAAACAAAAGAGTGAAGCTTCATCAACTGTATCTAAGTTGAGTGGTCAATTGTTGAAGTATGGCGAAAACGGCTACATTCCTGCTGAATACCTCTTAAGTGCCCCAATCCATCATGAATTTAATCCAGAGTTGATCAAAGAATTCGGAAATCATTTCAACCCATCTAACTTTAGAGTATTCCTCATATCGAAGCAACTTGAGAACCTTCCAGAAAAGGAAAAATGGTATGGCACCGAATACTTATTAGAAGACTTACCTGAAGATCTTATTAAGAATTTGAATGATGTGCAGTCTAACAAAGATTTACATCTACCATCACCTAATGAATTTATCCCAGAGAACTTTGAAGTATTGAAACAAAAATCTGAAGACCCATTAAAGCATCCTTATTTATTGGAAGATACCAATAAGTTACAACTTTGGTATAAACAAGATGATAGATTCGAGGTTCCCAAAGGAAATATTGAAATTCAATTGCATTTACCACCCACAATTACAAATGCCAAATCCAATGCATATTCTAGACTTTATGCAGAGCTTATCAATGATCATTTGAATCAAATTACCTACTATGCTTCTGTTGTGGGTTTAATGGTTAGAATTTCTCAATTGAGGGACGGTTTCAATATCAAAGTATCAGGTTATAATGATAAGTTGACGGTTTTATTGGACCAAGTTCTCTCCAAATTTGTAAACTTTAAACCATCAAAAGATAGATACGAGACTTTGAAGGTCAAAATGGTCCAAGATCTCACAAACGCTGGTTATGCTAATCCATTCCAACAAATTGGTTCCCACTTTTTGGTCTTGACGAATGAAGGGGTCTTTGAGAAAGAGGAAAAGATTGACTTTTTAACGAATGAGGCTAGTTTCGAAGAATTCACCGATTTTGTCACCAACAAAATTTGGGAAGGAGGTGTATTTATCGAGGCTTTGGTTCACGGTAATTTTGACATTGGAAATGCAAATTCTGTGAAAGAGTTATTGCTCAAATACACCAAGGATTTCAAGACAATTGCTGGAACTGTCGAAGATGTTCAAGATATTATTAAACTACAGAACTATGTCGCCTCAGAAGACACACAACTGAGATATGAAATCTTCACACCTGATCCCAAGAATATTAACTCGTGTATCGAGTATTTGTTCCAAATCAGCTCTGATTCCAAGGATGATAAACAAAGAGTTCTCACTGACTTATTTGCTACGATTATCAGACAACGTTCCTTCGATCAATTACGTACCAAGGAGCAATTGGGATACGTTGTCTTCTCAGGCACGAGATTGGGAAGAACATCAACTTACTTTAGAATTTTGATTCAGTCTGAAAGATCCACTGAGTATTTGGAGTATAGAATCGACGAGTTTTTGGTGAAATTCAGACAGTACTTGAATAGCGATTTGAGTGACGAAGAGTTCGACTCGTTCAAAAAATCATTGAAAAATACTAAATTGACACAGTTGAGATTCTTGTCCGAGGAAACTGCAAGGTACTGGAACGAGATTTCTTCTGGTTTCCTTGATTTCGAAGACAAGGAAAGACATGTCAACATTCTCGAGACAATTTCGAAGCAAGAATTCTTGAAATTTGTTGATGACACCATTTTCAACGAAGCGCACAAGACATCTACCATTGCTGTACACTTGAAAGCACAAAACGTCCCAGAAGTCCTGCAAACAAAATTAGTTCAAAGTTCCCTCTTGAATTATTTGACGAGACACGATCTCAAGGTCAGTTCCGACATTTTGGACTCGATCATTGCTAAGCATATCGACAACATAGAGGCAATAGCTGAAGATCTCCAAGAGGAACTCAGCAAGTCCGAATCCAACATCATTGATGCTCACTTCAAGTCGAGTTTGGTCAGATCGGTGCAGCATGAAATTTTGCACCCAGTTCCAGAAAAGTACCCCACTGGCCGCTTGTACACTTTGGAAAAATTCAGAGCAAATTTCAACAAGGGGGGAGTTCCAACTCCCCACCAACCACGGTCGGACTTTTACTACCCAGATGAACACTCCAGATTGTGAATCTTTCAAAGAACACGCTAGAATTCAGTAGAATAACCATACTGCAATATAAACCTTCAGCAATCTAAGATACTGCTCAACATAAAGGTCATTCAAACTGCAATATTCAGAAAACATAAAATATCAAGAAACACTATTTATTCGGTAACACCACCCTACTATGTAATCTCATGTAGCCAGCAGCAACAAAGTCAATGATGCCTGTGATCGTATGATGATTTTCTTCCCCCCATGAACTAGGGTGATCTCGTACGTCTGAAACCAGTCACGTGATGCACCTCCCATACTCCACCTCTTAATTACTACCAACCACCGATCAGCTACACAACACGAAGGCATCCGCTATGACGCTCAATTTGAACAAAGTAAGCGATGTTTACTTCTCTAAACTCTTCAATTCGTCCCAAGAACATGGATCCTCCAAGGCAAAGGTGTTGTTGGTAGATCGTCACACCACTCCAATCATCTCCATGTCGTATACACAATCGCAATTACTCCTGAATGATATTATCTTAATCGAATTAATTGAAAAGCAACACGAGTTGAATTCCATGAAACACTTGAACTGTATTGTTTACATCAAACCCAACAAGGAATCCATAGACCATTTAATCCAGGAATTGAGAAATCCCCACTACAATAGTTACCAGGTGTTCTTAAACAACACCATTAATAAGAACCAGCTTGAAAGGCTTGCCGAGGCTGATGAGTACGAGGTCATTACTAGTGTGATCGAGCTCTTTCAGGATTACGTGATCGTGAATCTGAATCTCTTCGTTTCTCAGAAAGAAGAGCCATCGGGCTCACTGCAGAGTTCCATCGACCCAATAGTAGAGGAATCCAACAGTATCACCAGCTTGTTGCTATCACTCAAGAAGTGCCCAGTGATCAAATACGAAAACAACAGCATAGGGCTCAAGAGGTTGAGTTCAGAAATTCTATACAACATCAATTCCAATTCTAACAATAATCTATTTGATGATGTGAACGAAAAATCCGATATTGCTCCTATCTTGTTATTGCTTGATCGAAAGAGCGATCCCATAACCCCAATGATTACACCTTGGACCTACCAGTCCATGCTCCATGAGCTCATTGGTATAAAGAAGAATATTGTGACGTTGAAAGAGTCCAAAGAATCAGTGACCCTCTCTGAAACTCTGGATAAGTTTTATAAGGAATCGTTATATTTAAACTACGGTGACTTGACAGAAAAGTTTCAGAAGTATGTGGAGCAATACAAGTCTCAAACGAACCAATCGTGGGGTGATAATTTGAATAGTCAAAATTTGTCAGAACTCAAAAAAATGTTAACAAAGTTTCCCGAGTATAAGAAGCTTTCAGCAAACATATTAAAGCACTTGAATTTGATCAGTGAGTTGGACAAGGAAATTTCAAGTAGGAACTTATGGGATATTGGTGAACTTCAACAAACTATTATTTGTGATTTGGACAATCAGCAGAGCTTAAAGACCAGATTAATGGAGCTTTTTGATAACCCAAGAATACCAACTGATGAAAAGTTGAAATTGGTAATATTGTATTCTATTAGGTTCCCTAATGCTAACGAAATACTGACATTGGTGGCTAAATTAAACGATCCTTCCAAGACCAACCCGGTTTTGACAGTTTCTCAAACGACATTGATCAAGAAATTTAAGAGCTTGGTGGGCCCTAATATTAAAAGTGGTTCTGGTGTGAATAAAAACAATAACAATCTTGGCAATATTTTCAATAAGAAAATTAACATCAACAATTTGTTCAATGGTATTGGTAATGCCAATCCACAAAACGATAACATCTACATGCAATATGTTCCTAAATTGAGCGAAATTCTTGACCACTTAATCATGCCTCCAAGCCAATCAGAAAGTGTCAACACACATCATTTCACCTCATTGATTCCCGACGTCGTCGAAAAGCAATATGGTTCTAATCTTCAAAATGAGCCAGTTCAAGACATAATCATTTATATCAAGGGAGGTGTAACGTACGAAGAAGCTAGACTTGTCCATGAATTAAGTGCTCTGAATGATAAGGTTAATTTGATAATTGGAGGTGATGTAATAATGAATAGTCACCAATGGCTTGAGAGCTTATATGATATCGTCAATGGTTCTCATGAAGTTGGGCATAGCGTTACAAGTACTGAAAGAAGGGCTCAGTTAAGAGATATATTATAAGTACAAATGCGCTAATATACAAGAATGAAGTATGGAACATGACGAATGAAGTATGGGGTCGAAGCATGAAAATGGAACATGTAGAAGGAAGAGTAAGATCTTGTAAATTCGTGATTCTAAGGAGCGTATTTCCCGTACTTCTGCTCCCAGTTTAATATGACTTCAGTGAGTTTCTCCATAAGAGTTAAATTCTCATCGAACGTTTTAATCACAGTTCCACTTTCCAAAACAATCTGGGAGTCTGTGTCAGAATCCTTGTAATTGAACAATTCGATTTTGTTTAGCTTTTCTTCCTCCAACTCTATCTGTGATCTTCCCAACCATTCAAGAATGGCACCAGTCCGCTTGCGTAATTCATAGATGGTGGACTTGTCACTCACGTAACGTGGCTTCGATGCCTGATTTGCCAACTCATCCTTGTTTAAAAGCGCTGCATTGGTGTTTGAACCAGAATTCTTTGATTTTATAGAGCTTGCGGAATCGTTATCCAGTGTTTCGGCCTTCTTCTTGGGCTTGGTTGTTCTACTTACTCTAGGCTTTGCTTTCTTGACCACTTCTGGCTTCTTGTTGTCGATATCATCTTCGCGATCATCTTCCATGGTAGATGGATTATGTTCATTTGTGTCTGACTCTCTAGGCTCTGGCTCCGTTTTGGGCTTTTTGGAAGGCTCTTCAGGCGTCTCATTCCTGCTTCTGCGCTTGGAGTTCTCGGAGCGTTCTCTGGATTGATTGGACGTCGAATTAGGAGAGGAGATATTGGACTTCTCGGTATTGCTGTCGGACTTCTTGACATCCGTGCTAACAGAGATACCAGATTCCTTAGCACTTTCTCTCAACGCTTTTTGCAACTGCTCATCATACGACTCATCGTAGTGCCGACGCTCCTTGCGGCTTGGCTTGCTTTCTCCCGCTGACGGAGAAGCAGAAGAGGCCGCCAGTCTCTTGGCTCTGGAGCGAGACTTGGAAGTCAGCAGACCGGCAGCTAAGTCCTCAAGCAGAAGTTTTTTACGCTTGTCGTTGACCGGGCGGTACAACGTCCGTGTCACCACGCCGTTATCGTATAGAAATACATGGATGTCGGGCTTGCACAACTCACACCAGTACTTCTCAGGGACCTCATCATTGGTGAACAAGCCCACACAGTAGCCGTGCTGCCACACTGAACACTTGTCACACTGAATGAAAAGACCCTGGTCGATTCGTATGTGGTACTCTTTCTGAAGAAGCTCGGCCAATTGGGGGTTGACCATGGCGTTGGTTAGCTCATCAACAGCACATACACATCGGGTGACTTCGAGTTCGTCTTCGTCGTCCTCGGGCTCTGCCTCGTAGTTGTTTGCCTCGTCGTCTTCGTGGTACTCGTTGGGGGCGTTGGCGTCGGCATATGCCTTGGATCTGCCGGAACGCCGGGACATGTTGCTGGATGGAAGTGATAGGAGGGTTGGTTGTATAAGACTGGTAAAATGTAGCTATGGGGTGCAGGAAGTCTACATACAGGCTCTTTATATGGAGTACGTCTATCTGCAGTACGCGACCAGATATTGCCGATCCGGGGTAAAACAGACCCGGGGGCGAAAGGTGCCCGGAAGTGAAGTTTCATACTACAATAACACTCCATTTTCGTTCTATTCCCACATAAGGGAAATGCATTTCTATAAGGAATGTATACTATATAGGAAATAGGGAAAGCGTATTACTTGCGCAAGGTTTCTTGCAAAAGAAGCAGCAGGTGTCTTGTGTGTAGTTTTGGTGCTACTTCGAGCTGTGAAGAAAGAAAAAACCTCGGAGATGCTATGCTTGGCCGTAGAGTTCCCAATTCGGATAGTAGTCGATGGTGTACAATACAATCCCGCTGTATTTCTCGTTGTTTTGTAGATATATGTCTACGGCAGTTATCTCGAGTCTACTGTGAGTATAATTCTGGCAGTTTGCCTTTATTATGTTGTCACTTAGCTATAATATTGGGCTGACATTGGGCTCACTTCGCAAAACTATTGGGTGTGTTGGGAATCGATCTGGTTTACCTAATTAGGTTCAATCAGAATCGATCAGATTAGATAAAGAAAAGTGGATCGATTCTGATTTGATAAAGCGATCAGAAATGTTTAATCTTACTTATGAGGGCCTCAGACCTATCTCTATTGCTATTTCTCACACAAATAATTTTATTAAGCTATACCAACATTACAGCACACTCAATTTTGGACTATCATCACTATCTAAAGTATTATGATCCATGAATAATTAATGTAGAAGTGTTCCACCAATGCAAGAAGGTTTATATCCGAGTCACACCTCAACAGGTGTTTTCTAACTTCCAAGAACCAACGACCCTTCTCTGTCATAGTTTCCGGGATTTCTAACGTATGGATCAATTTCAATATAATTGTCACTGAGTTGCACAGATAAAGCAATCTTGTCCTGCAAGTACTTTTCACTGACCGAAGGACTGGTGGACTCAATCCAACGTATAGTGGTCTCAATGAATTGCATCATCAAGAGGTCTCTCTTGAATCTCAACTCACGATATCTGTCATCCTTTTTCTTAGGTGGATGAACATCTTTAGGCTGAGGTTTCAGATATGTTCCGGTAGAAGGGTCGCTTCCTCCCATATCCTTGGGAATATACTTCGCCTCAATGAATTGTGAAACTTCCTTAAAATCTTTAGTGAAGTTGATTTTAGATGCAACAACTGGGTCAAGCCACCCCTTGATCAAATTCCAAACAGTTGAAAAAATCCAAGGGGCGTTGAAAATCAAAATCTTACCCAAACATTCGGGATAGTGAGCTTCAAAGATAGCAGCCAAGAACTTGATTGTGTCGTAATCTGCATTCTTCAAAGAAAATCCTGTCAAATCGAACACAACCGAGCACTCATCGACTGAATCATGCGTGTCTCTGAAGAATAAACGAAGCCATTCCACAGTCAAAACCGCATATCTTTGACTTTCTTCTGGAGTGGCATCATGGGCAAAATGCTTCCTAGCTTGAAAGAAGAAAATGGGATTTCTATTCAAATCATGGCCCTTGACCCAACTCTTCTCAACAGCGAAGTTTTTGATAAAGCCTGGATTCGTTTTGTTGATATATGAAGGTGCATCTCCTTCATTTACCCAATCGAGTACCGGCATTTCGTTGAACCTCCAGTTCAAGGACTTACTAAACATTTGAATGGCCTTTTCGCTGTCCCACTTCCTGGCTCTGATGAAACGTAACAAGAAATTATCAACCATTTCATTCCTCACTATCAGAAACAATGCTCCATGGAGATCCTGAGGCTTATATTGAGCTAACAGAGATAAGATACCCGGGTTTGTAGTGACCTTGACTCTGGAACCAATGCTAGTATCAACAAGCGACGAGGAAATATTTGGTTTTGGTAGCTCTGTTGCTACAGGCTGTGGAGCCACATGCTTAGTTTCAACGGCACGTTCCACTTGTGGTTTTGGATGCGAGATTGATGGAGTGCGAGTAGCAGCAGAGATACTCGATTGTCTTGATCTCGTGGCAAATTGTTGGCCGTTCTTGGGTCCATTAATGGTGCCATTGGCATGACCATTGGAATGACCGTTGAAGTGACCATTGGAGTGACCATTGGAGTGACCATTGGAGTGACCAGTGAACGATTTGACCGAACTTTTGCGGCTTAAGAGCGAAGAGTAACTATGGGTCTTACCAGTGTAGCCATTGGAAGCATTGTTGAATTGACTGTTTGCGGCAGGATGTACAATTCCCTTTTTAGTGTAAGGGCTTCCACCATTTGCGACAGGAGGATCGAGCAGAATCTCGGGCTCGTATGTATCTTCTGGTTCCGTGAGAGACGTGGACGCAGTCACAAACGTGGCCATCGATGCATTGTCAGAATCAGAATCATCATCATCATATCTGTCTTGGCTGTTTCCATTCAAGTAATTTGGACCATTGGATGCGAATCCATTGGAAACTGGTGCGGGTTCCAGAGACTCGGTCCCTTTTCCATGCGAAGCTTCATCACCAGTGAAATAGTCCTTATCATGCTCGAAGTCTTGCTTGTGGTAATGACAGAAGGCTGCTATCACAGCAGCACTTGGTTCCTCGACTTTTGAGTATCTTTCCGAAGAGGAGCCCGTTTGAATTTGGCGCATGCGCTTGGAATCTGGAGGAGGAACGACGGGAGACGCCTGGGGAGCCTTTTTGGTGGCACCGAAGAGGCCCCTCCTTTTCTTTGAAAGAAGGGTCGAGGTCGATGTTCTACTGGTGTTGACGGAGCCCAAGGAGTTCTTGGTTTCAGAAGTCGAGAGACCGTTTGCGCCAGCATATTCTGACCGAAGCGTGGTCAGAGTAGAGGGAATGTAGCAGTCTTTGAAGGGGATATCCTCAGCGTCGATGTGAAGGTCGTAACCCCAGTATTTCAACATGTAGGCCCATATCTGCTTCAAGACGACCTCTTGCTCGGCGGTGATGGCCTGGATTCTTCCAGGGCGCCAATTGACCTGGTCTTTTTGGGGCATGGTGCTGAAGAAGAAGCGATGAGTGGATTAACACAAAATGGAGGCTAGGAGACGGGTAATGGAAGACGGCTCGTGGATGGCGGTGTCTCTATGGCGACAACGAGTAGATAGTCAGGATGACCGGTGCTTTTCGGTAAGAAATGCAATAAGGACGAGTGGGTAGAATGGCTCAACGGATTCTTTCCAATCAGATCAGAGGAACGTCGATACAAATAGATGCAATGGAACACGATTCCTCCGACAATCCACCGGGAGCAGAATAAGGATATGGGAACGGCACTAAACGGGTTTAGGCCAAGCTATCACGAACACTCTCTGGCAAACGGAGCACACCCAGTGATGACACACAGCAATACACCCAGTGATGACGCACAGTAACGAGCTCAGCAATACTCAGAGGAACTCAGAGGGACTCAGAAGAACTCAGAAGAACTCAGCAGTCAACTTCCTTACGCTGACAACGGACACGATCCAGAAACAACAAGAAGGAGTCCTGGCCTATGAACTATACTGACTGCAAGCGGTGACAGCAAACCATCGCTTATAAGTAATCCACTGGCAGCTCACAGTGTGCATGGAACGCATAATGTTCATGCAAGTTTCCAGATCATGCGTAGTAGACCCCCACATTTCAAAGTGAAGGTGAAATATTCGCGGTGGGGATGTGACATAACTCGAAGTGGTAATAACGAACAGATATTAGCGGGACAAGGTGGGCCACCATCTGAGATATCCGGGAGTCCGGCGGAGGGGGACAGGAACAGAGGAGGAGGTTAGGTGATGGAAGAGGAGGGGAGCGGAGACTCGAGGGGCACATGGCCGGAGGGAGGAAGTCACATGGCTTCGGAGTCGGATTTAGCAGGCGATGGTTAGGCAATTTGGGTGGAAGTGAAGGAGAACAATAGAGAATAGGGTTAGAGGAGTGGTGAAGCAAGTGGGTTGGTGGTGTGCGTTGGTCCGATTAGTGTGTTTTGCAGTGGGTGGACAGCTATGATTAGTGTTTTGCAGTGGGTGGGTGGAAGAGTTGGAGAGGTATTTGGCAGATAGAGTTGGTGTTTCTGGGGAACAAGAGAAGGCTTAAGAAATGGGGCTTGGACGAGAGACCGGGAGAAGAGACTTCCAAGAACGAGCCTGTGCGACATGGTACGTGGTGGAGTGGGGCCGGTTGTGATGAGCTCAGAAAGGGCTCGAGCTAAGGTACTGACAATTTAAGTTCAGGGTATAAAAGACACTTCGTGGGGGTGTCGCAGTAGCTGAGCTCTGGAAGTAATTGCTCGGGTGTCAAGGTCAGAATCTTGCAAGAATCTGAAAATGTAGCACGAGAACATCGCCACAATTGTCCCTTGTTCACCCCTATATGTCTCTTAGTTGTACGCTCCCCCATGCTTTAGTTCTACCCTTTTTCTATCTATGCTTTGGTTCTACCCTTTTACTATCTATGCTTTTCTTCTGCGCTCTTTCTATCTATTTCTATCCTCGTCTCTCTTCTTTCTCTTTCTCCTGTTGGGAGTGCACAGAGCCGGGCGGTGGTGCCAGGACCCTAGTACATAGTGGCTTGTCCGTTTTGACCACATGTGACGTATGTCCAGATCGGTTTGCGCCGATTGTTCCAATTGTCACCGATTGTTCCAATTGTTGGGATTCTGTATCGCGATGCGGAGTGCGGCACATGAAATGCACCGCCAGCAACGTGACATCTCACACCTGGCCCGTTACGAGACCATCGTGGGATCGAAGTTGCTCATCGGGACCACCACAATCGCTACCCCCGTGTGCTCGGAGTTCTGACCTCTTACGGTACCAATGGTTTTGCCGGATTGTTGTGACGTCTCTACGGCCGGCCGCACCTGCAAACCTTCTCCGAACCCTGCGTCCGAATTATCATCAGAGTCGCACCAAATGAACCATATTTTCTAATCTTAATGTTGCGGACGAAGACTGTCAAAGCATCCAGTGGCCCTAATGGTCAACCTTATTCTGCCAGAGCTACAGCGGTATCCACTGTAGAGCGATGGAACCAGGGGAAGCAGAAGCAAATCCGTCAAGTTGCCGTTGCAAAGCTCCGTACTTAGTCATTTGTGGAGAGCCTCGGATTCGTGGCACTTCGCTATCGCGGTGGAGCATGTGTTCCTTAGCGAAGTGTCCCCGCACTTCCACCGAGCCCACTAAACTTCCACCGAAGTTTCACCTTCCTAGTGACTACACGAGTGTTGATATAATTAGTATTAGATTACATGTCAATATCGGCGTTTTTGTGCCGTATCTCTCAAGTAGAAGCTGTGCCGTATCTCTGAGCAGAAGCTGTTTTTTTCCCGGTAATTTTGGGCCCAGTGAATATTCCATTAGTCGAGTTTCATCGCTTCCTTCTTTCGCTCCAGTGTCGCTATTCTTCTCTGCGCCACTATCTCCGACGTCTGGGGTGGATGATCCGTCTAAGAGGAGGGGTAGGAGTCTGTCCTGGTACACCCGGTTGCGATCCCGATTGCCCTATTCCTCCAAATGGTGGTGGGCCCGGTTGAGGCATCGAGATGCCTCCGAATGCGCCTCCCCCAGACCCAAAGATAGTTGCAGGATCAGGGGTCGGTTCCCGGCTTCCAAAGTTGAACCCCGACACTCCGGCTCCTCCAAGTTGTTGCTGCTGCTGCTGCTGCTGTGGTTGACCGAAGACCGCAGCAGGTGACTGCGTAGAGTTTCCGAACTGGAACGTAGGTGTCACTTCTCGGTTGAATCCTCCTACACCAGCACCATTAACGGGGTTCTGTCCAAACGCAGCAGCAGTTGGAGTACTAGCTTGACTTTGGGGTTGGACTGAGGCTGGTCCTTGTCCAAATCCTGAAGATTGTGGTTGACCAAACCCACCAGCGTTATTTCCCATTTGGTTTCCGAACCCGCTAGGGCCAGAGGAGTTTCCGAATGGACTTGGACTGGGTGCGTTACCAAATCCACCAGAACCGCTATTGCCAAATGGAGTAGTGGCTCCAGGAATTGTTATGGGCTTCATTGTAGGCATTCCTGCTGCGAATTTAAAGGTCAGATTGGGTTTGGGTCCGCTGAAGCTGAACGGTGTGCTTCCAGAAGTTGCTGCTGTGCTTGCATTTAAATTCGTGGTTGAATTGGAATTGGAATTAGAAGTGGTATTGATATTGGAATTTCCAGACGGGGTGACGGCACTAGCACCTCCAAAGCCAGAGGTTGCGTTTTTTGCTCCAAAAGTGAAACCTGGTTTGGGAGTTGTTGTAGCAGTGCCGAATGCAAATGGAGTAGGTGAGCTTGATTTCGGTGCGGAGTCTTCCCCAATGACTTTGTCCATGTTGTTGCCAAAACTAAAAGCTGGCTTTGGATCAGAAGAACCGTTAGAATCGGATTTTCCAAAAAGACCCGAGGTAGAAGGTTGTGCTGACTTTCCAAATGAGAAGGCAGGTGCTTCATTCGATCCAAATGCTGGTTTGTCGGTAGCTGACAGAGACTTTGCGGACCCAAAGACGGGAGTATTGGTCGAGCTAAAAGCAGGTTTGGCAGTTGTAGATCCAAAGACAGATTTGTCAGATGTAGATCCAAATAATGTCGTGGCCTTAGGAGCAGAGCTTGAAATTCCAGAGTTTTCGCTATTTGGTCTTGCTCTCTTCTTTGGTCCGTCGTTGGATTCCTCATCATCTATGTTATTGCTCTTCATTGATGCCAGACCAAATTTGAAAGCATTGGTAGTATCTTCAGTAGACTTATTAGCTCCAAATGCAAAAGGAATATTTTCTTTCTTGGTGGATTTCTTATCATCCACCAATGCATTATCACCTATATCAACAGAAGCATTCTTAGTACCAAATGCGAAAGTATTATTTGAGCTTGGAGCAGATCCAAAGATCCCAGCTGACGGATTGGGTTCTTTTGGAGTTTCTGTGGTAGTCTCATTCGAAGATCCATTCAAAGCCAATTTTGGAGCATCAAACAGACTTTCTTTTTTCTCACCGAAACTGAACTTAGGAACTTCTTTGGAATCAGTCTTTTCACCGAAGCTGAATTTAGGAGTTTTGATTTCCTCGATCTTCTTATCACCAAAACTGAATTTAGGAGCGCCTGATGATTCTGATTTCTTCTCTCCAAAACTGTATTTGTGAGCTTCAATTGGTTCTGTTCTCTTTTCGCCGAAATTGAGTTTAGTATTCGCAACAGAATCAGTTTTGCTTTCACCAAAAGCAAACTTCAAAGGTTCTTTTATTTCAGCCTTCTTTTCTCCAAAACTGAATTTCGTAACCTCGGAATCAGTACTCTTGGTTTCCCCATGCTTGAATTTTTCATTTGCAGTTGATCCAAAAGAGAATTTTGGCGCTTCTTCCATATTCTTTCCTTCTATAGAGTCTTTACTTTGACCAAATGATGGAATTGAAGATGATGAAGATTTTACTCCAAAGGAAAACGTCGATGAAGGTTTTTCACTTGATTCTTCAATTTTTGTCGAGGATTTATTGCTTGAATCAGAGCTTAATGCTCCAAGATTTAATTTGGGGATAGACTTGTTATTAACAAGTGAGAATGCTGGAGTTTTCGTTGTTTTCTCGCTTAATGTGGATTTCTCTTCATCAAGAGATTGTTTATCTTTACTTTCACCGAGTGATAATGTTGGTTTCGACGTAATTTCGGTAGGCTTGTCCAAGAATTGGAACGACAGACTTAGTTTCGAGTCAGTTTTGACTTCATCATTATCACGACCGATAAAAGATTTATTTGATGCGGTCGGCATATTTGATTCAGTAGTATTTTCTTTGGTTTGTTGTGTCAGATCCTTTTTGACCAGACCGAATTGGAATCCAGAGCTTGGTTTCAATTCTACATTCTTTGACTCTGATGGGGTACCATCACTTTTAAGCTTGATCACATTGGATATTTTGTCAACATCTTGTTTATAGTCTTTGCTTAGTCTGAGATCGAGTTTAGTGTTACTCAAGAAAGAACTATCCAATCCGACTCTTTGTTCTGTAGATTTCGAATTGATATCACCAAACTTATTGTAAGGCTTATCATCATCGTTGGACACAATGTTCTTCTGGTTGTTGGTATTTTGGAATATAGGTTTACGTATGGTTCCTAAGTACCCACCCAATTGATTCGTACCATCGGATTTTTCTTCGTCGTCATAAAGGAAATCTGCAGCGAAAACTCCAGTATTCTTCTTGGCTCGCTTCGAGTTTCTCGTATCAGTGGAAGGATCAATCTTTCTCTTTCCAAAGCTCAACTTGGTCTCCAAGTAATCAATATCATGAGTTTGTGTAGACGTTTCGACCTTGTTGGACGGTATGTTAACGGACTTTGTTTCACGCGGATCTACCATGTACTTGATTTTTCTCTGTAATGCATCTGAAACTTCGATGGACTTCTTCAATTGCAAAAGTTGGTATCTCTCTCTTGGATCTATGTTGATAAATGGAGGGCGGACGAGATTACCGTCTGAATCTTGGTACAACGGGGCAAATTCGTGTTCTACTATCAAAGGTGTGCCTTCTTGATTCACATGCACAACTTCTTTATTTTCCTCAAACGTCGAAGTTGAGCTTGATTCGAAGATTGGAGCTTCGCTTGCATCTGGGACTGGTGTAACTTCACCCAAAGGAGTCGATTCTTTGAAATACCCCGGCTTTTGAACACTTTCCTTCACTACTTTGCCGTATACTGTACTCATACGACGTTCCAAGTCATTGTTCTCCTCTTCTTTAGAGGTTTTCAAGTTCTCGTAATATTCCCTGTATATGCCTCCAGAACTGCTTAAAGTGGCTGATCTTGGAATGAATGAGTTCTTATATTGACCCTGGATTGAAAGCCGTTTCTTCTTCGCTGAAGAGAACTCGTTGAGCAATGGCTCATTCTGTACTATTTGGAGATCGGAGTTGTTGATGGCTTCGAGCGAAGGCGATGATGCGTCCATTTGGACGTGTTTACGCTTCGACGACGGAATGAGTTCTTTCACGAACGAGAAGATGGAACCTACTCCGAATCCTGAGCCCAGCTGTTTCTGTTCTGTAGAAATGGTCTGTGGACTCACGGACCTTTCGATTGGATTAGGCATGTTGGTGAGTTTTGATTTGGAACGTCTGAAACTTGCGGTGTGTGTCCTGGTAAGATTTGACGTTTGTTGATAATGGTTTTTCTGGAGCACCTGGAGATGAGGCATCGGTTCACGTGAGTGAAATTGAGGTATGGCAGGTGCAAGAAAGAAGTCATAGCTGGTATATTTACTAGTACAACAAGACCGATTGAGAACGGAATTAAATGTATGAATGGAACTGAAGTGACAGAAGGACTAGTAAACCCATCTAAAGTTGTAAATGTAGTGGATGGTACTCGAATTTAATCTCAGCATTCAGTAATTGATCAGGAAGCAAGTTTGGGTGCGAATAATTATACAGTGTAGAGTTCTGGAACTCACGATAGGGTATCATATGCTATCAGATGAGGTATACGTAGACGGTCGGGATATTGAGAAGATAAATAGCAATTAGGATCTGTAGTCAAGCTTTGAGTCTTCAAACCGGAATTTTGAGTCTACACTTGTGGTCAGCCAAAACTCGACCCTCTCTATTAGTAGTAGTATTTGTTTTCCTCGTTTTATTTATACTTCACTTGAATCACCAATATCAGACTCCAAGGGTTTTACGTATGTACTTCCATGCTCCAAGTCCATAGGTATTCTGATACCTCTTATTTCATATTTAAATTAATATTAATTTTGTATATTATTTTCCCGTATTCCTATATATCATTCTAATCATTATTTTAATCTTTATCTTAAAAGCCAATCATTTGTTCATTAAAAAGTGTCAAATTTCTGATCCTATTATTCAATCCATTTATTTGAAGATGTTGGAATTGGTCATCTCAGGTGGTTGGTTCAACCGAAGGTTATCCAGGTTTTCATCAAATACCGTTCCACCATTATTGTCCTCGTCATAGTATGACAATGCTGGATTCTTGAGACCAGTGATAGGATGATCACGGGCCACCACATCAATCTCTTTAACCAACTTTATCATGCTATTTTCTCCATAATTAACTCCATACAGTGCGGTGATTGGAATCACTCCCTGGACCCAAGCATCAATAATTCTGGCCCTTTGCTTCGTTCCTAATCTGGAAATTGGAAACTCTCCTTTCTTGATAAATGCAACAATATCCACAATAATATGATGCTTACTGAGAATAGTATTGACTATCAACGGCACAAGCGACGAATAGAACCTGGACCGCTTAGACTCACATACCACAATAGTATAGTCAGCACACTTGAACACACAAGATCCGTTCATATAAATATCTGCGTGACATGATTCAATTGTGTTTTCTATATCGATTGGAAAGTGATGCAAACCCATAGTTTCGAAAGTATCAGCAATCTTTCCCAATATGAATAGAGGTTGGAAAGTAGTGTACTCCTTAGGATCTTCGGTTTTAGCCCCATAACCACTAGAAACATTCTTGGTAATCGAAATATGATGCAAGAACCCCAAGTCACCAGTTCTAAGATAGGTCACATTTTCATCACCATTAGCTATCACGCCATAGAAATTGGACTGATTAAATTTGTCCAAAGGTCCCTTCGGTCCATTCGTAAAGGAAGTCAAGTTTGCTTCAGAACAAACCCAAATTTCTCCAAATTCACCTTCCTTACACAACTTCCTAGTTTCTGGATTAACGATAGCGATTTCTGTACAAACAGGAACCATTCCAGAATCTTGAATATGTAAGGCATTAGGAACTTCAACTTGATTCACAACAGAAACATAACCTTGTCTCAATGCGATTGGATCCAAGTAAAGGTCAACCGGAGCAACTGTCATATAAGATCTGGTTGCAACCATTGGATTGAAACAGTGATTATAAACCGTAGACATGGAGGCTGCACCTAATTTGGCGGGTTGAAAGACCCTGGCAATCTTTCTCAATAAATCAATCTCAACTCTATTCTCAGTACTGATCATCATGTTCTTAAGATTACTGAGATTGAATCCCTTTGGTGTAAACTTTATAGCAGCATATTTTAACATCTGTTCTGTCACAAAAACATCTTTGACCTTATATTTAGCCAAGGCCAAGAAGAAAGCCAATGGATTTTCTGCAAAATTCACCGGGGAGCTCAAATAAGTAGTGGTACCCAAAAAGACACCCAAAAGAACTGCTTGAATGAACCCAATGCCTGATGAATGACGAACACAACCCACAATTGAGGATTTCGAAGACAAGTTACATGTTTCCTTGAACACTTTACATATTCCCAAAATATTCCTATGACTCAAAGTTGCACCAATTCTGTAATGATCGGAAGTAAAATTTAACCAAACCATTGCAGTAGTATGTTCATCTCTGAAATTCACAGCTGCTTGATACTTTGAAATTTTGGAATTCAAGGCAGCAACGTTGGAAATTTTGGTGAGCTTACCAGCATTCTTAATCCTGAGAGATTTCGATTTCTTATTAATAACCTTTTTTAAAGCATCAGCTACTGGTCCATTTTTGAGGAACTTTTCGACTTCTTCATTAGCCAAAATATCAGAGACATCAAAATCCCGAATCACACCAATAAATGCTGGAAAATCTTCACCTATTCTATTCGAATCAAACGGAAGCATTGGAATTGGAATTATACCGCACAAAAGACACGCATAAACTGCAACAACAAATTCTTCGGATAAAGAGTACATCAAAATCACATATTTTCCTGGTCTGATATTAGCTTTTTCTATCATGTACTGACAAACTGCATAAACTCTTTGTTCGAATTTTTTCCACGTTAATGGTTTTGAGCTTCCTTTTCCACTGGTATCAATGTTTTGAAAGGCAACGGAGTCACCATTGCTGGCGACTCTAAATTTCAATACATCAATAATTGTTTTAAAATCAGTCAATGGAGCTCCTGTTTTATCATCAATTGACTTTTCTCTATAATCAACAGTTGATACTTGGTTTGGGAAATTAGACAATGCGACGTTTCTCAACTCTGAAACATACGGAGACCAGATACCCCCGATCACATCCTCACCATGCGGAATCATACTGATGGATTTTCTGACAAAGAATTTGACAAACTCTGCCCTCAAAGAACCCTCCAAGAATCTCTTTTTACATAACATGTTCGCAATTTCTCTACCTCCACTTCTCATAATTTTAGGCAAGGTATCACAATCTACCACTACCACACAATATAATCTCAAGAAGTGTCTTTTGTATAAGGTGTCGAAACATTTCTGTGCAATTGAGTTTAATTCAGGCTCATTTAATGGAACTGCAGCGTAGTTCACCGCACCTTCAGTCTCTGAAGATTTTGCACCATTGTTAACATCTGTATTTCCATTATCATCCAACATTTTTCTGATTACTTCGGCCTCCACAATAGCTACCGGTAAGTATTCGTTACCGATAAAAACATCAAAAATCGTACAATCATAAACTTGTCTGACTTCAGTTGCTAAGGTAGCCAAAAGATGGGATGAGTAATGATATCTGGAACCATTGCCAATGATAAGCTCCCTGTTGAGTTGATTGTATAGCTTTTGATCTATCCAACTCACTCTTTGTCTGATTCTATCCTCATACAATCCCAAGACGTAGACTTTTCCACCATAAGTGAACCCCAAAAGTCCCGTTCTAAGAAAGTCCATCTCGAGTATACCATGGGCATCTCTGCACTTAGCATGGAAAATCAGTTTAGATTCCTTACGTAAACCAAAAAATCCACCAGACAAACAAGGACTATCAATCCAAATTTCTCCCAATTCACCTTTTGAAACAATAATAGACAGTTCTGGATTCACAACCGCTAATGTAGCATCGGGTAATGGATAACCAAATGCATCCACTCTCAAGGTGTCATGTGAGGGTTCATCTGATGCTGATGGATTCGTATCCACTATTTTAACGATATTTCTGGACAATGCTTCCTTATCAATAAGAACTGCAGATAAATCGTTTGATTCTTCATCTCGAGAAGGCAAATCTATCCCGAGATTTTCTCTCCCTCCAATCCAATCACGTAAGGAAATGACCATACCACCATATTCACTCAATGTAAGCATTGGAATGATAGCATTTTCAGAATGCTGACATCCTAATGGCCTTAAGTATCTCTGGGCGAGCACTTCAATAAATTCACCATCAACAGTTAAAGCATTAACCAACACCCACTTGACTGAGGAAAAGTCCACTTTTTGTGTTTTGGAGAAATATCTCGTCGCGTTGGGTGATTGCTGGTAATCATAAGTAACTCTCTTTAAACCAATGTAATCCGCTAAAAGCAATGATGCGCGGCACTTGGAAATGATATTGGCATATAAACCCTGAATCTCCATAACTTTTTGGGGTGCCCAAATTAGTAAATTCCCGGAATAAACAGTGAAAAGAACACCCAAAATTATACCGATTGAAAATCTAATATCCAAGGTGGCCAAAAACACCTTTCTATTTCTCTTAAATTCCTTATGACTTATTTGAAGTGCCCCGCCGGACTCAGGCATACTCAGTAACGTCACACTCAAACAATTCATTTGGTGATGAATTGTTCTATGACTCAATGCAATACCTCTTAATTCACCTACTGGAGATCTGGAAAATTCCACATAGGCTAAATCACCTACTTTGCCCGAGTTAGTATCATTTTTCGACTGGTTTCTCTTAGTGTTCCAGTTGGCGACTTCCGAAGCTTTAGCTGATCCCATTTCCGTCGTTTTCCATTTGAACACATTGGAGGGCCATACGATCCGCAGATTTTGGGCGCTGATTTTATCAATTTCTTTGGCCACCACATCGGAGTACAACACCAACTTGGTGTTGGTGAGCTGAATAATTTCCAACACTTCGTGCCACGAGATATCCTGGTGAATGGGAATTGCCGTCACACCGGCAAGAAAACACCCAAACAACCCCACAGCAAATTCGCCTACTTCTCCGTCTTTGTAAAGTAAGACTACTGTGTCCTTGTTTTTCAAGTTCATCTTATGCTGGATTTCATTGGCCACCTTGAGTGCCTTATAGAACAATTTGTCCCATGTAATGGACGACACTTCTTTGCCCTTCGTGTCCAACACCATAAATGCTTGTTCTGACTTGTACAACCGCGCCCTGTCAGCCAATACACGGATCAAGTAGTCCGGATTGAAGGCTGCATCATTGGCCAGTGCTGGAGGGCGACGAGGATGAAGAGGCTTCTCAAGCTGTGATTCGTCTAGTTCGGTGTTCTCTTGATGTTGTAATTGGTGCAATCGGTTTACCGATTGCATGATTTCTTCTCTTCTGTTGATGTAGGTCCATTGGTCGATGGTTTTGTTGACGGTGAAGTCTTCTTCGAGCTTCTGGAGTAACACCGCCATGTCGGGGGGAATATCCTGGGGAAATGACGGCACTGCCGTTCCTGAAGACACCACTCTAGACAGAGAGGAGCCCACTCTGGCGCCAGAAGTGCTCTTGGAATCCATGCCGGTGAATGCCATGTCCTGGAATGGAATGGATCCTGACAATGCCCTTGTACGCCCCGATCCAGGTCCACCTGATAAGTTTGATGACATTGGTTAAACGTGGCCAAAGGTGTGGGGACTCGTAAGGAGAATGTAGCAGTTTATTAAGGGTATACTTAATGTGCTTGAAATTCGCGACATTTTACTAAGATTACTTAGTTAACGGTTCGCGGTCACTGCCCCAAATCTCATACTTCCTGTGTAACCTGATGGTTTCCATCGTGCGACATTCTTGCGGACCCAAAAATTTTGCAAATTGCAACCTTTACTACATTACAGTTCACTTCTTATCGTATCAGATCTCTTCAGTTTCCCATAAAAGCCCAAGACAGCCGCAGAAATGGTGCCTCTTAATATACGGCAGACCATAAGGCCAGGTACTTGCGGGCGGCCCGGTCTTCTTGGGGCCAGATCCATCTTCGTGGCTCCAGATTCCAAGATCCAGAGATCTAAGCGGAGTTCGGAGAAAAAGAAGTCCATAAATACATTTTTGGAGAAGGAAGCGGACCGAAAACTACGTCAGGAAGAATCACGGTACTTCGAAAGACTCAATGAGTTGAAAAAATTGACAAAAAGCGTATCCACTATGATCAAAATGAAACAAAGAAAAGAAGACAAATTGGAGAAAGCTGATAGCATTCCTTTGCCTTCGGAGTTGAAGAGGGACGAGCAGAAAATTTATGATGCTTTGCAGTTATCTGACAAAACAGAAGATGCCAATAGAGCGAATCAACATTCGTCTTCCCAGGGAGCTTTGGAGCCTGGTTCAGAACTCAGCTTGAATTCTGGTTCCAACTCTACGCCGGCTGTCCATGTTAGTAAGACGTCTTTGATTGTTCCAGCTGTTAAATTACCAGAATCCATTAATGAGCGGTTAGGTTTATCCTTAAAGTATCTCATTTCCAAAACTAATCAAAATTGGCATATGGTTCTTGAGCAACTTCATCAAAGTGGAGGGTTTTGCGATTTATCTCAGAAAGATGTCAGAGCCTTCTTAAGATCTATGCCGCCTTCAATACTCAAAGAAAATGTACCGAAGGTGGAAGTTATGCTATCTGAAGCCAAGATAGAGATCAACTCAAAAATCGCCCATCTCATAATGAACGGGATAATTTCATCCTCACAAGTTTCAAACTTAGAATTGGTAAAGTTACAAGAATATTGTACGGTTTTGAAAGAGAAGTCCAAAAAAGGAACACTCTCCAGAGAAACTTACACTATTATGATTCAAGCATATGGAAAGGCCAATGAAATGGTGGAAATAAATCGCTGCATCGACGAAATGAAAGGATTGAATCTAGCCGTTTCACCCGATATCATATCAAATATATTAACAACAAGTGTCTACAAAGCAAGGAACCATAAGCAAGCAGTCGAAATATTCGATTCGATGAAATTTTTCAGTCAAAGTACAAAACCATCAACTAGAGCCTATCAAGATATAATTGTTTCGTACGTGAACAATGATGACATAGAGAAAGCTTTGGATCTATACCAAGAAATGCTTGCGGAAAGAATCCCTTTGAATCAAAACATTATGGTGGCATTAGCAAGAGGATGCAGTTCTAGAGAAGAATTACGCTATAAGGCATGGGATTTCATGTTTGAAATTTATAACAACGACTGGAAACCCACATTACAAACATTCGAGTACATGCTCTATTTATCTTCGAAAGATGGAGATTTGGCATTGAGCAGAGCATTATATCTACAACTCATCAAGAATGACACCACGTCAGCAAAATCATTTTCATTCTTGATATTAGCTTACGCCAAGAGTACGATCAAGGATGGAAAGGGGTACGAACCGCCATTACTCAACTTTCATGAAAAGGGAAGAGTTTTCAGGAGAAACGTTCTTTCTGATTCTGATTTTCAGAACACTCCTAAATCAATTCCTTTTTTACCAGTTCAAGATATCTTAACAAAAGAGGAAGTTTTAGCAGAGTCGAGTGCGTTATGGGCATACACAATTCTCAACAATCTTGATTACATCAATAACGAAAGCACTTGCACATTTTTGAATATTGCGGCAGAGGTTGGAAACATTCATGATTTCATTGACAGGTTTGATAATAGTACGTACTTTGAAACCCACGGATTACCAGGTCATAGGATTGTTGATGAATCAAACGAGACATCTCCTGATACTCTCGAGGTTATAGAACCAGAGATACCAGAACTTACGCAACTTAACCAGAGCTCGATTCACAAGTCACCTGTTTTGAAGGCAATGGAGGTCAGGAATCATTACCAACAAATTAAAGTACCAAGATCATCATTGATGTATGTTATTGCTTTAAAAGTTGCAGGAGCATCTAAAAACTACGAATTTGCTCAAAAGATTTGGGTTGAGCGCGGTCAGTATAGAAAGACCTATTCATTCAAGGAACTTGATCCCAAGTTGAGAGAAGATTTGGACTTTCAATTTGCTAGTAGCATGATTTATGCCTTGACTCAAATGAATTTACTTCAGGATGCCCTTGCCATATTATTAAGCACAGAATATCAATTTAAGTGGACTTGGAAGGAATTGACTCACTTACATCGTGCGGCTTCTGAAATTGGAGAAGACAAAATTTGCAGAACAGTCAGAGGAATTGCAAAAAGGGCTCAGTTGAATTTTGCAGGTAAAATCAGAAGAAGAGATTTTAAGAGATACTTGTTGGAAAGGGGATTTTAAGGACATTCTTATTGAGAAGCGAAATTTCACAATAAGGTCTATCGTCACTTATTAATGACTTCACAAACCGAAATTATTAAAACGTGGAAAACAACGAACTAAACAAATATTGTACATAGTGTAATATAAGCATATAGATAGTTTTACAAGATGTGAAACTAAATGAACTTTAATTTAATTCAAGAGTATTTACAAGATATATACATTATTTTGGGGTAACAATACTGATCATTCCTGGTTTAACAATCAATTTCTTGATTGAACCGGTGAATTTAGAAGCATGTTTGATATTCTTATCCACTTCTCCTAGAATAATCTCCTCACTTTCTTTGGCAAGAGTCTTCAATCCCTTGAACAGACCTCTAGATCTACCATTGATGAAAACATTGTATGTGATATGAGGGGTCTCCAATTTAGTCAAAGTTGGATACTTCTCGTGGAAAATTGATCTTGGGGTTTCTCCATTAACAGTATTGATTGTTTCCCAGGCTTCTTCAGACACACAAGGAGTGATTGGACTCATGACTATCAACAATTTCCTGTATGAGTCCAAGAGAAGTTCTGGATTAATATAAGTGTCTGACTTTTTCGAATTAATATGAATCGAATTGGTCAACTTCATCAAGTCAGATATAATAGTGTTGAATGAAAGGTCCACCTCAATAGATTTGGCCACTCTATTCACATAAGTCAGTACTTCATTATACAACGAAAATTCAGTTTCGTTAAATTCGATGAATTCGTGGGTTTTCCCATTCAATTTGATATTTTCGATCCGAGTGGTAATTTCAGTTTCGGGTCTTTGCAAATGATTATTGGTGTCTTGGCGAATAATATTGCTCAAAGAGAGAACCTTCTGCAACCAACGGTTAATGCCTTGAATTTGTTCTTCGTTCCAATTTAAAACGTCCGAAATAGGTGCTTGAAATAACATGTGAGCTCTGGTGGCATCTGCTCCGTATTTCTTGATACACTCTGCAGGATCTGCTCCGTTATATTTTGATTTGGACATTTTTTCAAATGTGATAGTGGGAATTTCTCCAGTAGCCTTGATCTTTGGTTGATCTGGAATGGAAAGGTCTACTTCCTCAGGTTTCAAGCATCTTCCATTTGCGGGGTCGGAGAACGTTTTTCCATGAACCATTCCTTGGGTGACTAATTGTTTGATAGGTTCATTTTTGAAATGAGTTCCATCCCACATTCCAATGTCACCAAGGAACTTCGAAATAAATCTTGAATAAAGTAAATGTAAAATTGCATGCTCAACTCCTCCAATGTACAAATCAACGGGCATATGCTTAGAAGCTTCCACTTTGGAAAATGGTTCCTCATCATTCTTAGCGTCAAGGTACCTAAAAAAATACCACGAAGAATCCATGAAGGTGTCCATGGTATCTGTGTCTCTCTTTGCGCTACCCCCGCAAGATGGGCATTTTGTATTGACAAATTCATCCAAACTGCTCAATGGATTTCCATTCTTGAACTTACTACTATCAAGTTCTGGCAATAATACTGGAAGTTCGGAGTCTGGAATTGGAACAGTACCACAACTTTCACAATGCACCATGGGAATTGGAGCCCCCCAGTATCTCTGGCGACTTATTAACCAATCTCTGATTCTAAATTGGGTTTTCTTCTCTCCCATATTTTTTTCACTTAGCGATTTAGTTAATAACGCTGCAGCTTGTTTAGTGGTCTTCCCATGATATTCGCCGATATTATCCAATCCATCTGGAAGAACTGACTTATCATAAAGTTTTCCAACTTTTTCAGTAAATGGTGCACTGGGATCTTCACTGTTGGTCATGCTGATGTCCGCTGGCCCCACAATTCTATTTATTGATACAGAAGGGTTATGAAGTTTCCAAAAGTCAAAATCACGTTCATCGTGAGCAGGACATCCCATAACTGCACCCAGACCATAGGTACCAATGACATAAGGAGCTGTATAGATAGGTAATTCGAAATTTTGCAGAATCTCATTTTTCACGTTAATAGGAATTGAAGCTTTGATGTTAGGTATCAAGTAACCAGCCTTGGAGTTGAAATCCGAATCCTGATTGTCCTTGATGAATTTTGCCAATTCTTTATCTGTTTCGGCAACCTTCTTAACTATCGGGTGGTTCAATGACAATGCTAAGAATTGGGACACAAATAAAGTTTCAGGACGAGATGTGAAAATGGTGATATTCTCATTAGTATTCGTTGGAAATTTCACTTCTACACCCTCGGATTGGCCGATCCAGTTCTTTTGCATGGCTTTGACTTTGTCTGGCCATTGATCCAAAACCTTCAAGTCAGAATTTAAATCTTTGGCATATTTAGTGATAGCAATAAACCACTGCTCGAGGTTCCGTTTTTCCACCAATGCTCCGCTTCTCCATGATCTTCCATCTGCATCAACCTGTTCGTTTGCTAAGACCGTCTTGTCTACCGGATCCCAATTGATTTCTGCGTCTTTCCTATACACCAAACCGTGCTCATGAAGAAGCAAGAAGATCTTCTGGGTCCACTTATAATATTCTGGAGAGCATGTAGTAACTTCTCTATCCCAATCAAAATCTGCCAACATTAGGTCCATTTGCTCCTTCATCTTGCTGATATTCAGCTCTGTCCACACCGCAGGGTTGATTCCTCTTTCCACTGCTGCATTTTCTGCCGGCAAGCCAAAAGCATCCCATCCCATGGGATGAATCACGTTATAACCTTTGAGACGCTTGAACCTTGCAATGACATCACTGATGGTATACACCCTCAAATGACCCATGTGTAGCATTCCAGATGGGTAAGGGAACATGGAAAGACAGTAGAAGGGCTCTGCAGCCGGATCCACAATATGCTTGGTAGGATGGTTCGAATTTGATGGAGACCACTCTCTCCATCTTTTGGACCATTTGGCATCCAAATCCTTCAACTCCAACTTGGGACCAGACACAGAGACCGAGGCAGAACGAATCGCCTCTAATCCAGCCAGTTTCCCTCGTATCGGTACCTTTGCAAGGGAGAACATTGTGCAGTTCTACACTCAGTGAAAGGAAATTTGATGTATCATTGCAAACTGCGTATGCAGGATTATGATACTGATACACACTATATATTATACATTGGTTGGAAAGGTGTGCCTTTGGTTCTGGAGCGTCTTCAACGAGTTGTAAAGCAAATCAGCCACCCCTTTGAAGCCTGTCGTATCAAGTTCCCGTAACACGCGCAATTTCAACTCATCGTAACTTATTTGTAGCCATTGAGTCTCGGGGTCTGATTGGAGGCTCATGATACTCTCTTTGGTCACAGGACCTTCATGACGCTTGGAAATATCGTTGGACTCATCCTCAAGCTTCCACACTATCTGGGCAGTCAAATAGGCCCATCCAGGATTCATGAAAAAATTCCCAAGGGAAGGAAGAAGGACCATGTTTGAATAATTGAAAACGTGTGAAGAGCTGAGTTGTTTTAGGAAGATCGGATGTAGAAAAAGTCCTTTGTTGAAGGAAGAATTTGAATTATCATGATGCAAAGTCTTGTCTCTCCATATGAAGTTAACGATATCCATGATGTACACATTTTGTAGATTTTTCATTGTATCAGTCTTAAACTTATAGCTCTTGATGTGCGCGATGTAACCACAAATCTCGGAGCAAAGAATAGGGTTCCCTTTTAACAAAAAAGAATGCACCACTACAGGGGGTGGTACCAAGCAGAAATCATCAAAATACTGGTTTAGCGACTCTATTTTGGTGGACTTCACAATATGCAAAAATTTGACAACTCCTAGTTCAAATATAAGATCATCATTTTGATAGTTTCTTTCTATGAAATCCCTTATTTGTCGTACAGATTCATTGATTGTACCATAAACAAGCGGCTCCTGGCCATGTTTACTGATCCAATTGAAGAAGGTATAATTGATTTGCACCATCAAGTCAAAAAATGTCGTGCTGTAGTTTTTCTTACCATACTTCAAGGAGAACCCCTGTTTGAGCAGAGCTAAGGTTGGAGTTAGAAAGTTTGAGAAATTCCTCACTGTTTCAAGAGACACATAATTCAATAATTTTATCCTTTGCTTCAACAAAAATAGATTGGAAGCTTGACTATTGCTATCTGTCAGAATGACATTGACCTCAAACTTATACTGTACAAATTCATCCACCAGTGGAAATGAAATAGTACCTGAACAATACTTCATAAAGTCAGAAATATTTTGACAAAGTTCATCGAACTTTGATGTGGTCAAATTATCATCCATCAAGCTCAATCTCACAAACGAATCTAGATTTTTGATCAATTGCTCCAGATGGTTATTGCTTCCAATAGAATTTAGCACGGCTAATTGTTTTCTTTTTTGAGGTACTGGAGTCATTGGATTAGAGGAAAAGAAATCGTTCACTTTGATAATTTGAGCATCCATTAATGTGGAAACCAATTCCTCATTCGACAATATCTTTTCTGTTGTGATTTCGGTCTGATTATTATTTATGTCAAGATTATTCAAATCAATTGATTCCTGAAAATTCACTGGTACATTATTACGTTTTCTTCTTTTAACAGCCAAGTCAAATTCGGCATATTCCTTAAGATTCTGATTTAATAATATGTTGGTTCCAGTTTCTGGGTTAGCGTTATTGACCGTATTCAAGAATTCATCATTAGGATATTGAAATACCCTTGAAGTGACGCTTCCTAAATAATTGAGATCAATGTCTTGACGATTGGAGAAGCTGTTCAAATTCATCTTTGAGTCCAAACTCTTAAATAATAAGAGTAAACCTTTCAAGTATTCATCCATTGGAAATTTCACGTATAGATCAAACACCATTCTTACGTGCCAGGTTTTGAAACTTGGAACAGTGTGAGTGATTTGTGCATTTAGAAATGTCTTGGACTTTTTTCCACTTTTCAGAATACTCAAAAAGATCAAATTCGCTATATACGGCCTCAGATATTCATACGTCAAACAGTTGAACAAGATCGGTTGAGCCTGTTGTAATACTCTGTAAACATCTGGACCAAAACAGTGGATTGAGCACAAGAGCCATTCAAGCAATGAAACCTGCGTGTAGCTGGGTAACCACTTCAGCTTACTCTTGTGACCATTCTGATGAAAAATTTGAGGAGTTCCAACTTGACTTATAATTTTGTAAATCAATGACAATGGAAGTTCTGAATCCTTTGAAGGAATTAATACTTCCTTCAATATAAATTTCAGTTCTGTTCGTGTTATTGAATTGGATATGATTAGATCAAGTAAATTGACTATGGTTGCAGTATCTATACCTCCTTTCTTCGCAATGCGGGTGAGTCTTTGCAAAATTGTTTCTTTTTGTGACAATTGGGACTTCCCAAATACTTCTAGTTGTTGGACAAGTCGTTTGGCTTCATCCTGAGTACTTGTGGTGGAAGAAGTCATGAAAGTTAAAAGGTAAACATAAGTTAGTCCATCACGTGGAAATTATCTGATCTGTTTGTATGCAGTACTATGAGGTTTGCGATGCAGATTACTTAAGACCATGATGATATAGAACGCTCTTACTAGTTTAAAACAGAATGAAAGCTAGCAATTTTATTAGTATATATTGGCATGAAATCCTCTTTTGATAGGGAAGAATCAAAGATCAAGATATGTAAACTTTCGGTTCGCATATCAAAATTACTTACTCTGTAGTGATTATTGTATAATTGCATGCACTCTTCTGTGCACTAACTGACTGTGTAGATATTCTTGAGCTTTATATTTGATAGCTTTGAATTTCCATTTTGATGCACATTTTAAATTCCTCCTGCTTCTCTATACCATCTAATACCTCTATCAAAACTTATAACACATAATCCTTCATTTGTCTCACCCCCCAAGCCTGCTCTTACTTTCTTCTTGATAAACTCCACTCCACTCAATACAGTCTTGTCAAACTCATCGTGAGTAGTATCCTCCAAATCGTTAATTGACACTGTTATGGTGCTTTCTCTTTCTCTTGTTTCCAAATTCCACACTCTTATGCAATTGTCGAATCCACAACTAGCCAAGTTCTTACCTTCTTCATCAAAACTTAACCCCATAATCCATCCTTCATGTGCAAATCCACCAATGGTAGTTTTGCTGGAATGGCCAGGGGTAGTAAGAGAGCCGATATTTTCACCAAATTCAACATCATATAAAGTAATGGAACCAGCAGATTGGTTATCTCTTGCAATAGCTAATATGGTGCCACCTGGGGAAAAACGCAAAGCTCTTGGAATTGAAGTGGAAGTCTTCGCTTTGTGGGATATTTGCAAGTCGGTCGAGTGGAATGTGTAGACTGTTTTTAATGATAACAAATCGTAAAGTAAAACATCACCATTCGCATATCCTATTGCAACCTTCTTCTCTGAAGTTTCTGTAACAGCAATGGAATTTGGAAAGAAGGAAACATTGGCATCTAATATCCCGAATTCTTCCAACGAAATATCCACGATTTCGTCTTTGGCAGTGATGTTTAACGTGTACACCTTGGCGGACCCGTCAGCCTTAGTGCATATGAAGAAATCTTGCTTGGATTCGGGATCCTTGTAGAAAACTGGAGCCCAAGCATTGGCAATTGGCTTTTGGAGATCATAGCCAGACAACGTGGTGATATCGTCATTGGTGTAGTACTTGAAATGAACACTTCCGTCAAAACATGCGAAAGCCAACAAGGTCACCTTGATGCTGGATGATGGCAATGTGTTTTCGTAGCTTGCAACATGGTGAATTCCAAGTTCTTGGATCAATTCGCTGTGGACGAACTTGTTCGGATCGTGCACCTCATCTTGCTTATTATCCCAGAATTTGGCATATCCGTCACTGGAAACTGTGATGGTGTATTTGTTGACGATAGTCAAGCCGGTGATATCCAGCGAATGTGCTTGTGATGCACTTATTGTCGAGATGTACTGTTTACCCATTCCGAAGCTCAGTACTATTCGTTGCCAAACTTTTACATTCACTTCGCTCAAGAAAAGTCGCACAAAGGTGGATTGGGGAAATAAATTATACAGTATTTCGATTTGGGCGTTGTGGCGAAATTATCAGCCATATCAAACGGTCATCAGCACCAACTTCACTTCCAGGAATCTTGGTCAGCAATAACCCCATTTTCACTGATCTTTGTGTTGGCTGAACTGAACATGACTGGTACATTGTACTTCTTCTAGCCTTGCCAATGGTCTAGTTGAGCCTCAAATTTCCCAAATTGATAGTGTATTTCCGTTCTCAAAGGTTGCAACTGGCTGAGACTGACGTTGAGCTTATTGCTTGATTGCTCTTGATGTTGCAGAAACTGCTCTACTCCATCTTCGAATACTTCAATATTTCATATCGTTAGACTTCTCTTGACTTTTGGATCACCAAAATCGAGACTTTCTTTCCGTCTTATCAGAAGAATACCGCACAGTATTCTCGTTTTTCGCAAGAAGTTGCAAAATACGTTTAATGAAGTCCATACGCTTATTTACCAAAAGAGCTGCCAAATATTTCTTCAGGACAGATGAACCTCTTTCCGTTCCCGGATCCCAAAACTTCCATTGCTCCACAGCCAAGCAACTGAAGTTCGGTACTTTTCGCCTGGGAATTTGGCACGTTCGCTCTGTACCTGTGGAACCGAAACGCATAACCCAATCAGCACTTTCAGCACAAACAGCACAGTCAGTCAAATCAAATTCCTCATTCAAATCAGTCAAATCAGCCAAAAGCAGAGAGTCGCTCAAGTCAAGAGAATCTAATTGGTCCTGGAAAACTCGTAAATTTTTTGGGTTGGGACGGAGGCAGTCTACGGAAACAGGGGTCATTGACGACAGAATAAAAAGGCACCCAGATGAAAGTATTAATGACCACTTCAACCTTGATACATATAGTCACAGCAGGCATTTGAATCATATCGGGCCATTATCAGCGTTAAATCAGTCGCAAGCTCTGTTTGTCACCTTTCAAAGCTCAGAACTGCTAAGATTTGTGACGTATAGATCATTTGTTAGTCGGAGTGGACTGATGCTCCAAGCTGCTCCAAGATCGGTCAAGTTTCAATCCAATACAGACTCGGAACTTGTGATTATTCAAAATGATTACCCTTTTGGCACATATAAGGAGCAGGCGAAATACCACGAAATTTACAAAAATGGAATACTGTTGTTTGAAGAAGAATTCGCTTTCTAGTGTTAGCAGAGCGAAACAATTTAGTTAAAATAATCTTCAGTTCTGCCAAAATCAATGTCCACCCGAAGGTAATTTAGGACCCTGGAACTGCCTCATTTTGATGTAGTATTTTTCCGGTTTTTATCATATTTAATCAGATTTAATGATGCTACAGAATAAAAGGACAGTGTTGTTTGTATGAGGTCATGCTTCTAAGTGAACTACAACAGTAAGAAAACAAAGGTGATTCATGGTATCCAACATTGTTTTGCTTCGAGGTCGCACGGTTCCATAATGCTTTCCATTTGTTTCGCACCACACTATACTTTTCCATCTTCACAGCACTACAAAAATCCTGCATACCACTCAGCCATCTTGTTTTCAATATTTATCTTGAGCGTCCCGTTCTGAACCAAATCAAGAGGAGATGCTATCCGAGAAGCCATTTGTGTCTCAAATTCTTGACCAGTCGATTTTCACAACATTCACTGGAGTGAGTGAGGAGACACAATCGAAGTCTACTTACCCGACAGGAAAACTGGTATCAACTTCAGGAGGTATAATTTTCAGTGCTAATCACAATCAGGTCAGATGTTGTAAAATTTCACCAGTCACAACCAACTTCAAGTTAATTGATATCAGTACCAGCTATGAAATTCAAGCATTGGTTCTCAATACACTGGAAACTTTGCTAGCTTTAGTTGGCGAACGTGAAATCACCGTGATTCAAATCCCAACCTCTTTGGACGTGGAATCCAGCTTAATTCCCGTTAAAAAGTTTGAATTGACCAATCTAGGTGGAAGAATCTTGAAGATTTTATGGCAATCGTTGGCTTCAAATGACAGCGTGTTGATTATTCTCAACGAGCACTCCGAAATTAAGAGTTATGATTTATTATGGTCCTCCACACCTCAATTATCGATTGATTTAAAGAAATCCTCCAAATTCGCTCAATCAAAAGCCACTTCTATTTCTTTGGGCTCCTCTGTCAATTTGATTGGGTCTATGACCTTGTACGTGTCATCAGACACGGAGATATATGCAATTTATCCTTTTATTGTTCCTTGCTCAAAGATAGCTTGTACTGAGGATGGTATCGATTGTGCAATTGATGAATCTAAGACCATCTTAGAAGAATTAGAGTCACAATTCCCAAAAGTCACTGACACCATTATTGGTCCCTTGATCAAGGATGCAGTTTCACAATATGAGTTTTTCATGAAATTGAACAAGCAGTTACATTCAGGTGTCCCATTGCAGACAGAAACTCGTAAATTGAATTCTTTTGGAGCTTATGATTTAAAGCGTTTATTGCATTCAATACCCAGTGACTACACCCCCCAGATCCAAGGGCCATTGTTCGAATTGAAAGATGAACATATTTTGGATATCCAACACGTGTTTTCAAACAAAGATATTTCTTTCATTGCTTCCCTATCATCAAAACAAGACAAGATTAGCTTGAGCTTATTCGGACAGCTTAAACCATTGGCCATGAGCTTCGATGCAACTTCTCACCATATTCCAGACGTCGATGCTACGAGTATGTCAACTGAAAAAGAGCACACACCATCGCAAAAATCTTTGGTCCAAAGAAGCAAAAAAAGTTATGTGAAACCGCAGCGTGGTTTTGGATATATTGACTTGTCTGACGACGAAAGTGCACAACAAGATGAAATTGATGATGAACGGAGTTTGTCGAATGATTTAGGAAGTTTGAGTTTAAGCAGGTCTGCTAGAACTTACATCGAAAACCAATTTAGAGAGACAGAGCTTACTCTGATCTCTCCACTTTACAGATATCATTTCGACAAACCTCAGTGCAATGATGAAGACAACTCCTCCTTCCAAATTATAAATTTCTCTGAAGAATCCAAAACTTTTGCTTATAAGGTCGGGAATGAAGTTGGACTTGCTATTTCCGGCCAATACTTTACGCATTTCATGCAAAATTTGTACCTATTAGATGACCAGGATAGCTCATCAGAAGAACCTAAGATAAAATTCAAAGCTTTGAGCAACACACCAGGCTTCAAAGCTCTTCTACAATTTTCAGATATTTTTTCAATTGAAAAATCCCAGAATGACTCACAATATTTTGTTGTTACCACCAACTCGACTAAGGATAACATCATGGTGTACGACATGAATAGCAAATCCCCCACAGAACCTTCAAAATACCGTAAAGAAATACAGGACTCTACGCTTGAGAATAAAATCTATGATCAGCTAACAGCGGAACTCCAATTGGATTCGGAGCATTTGGATTCACTTAATGGTACAAAGTTGGATAAGTCCGTGAACAAAGATGATTCTTCTAAGGTGTTAGTAGGGAGTATTGAAGATCTCAAGAATATCCACGAGGTTTCAAAAGAAGCAATGAAGCAAGTGAGCGGAATTTCCATGATCCTAGTCAAAACTTACTACGCAATTGCACAAAAAGTAAGCCAGTTACAAATGAATATAACCATGCTTGAGAGTATTGGAAGTAAAACTGCAGACGAAAATCACAAAAGCGAACTTGAATCTAAATCTAAAAGTTTGGTTGAGAGGCATAAAAAGCTGATTCAAAGATTACAAGGACTCAAATCGAAGCTATCAGGGCAAATTCGTGCGCAAAATAATAAGAATTTACCTTTATCTAAAGCGGAATTATCTTGGTTTGCCGAGATAAATAAAATTGCTGCATTCGTTAATGATCTGGGGGATTCAACATCTTTCACACAAAAGCTCAAAGAATATCGAGCACAAACGGAAGCCTTAAGTGCTGCATTCACTAAAGGAGAAACTACAGAGAAGCAAAAGGCACCTTATGCCGTACGAGAGAAGGAATTGGAGCACTTATTATCCAGTTTGAAGCATGTATTGATGCAAAATGACCATCAACTTAGACAAACTATACAAGAATTAAACATTTTCAATTTGGAAATACATACCAATACAGCTTAAGATTTTAACTAAAGAGGCTATTGAGCCATAAAGGGGTCATTGCTAACGTTGAAATCTAAGAAAGGCATGAAATGCGAAAAGCTATGGATTCGTTACATGACATTAAATATTATATGTGATGAAATAGGAAAATTCAACTCACTAGCAAATTCATATGTAAGATTCATCCTTTTCCTTCGTATGTATGGGCATGTAACTTCAACCCGTCGAAATACCTTCCATTAAACTTTTCGATACACAATTTACTCAGTTCGATCTTCGAGAACTTGATTTTCACCGAACCATCATCCTCGAGAGTCACTTTCGTTATGTCTGTATCAATGGCCCATTTACTACACTCTTCGTAGATGTCATCTTTAATGTCGAGTTCCAACATTGCATCTGCCCTAAAGTCATCAATCCGAAACATTTGATCCACTACCACAATCTTGTCCATAATTTTCTTCTTGGCTTGTTGGAACTTGTCCGAAGTCTTTGACTTGTCAGTCTCATCATTCCAATCGGAAACTTTGGCTCTGAGCTTATTATTGGTTTGCTTGAGAAGTTTCTTTTCTTCCTCTGTCAACTGCTTTCTTTCCTTCTGTTTCTCTGACAGGAATTGCGCAACCAGTACACGTATCTTTTCCGTATCAGTAGGACGTAACAATGTCTCGTCAAGCATCTCAACAGCGAGAGGAACACTCTCTTTGTTGAGGTATATCACGAGTGCTTCTCTTTTGAAGGTATCACCTTCATATTGGAGCTTGACTCTTGGTTTACCAGTATTGAAGTCCTCAGATAACAAACCATACTTACTGAAAATCACCACCAATTCGTCCTCTGTGATATCTTCAGGTAACTGAGTAACATAAATGGCAGAGGATTCGGTGTTTTTCTTCAAATTTTCGATTCTTTCTGACTTGAGTCTAGCAATTTCAGCCTTCAATTTCATGGACCTCTCTTTCTTCAATCTCTTGATCTCCTGCTTGTTTTGGTCTTCTTCCAAATCAATTTCAGCTTCTGACTGTTCTCTCTTGAGTGACTTCTTTCGTACCACCCACTGCTTGAGGCTGAAGTCGAATTCATATTCGATCGGCTTCTTATCCTCGGACTCGAAGATCCATTTCTTTTCGTTTTGGTCGTAGAAAACTCGCTCGTCGATCTGTTTGGCCAAGTCAGGGCTTTCTTCTAGGGCATCTGCGCTAGGCGGATGCCGTGGAAACTCAGCCATGGTGCTTCTATGTTGAAGATGTAAAAGTAGTCGTTGCAAAAGAAGTTGGACTTGGTATGGTGATGGATATGCGATCATGTGATGCAACACGTGACAATACACCTCCAAGTGGGTATTTTGGCTCTCTCCACTCACAGTTCTTTCAACAACATGGCCGAAGTCTCCAACGCAAGACCGCCATCGGCGACTCCTAACGACTACATCTTGAGTTTATCACCTGAGCAGATCGAACATGACCAAAAAATAGGTGTCAAGGCCATCCGGTTGTTCTTGCAGAGCAAGACCTCCTACGATGTGTTGCCTGTAAGTTATAGATTGGTGGTGTTAGATACGTCCCTTCTAGTCAAAAAGTCATTGAACATCTTATTGCAAAACAACGTGGTGAGTGCTCCATTGTGGAATAGCAAGACTCTGAGGTTCGCCGGATTGTTGACGCTGTCAGATTTCATTAATGTGATACAATACTACTTCCAGTTCCCTGAGAAGTTCGAGTTGGTAGACCAGCTCACTTTGGACGGTTTAAGAGACATAGAGAAGGCCATCGGCGTGGAGCCCATAGAGTCCGACTACATCCATCCGTTCAAGTCGCTCTACGAAGCATGTGTCAAGATGCTCGACTCCAAAGCCCGGAGAATCCCGTTAATTGACCAGGACGAGAAGACCCACCGGGAAATTGTGGTATCTGTGTTGACGCAATACCGTATCCTCAAGTTCGTGGCTTTGAACTGTAAAGAGACTAAGATGTTGTTGAAGCCTATCAAGGATATCCATGAGCTTGGAAATGTCAAGGACATTTCCACATGCACTACGAATACTCCCGTCATTGAAGTTATTCATCTTTTGACGGAAAAATCGGTGTCGTCGGTGCCGATTGTGGATGACCAGGGTAAGTTGATCAACGTGTACGAGGCAGTGGATGTGTTGGCATTGGTTAAAGGAGGAATGTACACCGACTTGGATTTGAGTGTGGGAGATGCACTTTTGAGAAGACCAGAGGACTTTGAAGGTGTGCACACATGTACTTTGAATGACAGGTTGAGTACTATTATGGACACCATCAGAAAGTCCAGGTTACATCGTTTGTTTGTGGTGGATGAGGTAGGAAAATTGGTTTCCGTGATCACGTTGAGTGATATTTTGAATTACATTTTGTTTGGAGAGGATTAAGTGTCAGGGGATGAATACTTTGATATACGAACAATATTAGACCATGTTCATGAAGTAGCCCCTTGCGGTGACACCACGTTAGTTAGGAACGAATCGGCCTAATGCACATGAAATACACATCCTACTGTAGTTACGGAAACAAAGTCAAGATGGTGAATGTTAGGAGATAAAATTATCTGGAAAATAGTTAGTCATTTCAAGTCAGAATAATTATCATTCCGGAGTGCTAATAAGTAGAGCTTTTTGAGGTAATACACTTCCTTTGCGTTAGGAGAACCAGTGAGAGGACTGATGGCATATAAGCACGAAAGTGCTACCTATGCTGAAATCACGGGAAGTATTGTAGCAACAGTGTATTAACTTGATCTTCAGACTTAAGGAAATCAAAAGTTCAATTGACTTAGAGCTGAGTGAAATTCAAATTCATGATTATCTGATGAGCTGTAATTACATTTTGATAATAAGTAGCGCTGGGAGTTCAAGAAATTAGCACAGGGCAAAATGTCGAACTTATTGCAACAAAAAATCAAACACCATGGCCGGGAGCATTCAGTTTGAATTTCATTACTTGTAAGTGTCAATGATTTGTGTAATGGACCCCCAGATCTCTCGTGAGGAAACCAACCTCATAGGTGATCACGAGAAGCATCTTCTAGTTCGATTAGAGACCAATTTTACTTCTTGATATCCTGAGATTCCCCGCATTTAAGGGTCCAATCTCTTCCCATTTGAAACCTCGTCACTACCATATGCTCTGCTAAGAAACCTGAATATCTATCTAAAAGCTTGAACCATTATTCACACCCTCCAAACCAAACCATTCATGCCAATGCACCCCAAGAACTCATTCTAACACAGACAGAGCCCAAGAATCCACCCGAATGTCCCGACTTGACTCCATGACTCCAGCGCACTAGCTCAATCTTGTTTTCCAATCAGCAATTTTCACCACACCATCATAGTCCTCCAATAATAGGCATCTCTGCCCTTCACGGTCCGCTTATTATCGCCATCTCTGGCCGAATATGGTTCCTATTCTACTTCGTGAATTCCGTTTTGAACTTGTAGGATTAAACACGACTCCCGGATCCGTAACGACGAACATGCACTTCAACGACATTCATATCCAACTCAGGCCGTCCCGTTCCGATTACGTCAAACTGGTCTTCTACGGTCAACTACATCACCTGACCTCTGTCTCACCTGCTGCCACTAACGTTCGCGCTATTTCACATACGTTATCAAAAGTTCCACCGAATTAGGAACTAATGCGATGCGATGTGCCATGGGTATCGAGCACATCGATACCCATCGACACCAAACCAGCCATTGGTGCCTATACACACCCATGTAAACTCTAGGTACAATTCGACACTCATGAGCATCCACTGACACGCATCAGCACCCATGAGCACCAATAAGCACCCATAAGCACCCTTTGGAGCGGCACCACTCCAGCTAGAACAACTCCGAGCTCAATTCCGTGTGCGTCCAATTCCGTCACTCGCCTATTGTTTCACCACGTATCGTCTCACAGATTTCCATCTCCAGCTCCTCCACCCACTCTTAACCATCACCACAAGGAATGTCGTCATACCGCCACAAGAGGTGCCGCAATAGTGCGCTCTTCCAAGGCCGCACCGTAGGTTTGCATGCTCACCAAATACTTATTTTTCAGCCCTATAGACCTGCTGAACCCCTAAAGAAACGGTCTATTAATTGTGCTCTACGTCGTTCCAAGGCTTCGTCTAATCGCTTGGGCGGGCCCAAGCGATTTCCCAAGCCCCCAAGCCTGCCCTACATCTCGTGGGCCCGTCCGTGTCGTTATTGTTCCGTCCTCTCCGTCCTCTCCCCACGTCCCAATTCCACTAGTCCAACAATCTCCTGTATATGTGATCTAACCGTGATTTGCGGCACGCCTAAACGGGCATCGGTACCTCGATCTCAGCTGTCGTACTATTACTAATCTCAGCTCCATCCGGCATGCCAAAATTTTGTGCCCACGATAACTCCGTCTTCAACTATCACCATATCTGCTTTTCCTAGTCCAACCTCGTGGGAAGCTTCCAGATAGAACCTTCAACAGGGCGTTGTTCCATACTTCCCCTCCCACAGTGGCAGCCCTACTTGTTCCCGTCCCACAGCTATGGAGGCCTCCTCTCTGTCCAGCAACCAAGTTGCAACGGTGAAAACCGTCGTTTCCATCTACAAAGACAAGATCAACCAGCCCCAGGTCACCGTCCGTGCCACGCTCGTGGGCCTCGTCATCGGCTCCGTGGTGTTGATCTCCAACTTCCAATTCGGCTTGCAAACGGGTTGGGTGTCGATGATGTCGTTGCCGTCGGCGCTTCTAGGCTACTCGCTCTTCAAGCTCTCACACTACGCGTCCGACTTCACCGACGTTGAGAACGTCTTCGTCCAAAGCATTGCGGTGGCTGTGGGCACTGGCCCGTTGGCCTACGGTCTCATTGGCATCATCCCGGCCATAGAGAAGTTCTTGACCCCCGACGAGTCAGGAATCGGCCGCACCATCCAGTTCTCACTAGCCGAGTTGATTCTATGGTCCTTGGGGTTGGGGCTCTTCGGTGTATTCTTCGCCATTCCCTTGAGAAACCAAGTCATCATAAAGGAAAAGCTCCCTTTCCCCTCGGGAAGCGCTACAGCAACCTTGATTTCGGTGCTACACGGTACCGAGATCTACCAAGATGAAGAAGAAAAAGACCAACTTGCACCCACTAATGAAAATTCCGTCCCGGCAGAAGACGGAACCCAGGCTCAAATCACGCAAAACTCCGATGACTACAGTTCTAATGTCAATACACTCGTGAAGACGTTCTTAGTATCCGCTTCCTACACCCTTCTTTCGTACTTTTTCCCTATGTTGAAGAAACTACCAATTTTCGGTGGTTTGGCTTCTTCAAAGTACAAATGGAACTTTGAGCCTTCCCCAGCGTACATCGGTCAAGGTATAATTATGGGTTTACCAACAGTCTCTTACATGCTTTTTGGTGCTGTCATCGGATGGGCAGTGTTGGCACCTTTTGCTAAAGCAAAGGGGTGGGCCCCAGGTGCGATCGATGATTTCACCAATGGAGGTCAAGGATGGATCTTGTGGTTAAGCTTAAGTGTCATGATTAGTGACTCTTTGGTTTCTTTTGCCATCGTTACCGTTAAGTCCATACACAACGGAATGATTATGATGAAGAGGGCAAGAGAAAGAGAAGCCTACCGCAGACTTGAGCTCGATGAGCCATTATTAATTGACTCAGGTGTTTCTTACGATCCTGAACTCGGTGGTCCAAGAGAGCCAGCACCTTCTGTGTCCTCAGTAAGAGATGAAATTGAAAAAGTGCATTTGATCAGCAACAGAGTTGCATTTGTTGGTGTGATTGTCTCTTCCCTCATCTGTCTTTTGTCCATAAAGATCGTTTTCGGAGATTTGGTTCCACATTACGCCACCCTAATTGCAATCGTGTTGGCCTTGATGTTCTCCATATTGGGAGTTCGTGCTTTGGGAGAAACAGATTTGAATCCAGTAAGCGGTATCGGAAAATTGTCACAATTGATTTTTGCATTGGTTATACCAGCTTCACATCCATCTAGAATTTTAATCAATTTGATTGCAGGAGGTATTGCAGAGGCCGGTGCTCAACAAGCAGGTGACTTGATGCAAGATTTGAAAACAGGACACATGATTGGTGCCTCACCTAGAGCTCAGTTCACCGCTCAGCTTATTGGTACAATTTATTCGGTGTTCTTGAGCAGTGTCATGTACAAGGTTTACAATGCAGTTTACGACATCCCCGGCTCAATGTTCAGAATACCAACGGCTATAATTTGGATAGACTGTTCAAGATTAGTGACCGGTGCAGGATTACCTCCATACGCATTCGAATTTTCAATTGTGTTTGGTTTGATTTTCGGTATCATTTCAATCTTGAAGAATACTATTCCAAAATCTTCAAAATATCATCAATACTTGGTGTACCTCCCAAGTGGAGTCGCAGTTGGTATTGGAATTTACAACAGTCCTAATTTCACATTAGCAAGATTTGTGGGAGGATTGATAGCATACTGGTGGACAAATTATAGGGCCTCCAAATCACAAGGAAGTGCTAGCAAAATCGGAATGATTATATTTAGTAGTGGTTTGGTGTTGGGAGAAGGATTATTGAGTGCAGTAACCATGTTATTGACTTCACTTGGTGTTCCTCACTTTTAATATATTCAGACAAAACATTCATTAAGTTGTTGAATTTAACGTCATAGAGCATCAATGTGCTTATGATTGTTGACGTTAGTTTATTCATTAATCTTTATCAGCATAGAATTTATAGATCAACCATACGAAATTCATTTGAACTTGTAAAATGATTTCTTTTCTTCAGCGGGATAATATTTTTACCCAATCCCATAAACAAGCACAAACTTCAACTTTTACTTAAACCCAAGACCTAAACCCGTTCAAGAATACAGAATATAGAATACAGAAAAAAGAAAAGAAAGACTAGGGATGAAATTTCAGACAATATAAACTATAGACATCTGCATAGAGGAAGCAAACTTGTAACAAATGATCAGTAAAAAAAGTTCTCAAACCCAAGAAAATTCAAATAAGTAGTAATTCAGATAAACGAGACAAGTCCACAGCAAATGTCAAGAATAAATAAGAAAACAAAAAGGAACGGTCATGATATCATATGAAGTTCAGGGATCACTAAAATGAGCAACATTCACTGATGTGCATTTCTTTCTTTATCTGCTATAATTCTTTGGTTGATGAGGTAAATTGCCATCTGGATGGAATTTATCGAACCAGTTAACGTTAATTTTCTGATATTGGTAAGTCCTTTTCCTCCTCCTAACATTATCGATTGACCTCTATCTGGCTCAATCTTTACGTATGTACATCCACTTTTCTCTCTTATTTGTTTGATATTGTTTCCACCCTTTCCTATCACGGACCCTATATTCATGTTAGCCACAAATATATCTTGATTGAGCTTATCTGGAGCTTGGCCAGATTGTACAGGAGGGTGTGTTATGACATCACCAATTATATTATTTCCATGTTCATCAGTGTATTGGTTTTGTGGAGGAGGTGATATAATGTTTGGTGCGGCTCCTGGCATGACATTATAATGTTGTTGAGGATGTGTTGCGGGTTGGAACATCATTTGAAAATCATAGGGCTTTTGTTGGCCAAATTCTTGGGGTTTTACCTGATTATAGTTCATATGCATAGGATGACCTTTAATGTCTTGCATAGTGAGGGGATTGGTATTATTACCTCCACCCATTACCATCATTGAAGGATTCGACATCATCGGCATGTTCATCATACTGTTGTTCATGGCATTTTGGTAATTTGCTGTGTTGTAATATACTGCCTTATTTTTTTTAAGATGATCCTTATGTTCGATCAAAACTTGCGAGATGTAATAAATGGCGATGTGAATGGCATCTCCCACACCTGTTATTGAAAGGATTCTGTCTGTTGAATAAGGTAATGGTTGTTCAGCAGCTTTCAATTTTGCAGCTGAGTTTTCTTCAATTTCACGAAATTTGACTCCTTGTTTACCAATAACAAACCCAATCATTGGATGTGGAATGAGAACTTTCAAGTTATACTGTTTACTCATTATCAGGGCTGGCTCATCTTCAGGTTCTTCCAAGATGGTTCTGCAGATCAATCCGAACGCTCTTGCCACGTTCTCTGCGGGTCCACGAACCAGAATAATTCTTTCTGGTACATTCTTCAAGTTCTCACTGACATTCATTCTGACGTTGGCCTTCTCTCGGATATGGTTGATCGTGTCACCTTTTTTGCCAACAATGCAACTTGCCTCTTTAACTGTGCAATACATCCTGAACAGCACATATGTTGGGTCGTTTTCTCTTTCCCTGTGATTCGAAATAGGTTTGGAGGGCACTAGGTTGGTGTCCTCTTCCATTGCATTAGTTGTTGACTGAAGATCAGAACGGATATAGTGGTCATGGGCACTTGAAACCGCTGGTTCTTCCGGTGTGGGTTGCTTATGGTAGTCCTGACTCAACTCAGGCGTCTCTGTGTGGGGCGATTGGTGGTTGTGGTCACCATCATCTTGTTCGGAACCAGAGCCTTCAAAGTCGATTGAATTGTCTTCATCCCCAGGGCCGATTGCGGGGGCAGTATATGCATCTTCTTCCTGCTGTTCAGTCAAAGCCACTTGCTCACTGTCCAAGGCCACTCTCTTATTCAATTGGTCTACTCCTGTGGAGTCCAACTCTTCATTCTTCCTCTTATTGCTAGACATGTTTGGATAACGGTAGTTCGTTTTTCTCAAAATCTCGGTTTAAAATTTTGTCGGGTGCTTGTGGCCTATACGCAGTCTAAGGTGCATGAGTTGTTTGTGGAGTAGAAGGGCTCGAAAGTTCAAAATAATAATACATACTAAGAGAATAGGTTGGGATTAGAGTATTCTTGCGAAGTGAGAGGTTAGGAGCTGATTGTTAGCACTCTTGGGGTTTCAGAGATTGAAAGCAATATGGTCGTTTGTGCTTTCTGGGTGTTTTGGTAGTGCGAGCACTATTAGATAAATTGAAATGCAAATCACCCCAAGAGTAGTTAATGTAATGGAATTTGATTTCTTTAAAAATCTTAAAACTCATTTTGCGGTACGAATAGACCTCGTTGATGGCTTTGGAAATGACTTCGGATAAGTTGTAATGTTAATACCCTCGCCAAAGTTCACATCCATATTTATTTCTGCTGTAACTGCCATTGCCGCTGTCTTTCGAGGTCCTTCGCCTTTTGGTAGTGGGTATCCCGCTTGTCTTGAACCCTGCCCAAGAACTCTTGCTTGTCCAAGTAACCAGCCTTGTTGTTGAATTTCAATTCATCAGCAATCTTCCTCTTATCCACGAAACTGGCCCAGTCCAACCGAGACTTTTCCAAGGTCGAAAGTTTCAGTTTTTTACTTCCGTAAACCGAAAGGAACTTGTCTATAAGTGAAGGACGCTTCAACTTTATCCTGAGTTCTGTAGGCTCTGTATCTCCAGGAATAGTTCTTAAAACCGCCACCGACGATCGTATCGTCTTCTGACCAGGGATTTTGGTAATGGCGGCTGTGGAGTTTAAATATGCATTGGCTTCTGCGGAATCTGCATCCACAAGCTTTGTTTCTGTGATAAGGCGACCAGCGAACGTATAGGACAGTTCAATTTGAATTTTCTTTTGCTGAAGACCATCACCTTCTTCGACTGCTGGTTGAGGATTTGGTGTCGGGTCTACTGAGTCCGCTTGTTTAGCAAGAGCTTCCCAGTCTGTAGAATCACGATTTGACTTCAAATCATTAAAGATGGAGTCGATGTCAACGGAAGGCAGTGGGGCCTTGACCAAACCGTTTTCGTCAGTCTCAAAACCACCAATGAACCTGCTGGCTTGCGATTCTCCTTCCTCCTGTCTCTGTCTTCTTGTTCTGACTTGGGTAGTTTGGGTTTGTAGCTTGGAGTACTCAGCTTCTCGAGCATTGTCCTCCTCATCCACTTCGTCGTCGTCATCGGCTTCTGCGTCATCTTGGTCGGGTTTAGCGTCCGGATCGTAGTCATCGTCGTCTTCCTCATCTTCCTCATCTTCCTCATCACCATCTCCAGCGTTTTGGCCCTGCTCTTGCCCCATGATTCCATCGCCATCGCCTTCACCTGTGCTCAGACTCTTGGCTTGCACTGGTTCTTCCGACTCTTCCTGGCCGCCAGATTCTTCTATTTCTTCATTGTGATCACTTACTTCACCACGATCTACCTGTTCATTGCTACGAACACTTGAAGTCTCCTGCTTCTTCCCTTTCGTTGTGGTGACTCTCATGTTTGTGCGTTGGACTAGCACGTCGATTCAATTGGACCACACGATCCCGTATCAGCAGAAGTCCCTGGTCCACAAACTGCACCTTGCAATTCGGAAAAACTGTCTCTGTCGGCTGCTGTTACTGTTAATGTAACAGTGACTGTATAGATCGACAAATAAGACGTCAATGTTGTGAAGCCTTTAATGGTGAGGCACATCGCGACATGCCGCACAATGTGAACAACAGTGTCTAAGGCCCGAGTCTACGCCCCACAGTGGGGAACAGAATGTCGCACCACTTAAAGCACTCGCATTATAACACGGGCACATTATCGGGGAGGAATATATAAAGCACCAATTGCCCGGCTACAGAGGTTTCTGAATATTGAACCACATCGACCTTGTCACAATGTCCATTAGCGAGTTCTACGCGTACAAAGATGCCCCCGTGGTGATGCTCAGTGCCACCAAGCACTTCGAAGCCCTTTCCTCCGATTCCCAGAAGTTGTACGCCCATTACCTCAGCAGAGCCTGTCACTACGGTACCAGGGCCGTGTTGAGGTCCATTTCGCCCGAAAGTGAACACATCTACGACTTGATCTTGCAGATCCACAGTGCTTTGGGCTCCCCCAGCTCCGAGGACGCCTACCACAAGGCGCTTGCGCCCAAGGTGGACCCCGAAGTCACAGGTTTCTACTTGGACTACGCTTCGCAGTTCCTCTCCAACCTCGGGAACTTCAAGTACTTCGGGGACACCAAGTTCATCCCCAGATGCACCGTCGAGCAGTTTGACTCCCTCGTGGACACCGTCAACAACTCCGAGGTGTCGGATTTGTACAGCAAGATCCGCGAGCCCATTTTCTCCACCGCCTCCACCATGCTTGGATGGCCTGCCAAAAGCCACTCCTCCGCTTACTACCTCGGTGAAATTATCACCCAGGAAGAAGTCGAGGCCGTCAATGCTGCCATGGCTGCAAGTGGCATCATGCCAGAAAACACCAGAGTTGAGAAGAAGTCCGAGTCTGAATTCGTGGTGCACGTTGCCAGTGCAGAAACCTCCAACAAGACCTCGTACTACCCCGAAAAGTTGACCACCTCCAGCGGTGCGACCGTGACTTTCCAGTTCGGTGACCACTCAAAGGAGTTTGCACAAATTGTGGAGAGCTTGCAACAGGCATTGAAGCATGTCAGCAATGAAACCCAACAAAAGATGATCCAGTACTACATCGAGTCGTTCCAGACCGGCTCCATGAACGCCCACAAGGACTCTCAGATCCAATGGGTCAAGGACATCAAGCCTGCGGTGGAAACCGACATTGGGTTCATCGAGACCTACAGAGATCCCTCCGGAGTCAGAGGTGAATGGGAGGGAATGGTTGCAATGGTCAATAAGGAGAGAACTGCCAAATTCTCTGTTCTTGTGGACAACGCTAAGTCATTGATTGCACACTTGCCATGGGACTCCATCTACGAAAAGGACGTGTTCACTCCCCCAGATTTCACCTCATTGGAAGTGATGACCTTCGCCGGTGCTGGTATTCCAGCAGGTATTAACATTCCCAACTACGATGACGTAAGATTGAACATCGGCTTCAAGAACGTATCCTTAGGAAATGTGCTCTCTGCAGAACCAAAGGTCCAGAAGGAAGCCGAGCCTATCAGTTTCCTTGAGGGTGACCAGGAAGAGCTCTTTAGAAAATGGAGAGTTGATGCCTTCGAGACCTTGGTCGGTTTACACGAGTTACTTGGCCACGGTACCGGAAAGTTGTTGCAAGAGACCTCTCCAGGTGTCTTCAACTTCGATAAAGCCACCGTCCAAACCGACTCCTACTACCCACCCAATGCTACATGGGGATCCTTGTTCGGAAACATCGCAGGTTCTTACGAAGAGTGTCGTGCGGAATTGGTGGCCTTGTACCTTGTGCTTAGCAAGCCATTGCAAGTTTTGCCAATTTTTGGTGTTAATGACGCTAAGGAACAGGATATTTTGAAGGAGGTCAGTGCCCTCTTTATGATCAGATCCGGAGTGCTTGCGTTGGAATTCTGGGACCCTGAATCGAAGAAGTGGGGCCAGCCCCACATGCAGGCCAGGTTCGGTATTTCTAAGGTGTTGTACGACGCCGGTGTGTTCTCGCTCGAGTACAAGGACGACAAGGAATTCAGTGATATGGTAATCGAACTCGACAAGTCCAAGTTGGAAAATGTCGCTGTCGAGGTCTTGAGAGATTTCTTGCACAACTTACATGTGTTCAAGTGTTCTGGTAATGTGACTAAGGGAACTGAATACTACACCGAGAAGACCACCGTGAACCCCGACTTCGCTCGCTACAGAAATGCGGTTATGGCAAAGAAGTTGCCTCGTAAGTACCTCATCCAATGTAACACTGCTGTGAAGAACGGAGTGGTGGAGGTCACTGAATACGAAGAGTCACATGTCGGAATGATCCAGTCGTTTGCGGACAGAAACGTCTAATAAAATTAAAATTGTTAAGGAACAGTTCGATAGCATCTATATGAAAATCATAATGACTTAATCTCACTGAATATCAGTCTCCTGCTTGAATTATAGATTAATTTGATCTTTAAATTTCATAGCATCCTGAGTCTCAGAGCATAGGGCCGTAGAGTTATAAGGTAGTAGAATTATGATGTTTGGAATGAAATATTGGTGTATTAAAGTGGTAGAATTTCAAGGTGCCAAAAGCGTAGTAGTAGAATTATATGTAATTGCATTGTGGGCCATGGCTATAGCCGCACGTGACTCATAGCTCATAGACTTCCGCATATCTCCAATACGACCCTTAAGAACTCAACTATGGTTCTGTTTGTCACATTAGGACTCAGAGTGCTAGGGCCGAGTTCCCGGTCTATGGTCCGAGGTTTGGTGCTGCCGATTTCCAGTCAATTTCGTCTGAATATATTAAGAACTGATGGAGTTTCATGGAGATCAATTCTGGTACATAAACCGACGATATTTCAACCGATGAGAACGTTTAGCCTCACAAGCAGGGTCTTGAAGGAAGTGAAAGAAGACACCGAAGAGTACATACAGTCGTTGAAGGATTCCCTGCTTTTAAAATCGCATTTGGAGCTTGCAAAGCTCAAAAAGTTGGAAATCAAGCAGGAAGAAAAGAAAGAGCAGAAGGAGAATAGAAGGACTTTGAAGCAGAATCTAGTCACTGTTATGAGGATCTTGCGATTGGGAAAGCCCGACACGAAGCTTTTCTTGTTGGCCTTGGGCTTCATCCTTTTTGCTGTGCTTTATCCAACGACCCTGGTGAAGTTGGTAGGTGCTGCTATTGATGCCTATAACGCCGGGGTGAAAGATCAAGATGGAGACCTAGTTATTTGGGGTTACAAGTACACAACTCTCTTCACATTCATGGTTCCATTCATGTGTGCCAGTGCGGTCTGTTTTTGGGCCAGAATTTGGGTCCTCAAGGTCCTCGGTGAAAGATTGGTTGCTCGTTTGAGATTACGAGTCATGAAGAACATGTTGAGACACGATTCTGCTTTCTACGATAACGAAAAGAATAAAGTGGGTGATTTGATTTCAAGATTGTCTAGTGATGCCTATGTTGTCTCTAGATCAATCACCAGTAACCTTCCAGATGGTTTGAAGAATTTATTATTTGGAGTTATCAGCTCCTATATGATGTACTCAATTAACCCATTATTGTTCTGTGTGATGCTTTTGATTTCTCCTCCAATTACTATTGGTTCAGTATGGTATGGTGAACGTATCAGAGAGCTTTCCACTAGGTTACAAAATGCCACTGCTGGTCTTACGAAGGTCAGTGAAGAGACCTTAAATTCCGTCAAGTTGGTCAAAGCATTCACTGGTGAACAAAAAGAGTTGACAAAGTATTCTGATCAAGTCAGGCAAGTTGTCAGAGTAGCAAAGAAAGAAGCTTTGGCTCAATCGAACTATAGTGTCTCGATCTATAGTTTGTATCACTCAGGTTACTTGTCGTGTATTGCTTTGGGAATTTATCTCATCTTGAAAGGCGAGATGACCACTGGTGATGTGATTGCATTTACCATGTACCTGGAGTTTTTCAACATGGCTCTTTACAGTTTGACTACAACTTACATGGAGTTGATGAAAGGAGCAGGTGCTGGTGTGAAGTTGTTCAATTTAATTGATCATGAGAACAGTGTTCCTGCAATCAAGGGTGACAAGGTTCCACCTAACTTAAGCAACGAAATTGAATTTAAAGAGGTCGTGTTCAGTTATCCTACCAGACCCAATGAGTTGATCTTCAACGGTTGTTCATTCAAAGTTGAAGCCAATTCAAGTACTTGTTTTGTTGCACCATCTGGTTGTGGTAAATCTACTATCGCTTCGTTGCTTCTCAGATCTTACAACACCAACAGCGGGGAAATCACGATTGGAGGCAAGAAAATTAATGAGTTCCAGGTTCGGGAACTTAGAAAAGATATTATTGGTATCGTACAACAAGAACCGGTGTTATTATCTGGAAGTATTCTTGAGAATATTGTTTATGGACTTACACCTCATGAAATAGATCAGCTCACCATGGACGACATTATTACTGTTGCTAAGCAAGCCAATTGTCATGATTTCATCACCAACTTCCCTGATGGATATGACACTATTATTGGTTCTAGAGGAGCTTCACTTTCCGGTGGTCAAAAGCAAAGAGTTGCTATTGCAAGAGCTTTGATCAAAAAGCCGTTGATTTTAATTCTTGATGAAGCAACGTCTGCATTGGACTCCAAACTGGAGAGTTTAATCAACGAAACATTGAAGGAGTTGACTTCCCTGGGACAATTGACTATCATCTCAATTGCCCACAGATTATCTACCATCTCTAAATCGGAGAATGTGATAGTTTTGGGTAAAGGAGGATTTGTTGTGGAGCAAGGAAAATTCGTCGAATTATTCAGTAATCCTGATTCCGAATTATCCAAGTTGTTGGATGAATCTGCCAATTCCAAACAAGAGCAACACTTATCTGATACTGAAATGGAGGAGCAGGAACGTTTAGATCAAGAAGCAGAAGCATTGGAAGCAGATCAGCATCTCAGTAATTTGGAAACCATCCATTCCATGATCGACGATTTGCCATATGAATTGAGAAAGCAACTTCTCGACCAAATTAATCTCAATCACGAGAAAGATACCAACAGCCATATGGAGCCCAGAATTCTGCAGGAAATCCACACTCCACAGTAGTGTGAGTAACTAGATGAATTTTCTAATGGCAATAATGAATTCATCAATATTGATGCGGATCCATTGCAACTTAGGGAATTCCTTACAATAGTGGTGGATTTATAAATCAACATAACGGGATCATAATGACTTATGCCCTATGCTTTGGGTAATACCCACCTAGACTTCAAATTTATAGACATGTACATATTCCTTATTCGACAATTTGTTTGTGAAATTATTTGTAGGCTATCAATACTTTTAACGAGATATTTCATAGTTGATTTCAAGATAAAGGTTCTCTAATTAATAAATACTAGGGCTACATTGTGGGGTCATAGTAAACGTACTGGTGAAAACTGGAGGATGAAGATTCTTCATTTCACGGAGAAAGACGAGGAAATTAAAAAATTGAGTGAATTCTTGTGAAGAGAAGATCATAGTCAAGGTTGAAGGTGAATGGCAGTATTATACGAGAGTCACCAGACTTTGTAAATCTCTTAGTTTGAGTGGGTAGTTGTCAAAGACATCTAGTCGAATGAAGCTATTTTCTAAATGAATAAGAATATTTGGTGTACCACTGCGCTTTAACACGCCAGATCTTGTACCTCATTAGGTGATTTTTCATGATTATTCAATCGACGTTCCACATACGTCTTCTTTCTAACTTTCACCAATCCGTTATTTTCCTCCACTTCCAAAGATCCCTTTTCATTGATCCCGACCGTTCCTTTCCCTTTAACTTCCTATTCTGTTCCATTTGCTCCTTCCCTCGCATCCTTCGTTCCCATCCACCGCTTCCTCCTCAGTCGTAATCCCCTTCCACCACTCTACATGTTTCTGTTCATTGGACGTTTATTGGTCTATACTGACAGCTGAACCCATACAAGAGCCTCGTGCTGTCGCTATTCATGGATCATGGTCAATTGGCTGTTTAGTTGCTCAAGTTCTTGGCCTCGGCTTGGACACCGTTCTCGATCTTGATGGCCTTGACTTCGCTGATACCTCTCTTCTCGGCAGCAGCCTTGAATTCTGGCTTCAAGGCGTTTCTGAGGGTTCTGGCAGAAATGGCCAATGCTTTGTTCAAGGAGATTCCGGCTTGTTTGTAGGCAGACATGGTTGTATGGTAGTTTCTGAATTCGCAGTAACAATTTTCATAGTTCGGTAACGGAGGTGCGAAATGATTGGTTGAGACCTCGTGCTGTAAAATACTGCGGGACCCATGGTAACGCGCGCACCCTGGAACTTATATTTTACTTAGTACATAGTGTTAGTACACTGTTAGTGTAGACCATAAGCCATGGATAACAATATGGCACGGTAGTACTGGTTTAGGTGGGTATGCAGGCAACAGTAAGTGATTCCTGTACCTATATGGAGACTACGCAACTGCTGTCTGAGCAAGTTTGATCAAGAATCGAGACGGTAATGGATCTTTGAGTGCTCTACTGTATAAATTTGTTGACATTATGTGTCAAACACTTGACGTGTTGCAGTTGAACAATTAGGTCAAGTCATAAATATTGGAAAATTACGTGCCTTGTTGTAGGATATAATGCACCAAATTTGATGCCATTTAGTATCATATTACGTTTCCTTAGTACAGTTGATCTATGTGCTGGTGATAAAATTTCTGGAGGTTCTATCGTTGGGGATTTTCAGCCGTAAGTCTATACGTTGTTGATACATTTGCATGTTGTTTGAGGGTGCATGTGTTGGTGATACGTGTTAGATGATTGACCATAATGTGGGATGTCTATTATTTCTCTAGTTACTTCTCTTGGTGTTCAACCAGTTGATGAAGTCAAAGAACATAGAAGCTTGGATTTTATTGGAGTTATTGGTAGCCCAGTTTTTCATGCTATTGGTATAAATATCCAAAATAGAGTCCAACTTCTCGGGGTTCAAGTTAAGAATATTCTTGGAAAGAATTATGCATGCCTGGTTACAAGCCAAAGAATGTGCTTGGTTGGGCTTTTTGGAGGCTGCCCTTTGCTGTATGTCTTTGATCATCTGAAGTAAATCTTCAACGTATTCCTCTTGTATGCTGGAGTCCATGTCTTTGAAGTTTTCCTTTCTAATAACGCACTTACTTAATCTATTCTTCAAGTACTTATGTGCCTTGGATTGAATATTTTTATCGGTTGTCAAGTGAATCAAAGCAACTATTGGTTTCAATATCAACAAGTTCAAATGCGAATGAGGTTGGAGTTTGGTAAAAATATCCAAAAGATCGAGAATTTTACTCTTGAAGAATATCATCTGTTCCTTGGCTTCAACAACCTCGGCCTTTCTCTTACTACCACTAGCCATGCTGTTCAACGCATCGTGTCTTTCTTTGAAAATTCTGGCCAATTGATCATCCATAGCCATCATTTCTTCATCATCCATGGACTCGGATTCATAGGAATCGTCAGAATCCAAATCTTCGAACTTTACTTCACCTGATCCACTGGTTGGAATACCCAAAGCTTCAGCAAGTTTCATGTTGGTCTCTTTTTCCACGGCAGAAATCTTATCATTGGATCCGGTTTCATTTTCTTCTCCTTCATCATTTTCTTCTTCCTCATCTTCCTCATCTTCCTCTTCTTCTTCATCATCATCTTCTTCTTCTTCATCTTCTTCATCTTCCACTTCCTTTTCGTCCTCTTCGCCATCCTCGTCTTCATCATTTTCTTCAACATCCGAGTCGTTCACTGTATCGAACAACTTTTGCTGACCTTCCTTGTTTTCTCTCTCTGTAAGAACATTTAACAACAGCTTCAAACTCTCCTCCTCGACTCTAGGGACACCCGGAACGTCAGAGACACACAAGAAAGATTCCCAAATAATCAAGGACAATTTCTTGAGTAAGCCTGACTTTTTGGCTAAGAACGACATGATTATCTCTGTCAAAACAACAGAAGAATTGTTGTCTTCCACCTTCAGGTCCTTGTTGCTCTTCAAGAAATCTTCGTAGCAGAACTTCAAATCGTCGAGCACAGTGACTGACTCATCATCTCCACTGTATAATTGTAACAATACCATGGAGAATAACAACTCGAAACATTGAAATTCTTCCTTATGGCCCTTTTTTGATTCTTCATGGATAGCCTTTATTCTATCAACGGTATCCTCGTTTATTTCCAGCAATTCACCCTCGAAATCTACCAAATCCTTGTAATCTTGTGATTCCTTCATCTTCAAGATGTACTTTATACAAAAGTAAGACCATGAGGAGTCTTTTCTTTTGATACTAATGATATCAGATAAGATGGAGTTCAATCTTTCCTGACAAATCTTTCTGACATTCTTGGATACGTTCTTGTGCTTCACATGGATGAAGAAGGCATGTTTGATAAGATTTTTGAGAATGTCTTCGATGAACTTGGACTTCATGAAAGCCTTCTTTGCACCCCTTTTAGGAATCATCAATTGTTTGGTGCTTCTGATGAGCAACAACAACTTGTCCAAACTCCATTTCAAGATGTTATCGTTGGGTTTTTTCAATTCATCCTCTTCGGAATCATCATCTTGACTATTAAGAGCTGTTTGAAACGTGTCTAACAATATTTCTTTTAATTGTCCAGCAACGGTTTCAATTTCCTCGGAGTTGACCTTATCTGTGTCCATATCCCCGAGAATTGAAATGAGGGAGTCGACAGTCTTTGATTTGGTGACCAAATCAAAGTTCCAACAACCACCATTCGTTTCATCCAATAATCGGGACAAAATAGCTGGTGCCTTTGAGTAGTTGACTTTGGATACAGTGACAATTTGATCCAACGATTTCACAGCTACCTTGTGAAGAAATCTGTTTGCCTGACTGCTTTGGTTGATAAGACATCTCAAGAAATTTGTTGTGAATAAATATTGAACCAGCTCATTGTCATCGATGGATTCCAAGAATCTACAGAAGATCTCAAATCCCCAGAACTTTCTTTCGTGTGACGATTTTTCTGCAAACAACATTTCATCAACAACGACTTTCCAGAACTCTTGCAAAGTGATCGATTCCGTGGACTGTTTCTTCTTGTTTGGCTTGGAGGAGCTGGACTTCTTTCTCTTTTTAGAGTTCTCGGCATGAGATTCTTCTTCATCGTCTGCCTGGTCTTTCACATTGAACGAATCGATAATTGAGATCCAAACAAACGGTATTCTTGGAGACCAAGTGCTCTTTACTTTGGAATTCTTCTTCTTTGGATCTTCCTCTTCGTCCAAAACCTCAACATCCTTCAAAGCCTTGGCCAAAATGGCCAAGTTTCCCTTGGAAAAAGGGTCTCCGTTTTTCCAATTGGCCTTGGGAGACTTGATATGGGAGCTCAAAGTACCCCTTTCTTGTTTTGGAATGGACAAGTAAATTGCAATACCTTCAGTAGAGAGATTCAAACCTTGGTCATTGATACTTTGAAGCACCGAGAGAACAACCAGTTCCTTCAATGTGTCAGTAATAGAGCTCTCATTGAGCTGGGAAATAAACTGGCAAACAGTGAAAATAGCGGTTTCTCTTAACCATGATTTCAATGTGGACAATTCCACCAAAGAGTTCACAAATTTGAACAAGATCTCTTCACCTTCCTTGGAAATTAACGTTGGCTCAAATAATACCTTGGAGTTAATCAAGATCTGCAACCCGAACAAACGTCCAAACAAAATAGATCTTTCTTCTTTTCCTTTCATGGAAGCTTTGACTTGAGTCAGGTTAAGTACGAGATCCAAGAATGAGCCAATAGTGTACTCTTCGTATTCTGGGGTGGATCTGTGAATGAGCTCATTGCTGACCTCCACAAGGGCCATGGAGAACCCGAAACGGGCACTTTGACGAGAACTGATCAATCCTTTGACAAGTCTGTTCAACGCATAGGACCAGTCTTGTTTGGTGTTCAGGCCGTTCAAATCCTTGAGAAGACTAATCACCGCTTCGATACGCTCAGCAGGAAGCTCCGAGGCGAGCCTATAGTAGTGGTCAGTCGAAACTGGCATGTTTTTGGTGGTGCTGGAGGTTCTGGGGGTGGTGTTTGAGTTGGTGAAGGTCGATGAATAGGCGAATTGGAAACTCATCGCTTTTTTCCGCGACTCTTATTATGGGGAAGTGAGAGATGGAGCAGATGAGAGTGGAGGGTGAGGAGGAAGAGTGAACATTTGATTACGAAAGTTCGGAAGTTAAAGGTAAGCATGTGGATTGTGTGTATAAATGGGGCTGTTGGATTTTGACTCAGGAATATGGTGTAATTCCGAGGAAAACCTAGGTCGGCATGTATTTTATGTTGGGTAAGACAACTATTAATTTCGCATGAAAGTTTCATCAAGTGAATGGTATAATTAACAAGACAAACAAATGAAACGAATTATGGGCATGACAAGGAAATCAAACGCCTTGTGAGTGTTATTCCTTATTTTTTCTGATTTGAGTGAATTCACAATGGAAGAAATTTGGTTTCCTAATGATACAATTGAGGGTACAATTGGTGTCAGAGATGCGTAGATGGTATAATTAATGACACGTTGACTTCGATAGGACTCGTATTTTCGATTAAATACAACCTAGAACTTTAGTTCAACTCAGTTCACATATAAGAAATTGAAATCTCATAGTCTCTTGACATATACTATCCAAAAGAGATAACTCAAATAGTCAACCCCAATTTACGAACGCGTGCCTGTGTTCGTGTCCGCTTTTCTCTACATGTGGGCAATTATGTTGAAATTGCATATCTATACAAGAAGACCGTATCCAGAAGAAAAAAAGGAACCCATGTTGAATGACGCCGAAAAATTGAAAAGACCCGGATATTTATAATGGCCTCACACTTTGTTGAGAATCTAAACCCAATTAACTGATCGAACTAAGTGACCTTACTTAGTTAGCACCTGGGTAGGTTTGCTTTGGGAATGGGAAGGCTGGTCCAACAACTTGGATGGAGAGAGAAGCAGCCCACTGTCCAACGTCAACAGACTCAGGAATGGTCTTACCTTGAACCAAGGAAGAAATGAAACCAGCTCCAAAAGCATCTCCGGCACCGTTGGTGTCAGCGATCTTCTCAGAGGCCAATTCTCTGACATTGTATTGGTTGACCTCGTAAGAGTCAGCAGCAGCGTCGTAGGTGACGGTGACAGTTGGCTCAGTACCTTGAGTGAAGACAACAGTTCTTGGCTTCTTGGAGTTGATCTTTGGTAACTTGGCAATCTCCTTGGCAATGCCAACGACATCCTTGGAGTCGACGGTAAAACCGTGAGATTCGGCATAAGCAGCAGCTTCAGACTCGTTGGCAATGACGAAGTCGACGTATGGAAGAGCAGCGTCCAATTGGTCCTTGAAGAATTGGGCGATGAATGGAGCAGAGATGTTCAAGGCGAACACCTTGTTGGTCTCAGCAGCGTGCTTACCCAAGAGTTGGATGGCCTCGAGGGAAACGGTTAAGTGGTAACCTTCGATGTAGAAGTGGGAAGCGTTTTCAACGAAAGTCCAGTTTTCTGGCTTTTGGAGGTGAGCAGCTTGGAACAAGTTGGCGGCGGCCAAGTCAGTAACCAAGGAACGGTTGTGGCCGGTGATCAAAGCGGCACACTTACCGGTGGAGGTGGTTTCTTGGACTTGGTATTGGGTTCTCAAACCGTATTGCTTGTTGGCTTCGAGAAGCTTGTCAGCGTAGACGTCCTTACCAACAGAACCGAAGTAGACAACGGAGTCAGCAGGCAAGATGTATTGGGCACCTCTGGCGGTGTTTTGGCCAGCACCACCAGCGATCAAGATCAAGTCCTTGTTGTCGACGATTTCACCGTAGATAGACAAGTGCTTCTCTTCGGCCAAAATGGCGTCATTGTCCTTCAATTCGTACTTTTGCAAGTAGTCAGCGGTGACGTTGGTTTGCAAGTCCAACAAAGGGTTTCCTAAAACAACTAATGGGTAAGACATGGTGGTATGAACAGGTGAAGGTTTTTCAGAGATGAATGTTGGTTAAATACAGAAGTCACATGGGATGGGGCGATGCCGCGTCGGTGTCGCACCGTTTTAGCGACGACACACCGGCGACGTTAGGGACAATTTTGGGGCGATTTTGGGATTTTCATGAGAACTTTCGCGGGAACACGAGGAGCTCGTGCGAAGTCGCACACGGGGACCCAACCAGATCATTTTTGAAGATCTGTGACGAGATCCGTTACAGTAGATCGACCAAATCTCTAGAGGGACATGTCCACAATTGGTCGTTGAATAATCAATAGTCTCAATCGCTATAGGCGCCATGGTGTTCTTCTCCTATGGTGTTCTTCTCCTATGGTGTTTCTCTTCTATGGTGTTCTGATTTCTGGATTGGAAATTTTGGGGAGCACTCAATTCTGGCATCGAACTAATTTTTGGACTGTGTAGTTCTACATGATACGAATATTGTGAACTGTAAGAGGCTTCCACAGCCACAGTGGAGGTTATGGGTCTGGGGTGCGATCCGAGCAGTTTAGTGGTAGTGGGATTTCGTTAGAACCCACAGTGGATAACGGTTGTGACAGTACTGACAGTTGTGAAAGTTGTGAAAGTTGTGAAAGTTGTGAAAGTTGTGAAAGTTGTGACAGTTGTGACAGTTGTGAAAGTACGGACAGTACTGACTGTACTGACACTAGCATCATATTGTGGTTGGACCGGCCACAACTGATTTTACTTTATGGGTCATCAAAATATATTTCACTAGCGAGAACTACACCATTTGCAGTTTCTTGGATTCACCAGACAGAGCGACCTGTGCTATGCGGGAAAATTTTCCACCAGAGCCAAATAATTAAGAAATATGATATCTCGTGATACTGTTTCTTATCTAATTCGCAGCCTTTCCCAGTAAGGTGTGGAGCATAATCTGATCCAAAATAACCCACAAATCTTTCCTCTAAATACAATCCTGACCTGGATCCCTTTCCTGTCGATGGTCGCTCTATTTCACCAGGCCTCACGAGTCTCACCACTGAATAGTGACATAGCCATAGCTTCACAATAGCCTCACATATCTCTCTCAATAATCGTATTGTCGCACTGGCTTTTAGTCCAGGTTTAAGCCTCCCTAGCCCTTCAGTCCCAGTACAGTCTCATTAGTCTCATTACGAACCACTGGTCTGAGTACAATACGCCTTGTGATTCTTGGGCCCCAACACTTCACCCTACCTTACCTGGCCAATCACTGGAATACTCCCAATACCCTCTTCAACCCAAAATGCTTCTTCCGAGCTACCCAGCATTTTGTATGGAAACTCGTAGTCCGAGTTCCCGTCCCAAAGTCGCACATCTTCTTAAGGTACATCTTCAGAACTGTTGGGCCTAAAAAACGCGATTCACCTACCCCATTCTTCCACCATACCATGAAGCTATTACCAGTCTTCACGCAAGATCCGTTCTTGAAGTACCGCCCGGTCCCCGTCGAAGATACCGGGATCCCCCTCATCGACCATTGGCACGAAATTGCGTTCTCCTTCGTGTTCTACATGGCGGCCCAGATCATCTCCCAGCCTTTATCCAAGAAGTACTTTGGGAATGTCTACACCTCGTTATCCCCCAAAACCAAGATCAACTTCGATATCCACATGGTTTCCATGATCCAATGTGTGATCTCCATCGGAATCTTGCTTCCCATGTGGAACAGTCCTGTTTGGACCGACAGCCATCAGTCGTCGGTGCTTGGATCCACCTCCTATGGTTACCTCGCCGCTTCCATCACCAGCGGCTACTTCATATGGGACATCTACGTGTGTGCCAGATACTACTCGATGTTTGGAATCGGGTTCTTGTTCCATGGATTGGCAGCGTTGTATGCATTTGGAGTTTGCTTGATTCCATTCTGTCAGCCATGGCTCCCAGCATTTCTTCTCTTTGAGCTCAGTACGCCATTCGTGAACATCAATTGGTTCTCGTCCAGATTGCCAGCTGGCACTTTCAGCAACACCACGGTCTTGGTGAACGGAATTTTGCTTCTTGTGACTTTCTTCTCAGTGAGATTGGTGTGGGGACTTTACGCCGTGGTCCAGGTGACCAAGGCCATTGCTGCGCTTTGGGGTGGCTTTTCCACCACCTACAAGGTTGTTGGAGTAGTTCTCTTGACATTGAACTTCTTCTTGGATGTTCTTAACTTTTACTGGTTCTACAAGATGCTTAGAATCGCAAAGAAGAAGATCTTTGGAAGTAAAACTAAAACTCAATAGATCCCACTTTAGACGTTGATCTTATCTGATCATGGGTCTTAATACATATGCTCTCGACATTTACTATGAGAAAATGGTTGGCTAGGACTCTGTAGCCATCGAATAGAATACTACTTCCGAAATGGGAGACTGGACTCATTTACTGAAAGTGGGAATTTACCGATAGGGTATTAATTGGGATTGATGATAGTTGAATAATTATCTATGTAGATAATATTAAATGCGTCATCTCAAGGGCACTTCCAAAGATGTTAAGGCCATAAACATGGTCAAAGTACATGGATAATGGGTTCCGAATACCTCTATTGATAACCACCGTAGCACAGGATTGCCTCCACAAGCGTCGAAAGAGAATGCTGATCCGATCTCCTAACCTCGGTTCAGGGTCTCTGGAGCTACAGCACCAAGAGGGGACTTTCGCAGTCGCGCTGAAACGAAGGCCCTGTGGAAGATTCACGGGACACTCACTGAGACTCACCACTGGCCCCAATTCCTCGTTTAGTTCCATCATACTGAGATTAGACCTTATGACATCTCTCTATACTTCACCGTGTTTGTTTCTCCCATCGCCCTTTCTACCTTTCTACCTTCTACCTTTCTACCTTCTACCTTTCTACCTTCTACCTTCTACCTTCTACCTTTCTACCTTCTACCTTTCTACCTTTCTACCTTTCTACCTATCTACATCTCCCCTTATCATATCTGTCTTCTCTCTTCCGTGCCCTAATCATTTCGACTTCCCAAATCCTGCGTCCTTATCTCCCTTTCTCACATTCCCGATCGCTCTTGACTATCACACATCTTCCCTTTCCATCTTACCTCTTCATGCATCTTCCCTTTCCCTTTTCCCTCTTCATACATCTTCTTCTTCGCTTTCCTTCCCCTTCTTCCTACATCCTCTCTCTCCCTTTCCGTCTGCCCACACCCTTGTTGCTGTCTTTCTCCCTTCCTCGCCTTCTGTGTTCCCCCCTGCTCGTCCTTTTGCCCTTCGCTTCCCTCTTTCCCCTCGTTCCTTCTCCAATGATATCCATCCATAGACCCGTTGTCAGTGTCTCACTAAATTTGGTGTTGCTGCGCGCATCGCTACATTTGCCAATTGGGACCCCTCCGGCGCTCGCTAATCTCTGGCGGTGGAACTGGCGCATGGCTTATGTCTCACACGCGGTTTATGTGCTCGTTTCACGTACCGATTCGGCACCAATCCACACGAACAACACCGCGACACTGCACTGCATGGACTTCACCGATCGTCTGATATGGATCATCACCGCTGAACAACCGGACAAAATAGACAAAATAGACAAGATAAGCAAGAGGGCTTCGTCCGAGGGCCCCGTCCACTGGCCTGGGCTTTTCACGGAGCTCCTCTTTCGAACTGGGGCCCTCATGCGAGGGCTCGCTGTGTGGCTCTTCCTGATGCTACCCCATCACCATCTCTTCTCCCCAGCAATCTTTTGTCTCTGGCCGCACTATCTCCCCGAACAACGTCCATTCTCCCTATTTCACCAGATCTCCCATCTCTCGCTTCGTCTTCTGGACTGCCACACTCTTTCTCTCGCTTCTGTGTTTCTCTGCCTCCGATCACCGCCCTTCCATGCTCCGTTCCACGGGTTCGCCTATTTGCTCATCCCATCTCGTTCCACGGCCTTGTGTTCCCTCGTATCCCGTCCCCTCCCGAGCCCGTCGCTAAGTCCCCCTGACTTGTCGCTATTTTCTCCGCTCTCCTCGCCCTGTTCTCGCCCTATTCTCAATAGTACCGCCCTTGTGCCTCCCCAATCTCGCCCTATAGTTCTCCTGCTTGTACCCACCCCTCGCTAACTTGTCCCGAAATCCTCCCTGGCTCCCCTATTCGCGGCCCTCCCCCACCGCGACCCTCGCTCCAGAGCTCTGATCGCATAGAGACACTCTCGCTTGTGGGCGTTGACACGACCACATTCGTGACCAACAAAACAACGGCGTGGTCCTAGATCAAAACTTATACCAGGCACTCCTCCATCCTATCCCCGTTGATCGTACTTGCTACATCCAGTACCAGGTAGTTCCAGTAATCGACCTTCCCTCCCTGCCTATTTAATCGCTGTGTTCGCTTCCCGATACAGTCGCCCTTCCCGGTTTTTATTCCTCACCATACACAGCAAGTGTACCTCCAAACACACCCTGGCATCAGCATGAATAACGAATACGACTACTTGTTCAAGTTGTTATTGATCGGAGACTCCGGTGTAGGCAAATCCTGTTTGTTATTGAGATTTGCCGACGACACCTACACTCCCGACTACATCTCCACCATCGGAGTCGACTTCAAGATCAGAACCATCGAGTTGGACGGAAAGACCATCAAGTTGCAGATTTGGGACACCGCCGGCCAGGAGAGATTCAGAACCATCACCTCGTCGTACTACCGTGGTGCCCACGGTATCATCATCGTCTACGACGTGACCGACCAGGAATCCTTCAACAACGTCAAGCAGTGGTTACAGGAGATCGACCGTTACGCCACCGGCGGTGTCATGAAGTTGTTGGTCGGAAACAAGGCAGACTTGTCCGACAAGAAGATCGTGGAGTACACTGCCGCCAAGGAGTTCGCCGATGCATTGGATATCCCATTCTTGGAAACCTCTGCGCTCTCCTCCACCAACGTCGAGCAAGCCTTCTACACCATGGCTAGACAAATCAAGGCCCAGATGACCAATAACGCCGCCTCCGGTGCCAACAACGCTAATAACGGCAAGTCCAACGTCAACTTGAGAGGTCAATCCTTGACTAATAACCAATCCAACTCTTGTTGTTAAATAGATTGATGTGTGTGGTGTATCCAGACAGCTCTGGTACACGTCTGTATACTCTTAATACATATGAAATTGATACTGTTGAGCATGTCTCTTTGTACGGAAGGGGATCTGTGCTATAGCTTACAGGGATAGGACACCACACTGAGAGCCTGTTCAAACTTGGGTTTATATCGCTTCTTTTTCCACCAAAATTAGCCAAAATTAGCCAAAATTTTACGATGACTGCTTGTTGTCACAATTTAGTATTATGAAGACCACAACGTGCTCCTACTTTCCCCCAAGGTTCCAGTACCTGCTACTTGTGCTAATTGTAACTGCAGTGGGACGTACCTCCATATGAGTGGTACGCGCACGCCCCTACTGGTGGCAATTCCATGAAAATCAAAACTCGACTGTGTAGACGTAACACCGAAAATGGCCGAATCCACTAAGGGAGACGTCGAAATGAAGGACGTTGATGTCAAGTCCGACCAAGTCTCCGAGACCGAAGTTTTGGTCAAAGAAATTGAACAATCATTCACTCTCTTGGCCAAAGCTGCCCACAACTTTGATAACCGTTATATCTCCAAGGTGTTCCGTGATTTGGGACCTTTGAGACGGAAATTGAACAAGAATCCCGACGTCTTGAGCACTCTCATCAACAAGTTGTTTCCACAAGACTACACCAACAAGAAGTACTTGTTAGAAGCCATTGGAGCCAAAGAAGATCACAGCTCTGACCCAATTGATGAAGAAACTCTTGAAACTGCATTGCTCCCAGAAGTCCAATTATACGTTCACTTATTGGTCCAAGTTTACCTTTTGGACCACAATGAATTGTCTAGATTGGACGCTTTGAATGGACACATCTTGTTTTTGTTGAAATCTTTCAACAGACGTACTTTGGACTTCATTCAAGGTAAGATATGGTTCTACATCTGCAGAAGCAAGGAATTGATCAACGACCTCTATTCTATTCGCCCTGAGTTGTTGGCTGGCTTGAGAACTGCCACTTTGAGACATGACACCGAAACCACAGCCTACATCATCACCCTCTTGTTAAGAAACTACTTATTGTCACATGATGTCACACAAGCGTTAAACTTGGTGGAAAAGACCGAATTCCCAGAAAATGCTGCCAACGCCTTAGTTGCCAGATATTACTACTACTTGGCCAAGATACATGCAATCCAATTAGACTACTCTTCAGCCAATGAATGTGTGATAGCTGCCATCAGAAAGGCTCCACAAACGCAACTTGCCACAGGATTCATTCAAAGTGCTACCAAGTTGAGCATCGTTATTGAATTATTGATGGGAGACATTCCTGAACTCAAGGTGTTCAAGAAGCAAGCCGGAAACATCGAGCCATATTTCTACGTCACCAAGGCAGTCAAGCAAGGTGATTTGAAATTGTTCGGAGAGGTTTTGAACAAGTATGAAGCATTATTCAAGAAGGATGACAATTTCACATTGGTGTCCAGATTGCGTCAAAATGTTATTAAGACAGGTATCAGAATTATCTCATTATCATACTCCAAAATCTCATTAAAGGATATCTGTATCAAGTTGCACTTGGACTCCGAAGAGCTGACGGAATACATTGTTTCAAAAGCCATTAGAGATGGTGTTATAGAGGCCAAAATCAACCACCAGAAGGGATATATGCAATCTAAAGAATTGCTTGATGTTTATTCGACCAAATTGCCCCAATCTGAGTACGATCAAAGAATTAAGTTCTGTTTGTCGTTGCACAATGACAGTGTGAAGTCCATGAGATATCCAAACGATAATGATGCCAAGCCAGAGAACGAGAAGAATTCAGACAAGGAAGATGAAATCGATTTGTTGAAGGCCATCGAGGAAGGTGATTTAGATGACTTCATGGACTAAACGACTAACATGCTAAATAATCAAGTAGATACTAGCAATGAATTCACACAAATTACGCACTTTGTAGCATAGTGTCCTCAAATGCTGGGCCATGTTATTAAACGCATTGGTACATGTACCAAGTAGTATTATTTTCCTTTGAGAGGGTACTAACCATTTCAGCACCTGGTATCTCGTAGTACTACACCCAATACGATAAACAGCTACTTCGAACCTTATTATTATTCTTCCACTTAGCACCTTAGCCTCCTTTGAACAGTTTCTGTCTTCATCTAAAATCCCTTGATACCTTTATGACCAAACCTATGCATATAATCTTACTAATTTTCCATACAACTTCTTGTGAAACTCTTCATACTGATTCCTCGTGCTATTTCTCGTTTTCTCATACGAATTCTCATACTAACTTTGTATATCAACTTATTACTCTCACCTCTCCTACATACACGTCTATTACAACTGGTGCGAAAATTGCGAAACATCAATATTGCAATACTTTCTTCATCTTCTACTACCATGAGTAGTTCCAGTAACATTCCAATCAATTTGGATCCCGATTTATATGGAGATGGTCACAAAGATCCCTTCATTCAAGATGAGTACGTTTTACTCCGTCCCTGGCTCTAAGTTGTTTGTTCTTAGTACTTAGTTCTCCTTCTCAAAAGCACAGCATACTAACCTATAGAGATAAATTGAGCATCTCCCAGTTGATACCCCGAATCTTGGTTGAAAGAAAGTCGTTCTTGAACATCACAGAGGAGTCCTTGAAGGAGGAAATTGATAATCCCGTGGAATCGCAGTCGTTTAGTGAAGAGTCGGGGAAGCCCGAAGAATCAGATGCCCTGGAGGAGCTGGTCAAACAAGATGTCACTGAAGAGTTTCCAAAACAAAAGGCAGAATTGACCAAAATCATTAATTCCGCGTTGAATGAGACGTCGTTGTCCTTAGACTTTGTTTCATTGCTCTTGTCATCCGTCAAACCAAACATCGCCAAATCCACGATGTCTCCACATCTCAGTAAGAATGTCCCCTTGGGATCTCTCAATGCAGATCGTTTGTCGAAGTCCGAGGAAGAAGACAAGAAGGTCAACGAAGAAAGAGCAAAGAAGTCCACTTTGATTGGAGGCGGATGGAAGAGAGAATCGATCAACAAAATCACTTCTCTCTTTAAAAACTCTAGCATAAATCTCAAAGATCAAGTACGGTCTGAAAAGAAGTACTGGGAAATGATAAATGCAGTCTCTAGTTATGACGAGGTTTTGTTCAAATCCAGAGACCCTTTGACAGGCTCTCGTGCTATCGGAATTAAATACGGATATGGAGACTCGGGCTCAAATTATCATGATCAAGGGTTGGCTGTATTCCGTAGAGATTCCGATGGAGAAATAGACTTTCAAGCAGTTACAAGCTCCGCATCAAGAGTTCAACAAAAGGTCCACAAGTACATTCGAGTCAAAATATTGAGTGAAATAGATGGCGATTTCATGTTAACTGGACAATCAACATTTATCCCACCATCTCCTATGGTAGGCGATTTTGGTGAAAACTCATCTTGTCAAAAGATCCTAGATGACATCAAAAGAGCCAGGTACTTCTTATTTGAAGAAGACTTATTTTACCAGTTGACAAGGGAGGCAAAAACCTTAATTAATTATAACATCTCGATAATTTCAAATAAAATCATCATCGAAATCAATAATGAGATAATAGAGATTGAATCAGTCGTTTTCGATGAGTCCAATGAAGATGAATTGACCAATAATTATCAAAATATTAACAAATTCTCCTCCATGCACAATGAAAAGTGTCAATTGATTTTGACGTACCTAAAATTAATGTTATGCTGTTACTATAAATATAATCTTGCTTTGAAGCAGAAGATTCCTACTGCCTTTACCAAAAGAAAGCAATCCAACTCACACCCTTTGATATTGAGACCCATGGTGGGAAATATTAGGTATGAGTTGAACTTCGAAAACATGAAACAAATCTTGGAGAAGTTAATCACTAAGCACAAACAAAGTTTGGAAATCACCTATGAAGTTGAGAAGTATACGAACCTCAAGGATGAGCATATCACCAATCCATTCCAGAAGTCGATTGAACGTCCTGTGTCGAATTTCAACGTGATTATTCGCAAGCCCGATGGAGAAATCACCAAGGTTCTCATTGAGGTGACCACCAATGAGATCTTCATGAATTTGGTGCTTAACTTAACCATCAACAAGTTCACTAACAAGGACGACATGGAACAAAATCTCAATGGGTTTAATGTTTTACTGATGAGTTTTAATGATTTTAATGATATCGAAGAATGTTTGGATTGGTCTATACTCAAGTTTATAAATTCTGAACAATAAATTTACAGCAGCAGGGGCAGCCACTTATTCGACTTCTACCACTCTGATTTCTTCATCGTACGCGTCTCTGATTTTTTCACTATTTTCCTCGATGTACTTCTTGGCTCTGTAGTACTTTTCGTCTTTCAAATTGTTATAGATCAAGAAATTGAACCAAATCTCAAAGAAAGAGTAGGTGAAGATCAAACTGTTGCTGACAATGGAATTTGGATCAAAGTAGATGTACGCAGCCAATCCAAAGAATCCTGATAATCTGATGGGAACAAGGGTTTCGAAGTAGTCGATGTTCTTGGATAACAAAGGAATGAGGTCACATAAGGCCAAACTGGTGAAAAGAACAGAAGTCATTCCAGATAAGGCATCTGAACCTTGAAGTCTGATCAATGGAGTTTGCATAGCTTCCCCAAGAAGAAGTACGAATCCCGAAGAGGACAAGTATTCGGGGTCTTTGACCACATAAAATGCTATTGTCAAAAGGAAAGCCACTCTTATATACAAGAGTGTATTAGCGGTTAAGAATTGCATGACTAATGTTGATTATTGAAGAGATGGCTGAACTAGTTCCAGCCTTTACAAGCTATTTTTCAGTACAATCAGTGATCATTTGCACCTTGAGGGGCCATTTTACATGTTAATAAGAGTTAATGAGCGCTTTAGTGCTCAGCTGGGGGAGTGCCTCTATTATTGGTAGACCCTTTCTGAAAATAGAGAGAGTAGTACAGATGCTGAGAATAATAAGAATGAAAAGAATTTCAATTATTCATAACACTCTCAATTGAGTGGTTAGAAACAAATTTTGTCTCACTAACATTGGGTTCAATTGTGTTCAAACTTTCAAACGCTCGGTTTTCTACTCAAAAAAGTGCTGGTGAACTTTGGCGATTATCTTACGTAGTTCATGTGAACAATCGTGATCTGTGGAATGAATTGCAAACTACTTAGAATATGTTTTAGCTTTGAATAGTTTTCTTTTGGATTTATTCACGAACCATTCTATATTCTAAGTGCGCAACGGTCGATTGCAGTGAGAGTGGTGAATATCTCAGTTCACCATCTTCTTAAGGAAAGTACTCACGAGTTTCCAGGCTATAATCATCTTAATGGTTAACAAGAATTTGCTTCCATGGACAAATCATGTGTCATTAGATAATACACTTCATTTATATTTATGATGTGGATACTTTGAATCCTCCAATCTTTATTTTTGATTTTTTCCAATTTTCTGAACTTTTTCGAAATAATTCCAAAGTTGAACTTGAACCAAATACATATTTACATTCTATTTCGTAGTCATATAAACAGTACATCATCTTCATGTATTCTTACAGCTACACCATAAGCCCATAATAATCTGAAAATGATCACTATACTCGTAGAAACCTTCAGTCTCAATAGGTAGAACTTTTTTTCTTTCATAATGGAACCCTCATTCTTTTAACAATCAATAAATAATTCTTTACCAGAAAGAAAAGAACTTACAGTAGGATTCTTTGACGATACCAGTTGTTCTCTTATTTGAAATATACAAAGTATTTGAATATTCGATAGTCGACACCGTCAAACATTTGACCTTAATAAATCTTTAGGATGCCTGATCTTGACTCTGAAGTACAACAGTTTTATTTGCAACCACTACAGCCAATTACCTTTACTTCAAATTCCCTAATTTCAGAGAGCGAAAGGAAAAACGCTTTCAAATTACTTTCAATCGACTGTGTGCTTGATTTGTTGGCAAGAGTAGTCTATAGGGCAGATCGGCTAATCTTCGACTTATCTCAGAAATATCAGATCGTCAATATATGGGTGGAGTACGTATTGGAAAGGAACAGCACGTAATGATACTAATACCACAAGTTATACAATACGTCTAATAATAATTATCAGAAACCATGATTTCCTACATTACCTTGCTACTTTGGTTATTGGTCTCCTCGTAAGTTAGTTGACGTGGTGCTAAATCACTACCGACTCACAGCCATACTGACACTCGCAGTATATCTTAATATTATCCATCTCAATTATTATAATAGTATTGCCTATTTTTGGGGCATTCTCAGTGTTTTTATCCATCATTTCGCTACTTGGAGTAGTAATCTTACTTATTGTTGGTAAGTTTGGCAACCGTTTCCATTTCGACAGAAAAACCACTAACCGCAGGATTCTTTGCTATCCCGATGATACTCGTCGGAAGTATCATCTTCAGTTTCACAAGAAGGATATGCTATGGAAAGAAGACGAGCCTGAACAACTTCGGTGGCTTCTTATATTTGGATCAGTTCGTATACGACCAAATTTGAGTCCTAGTAGTGGGTTTTCTGAGGGTGCGGTGCACTGGTGAATTTTGTGTATCATAAATCGACCACGTACATTTTTCAAAAACCTCAAATCTCCAGTGAGCTCTCTAAACTAACATCATAGAATGAAGCTTTCAATCATAGCAACAGCAGCCCAATTCCTTGCTGTGTCGCTTGCATACGTCATATCCGAGGGATCTATCACGGTTGGTGCTAAGGAAGTGGCCATTGGCGAGTTCAACACCCAAGAGATTAAGCAGTTGCCAATCGAAGGTCCAAAGGATAAGATTGAAATTAGCTTGAAGTTGAATGAAAATACCAAAAAAAGACCTCACCAGCTTCTCTTATCCCTAGTCAGTTCCGAACATGCCTCCTTGGTCATGCATGTGGTTCCCACCTACGCTGACAATACCATCAAAGCCTCCATCCCAGTCAACAAGCTTCAAGATGTGATCAAATCGCAAGAGAAATTACAATTAAACTTGATTATCGGTGACTTTGATCAAGGAAACTTGTTCCGTCCATTGACCGAGCTCCTCTTGAGCGAGGAGTTCAGAGCAACTTCTAACTACGTCCCTAAGCCAAAGATTGGTAAACAGCCAGAAATCCATCACACTTTCAGAGAAGATGCTGCCACCGTCAACGCCATCATTCCCGTTGTATTCATCGCTGCTGCCATTGGTTTGACCCTTGTTTTGTTTGGCTCTTGGGTCACCATTATTGGTTCCGATTTGGTGGGTACTTTCAAGACCGTGACTTCCACTCAATTGACCTTCAACATCGCGTTCTTGTTGACGCTTGTTGGATTCGAGCTTAACTTCATCAGATACTACTTGGGTCAAAACATTTTCACCACTTTGTTCAACTCTTTTGTTCTCTCGTTGCCTGCAATCTACTTTGGATCCAAGGTGTTGAAGAGCTTGAAACAAAATAGAAAGGTAGGCAAGTTCTGAGCGGGTTACCCCTACAGCAGGGTTTTCTATCAATGAATGCTCTATGCCGATTATTTTTACTATACATGATTCTCGTTACTTATGTCGTCAACAAAGGAGTTTTGGATCCATCTGAAGCCCCAGAATGTAGATAATCCTCTGTTCATGGAATTGGCTGCCACGATCTTTCCCGTGATTAACCCCATTGGAAGAACAGAGTACGACCGTGAGTCGAGCGAATGACAAAGGTTGTCCCCGGTGCACCAAACATGGCCCTCTGGTACCTTGATGTACTTGTTGAAGCCATCGTGGTGGATTATTTCAGCAGGAGTGTTGGTTAATTCCGAAGAAGAGGACGGATCAATGAGGATCAAGTCTCCTGGCATCCCCGAAATTCGCTTGCAGACACGGTGTGTAGGATCACTGGGCTTCACTGCCACCACACAATCGCCCATATCTAGGTTTCTTCCCAATCTATATTTTTTCAAGGCATGAACATAGTCATGGTGGCTCTGGAGAGTTGGAAGCATGGATTCTCCTCGGGTTTCTGTGAACTCATAGACATATTCATGGATAATATGGGCCACACAGCCTGCACGAAGGGTCCAAGAGAGGGTGGAGCCCACGAATCGTGCCGTATCCAAGTACTTCATGGAGAAGAAGGAGCCTTGGTGATAGGAAACTGATTTGATAATTGGTCATTTGTGTGCAGGCCTCTGCAAGAGTGGAGCACTATTGGGGTAAGTAGTAAGACTAGAGTAGACAGTATTCATTGAATCAATGAAAGGTACTACATGCCCTAAAGTTTTCTTCGCACTACTGGTTGTCCATGTGCCGTTGGAAGTACACTGTTGCAGGTATCCAATATTTGTTATAGTCGACTTGTACCACCAATAATATATGGTAATCTGATGATAACTAACGGATAACTCATCTCCATACATTACGAGCATTTTCCAAAAGATGTGCTACCACTACATCCCAGCTTTTTCAGTTAAGACTGTATTACCCTATTGTACACTATATATTACCCAACTAGTAAACGAAACCCAAGATCTTACCAGAAACGTGCTTTCTTCTGGCCTCTTCGTGGTCCATGATACCAGCAGAGGTGGTCAAGATAACGTAACCGAATTGTCTGGCTGGCAACAAGTTGTCAGTCCATCTCTCAATGTCAGAGATCTTGACGTTGAATCTTGGGGAGATAACACCACACTTGTTCAATCTACCGTTCAATTGAACGACGATCTTACCAGATCTGTGGTCATCGATGTATTCGAACTCACCAATGTATCCTATATTGTTAGTATGCGAAGTGAGACACAACTCACAGTTCTTCGAGAAATGTAGATGTAAAGGAAAAGTAAACGGTCAAGATAACGGGATGTACCAGGATCGTGTAAGAATCGTTTCCAAATTATTCTCCCGAATACTTAAAAGACAGAAAGGGACTGAGCACCGATCAATCCATCCAGTTATCAATTCGGGGATCTTATGGTTAAAAGGTGTGAAGAACTGCGGGTGAAATCCAATAAAACATACCGTGCTTTTGCATGACGGTCAAGAACTTGATGATGACCTTGGAGGATGGTCTGATCAAGACTTGACGCTTACCGGTCTTCTCGGCGTTGTTGATGGCGTTCAAGGCATCGGCTAAGACGGAGGTTCTGGTCATTATTAACTGAAGGTTAGTACGAATCCCATATCACATAACCAAAGCCACATGAGTGTCCTAGTGAAAGGATTCATGAGCACAATGCTGAAGAGCAGAAACATGGGTGTCCCGGTTCTCGAGGGTTATCAAGGCACTGTTGAGCTGCCTCGTGTACCCACATGCTGTGAGACAGCATCCAGATGTCAATAGAAGTGTTGAACTCGTTCGAGTTCAACACCCTTATCTTCATCTTCAAGAGCCCGGGATTCATGTTTCTAGTGAAAATGGGGATTGAGCAGCTTTCAAGAGCTGGAAAACTTCATGGAGACTTGGTTGATTTGAATCAACGTACTTATTGGACTTAAGAAGTAGTGGTATAGTGGATGCCAAATATGGAGGGGATCGGTATATTTATATGGAGTACCATGAAGAAAAATTTTCTTCCGCGGTCCGAAATGTACGCATATGCGAGTTTAAACCAGCCTGAAAAGTTCACGTGATGTCTCACCTGACCAGAGGACCATACACTATCACTATTAGTGAGTAGCTCCATATTGCAACCAATACTGTTCTAGGAGGAAAGCGGGTACAATGGCAGAAACTTCGTTCACCAACGATGTTCGAAGTCTATCGCAGCTGCTCTTTACACAGGTCAAACCGCTCTGTGTGGAGCTCAGTGACCTCACGTTAACTCCGAACTTCACAGAGACCCAACTACTTCGATCCATTTTAACATCCCTTGATCGTGCTTTAGCCGACCATTATGAGCAGAAAAAGAGCACAGGCGGCCTCTATATTATTTCAACAAAGTTGGCGGACTACATCTTCTTTCCATTAACCACATTACTCAAACAGCCTCACCTCAATGATGAAATTACTCAGCTGATTTTGACCATTATTGCATTCTTGATCCGCCATGCGTGGAGTTACGACTCCACGTTTGAGCTATTGGATCAATTGTATCCATTGATTTTTGTTCTCAGTGACACATCTAAAGATCAAGCATCTATTGTGGAAAAGCCCCTACGATTCCAACAAGCAACGGTGGATTGTGTTGGAGGCATGGTCATGTCGTTCCCAGCGTCGTATCTTGAAGACCGGTCAAAACCCCATCGCTTGATGTTTCTTGGAAATTCCATTACGGTGCTATTAGAGGTGCTATCGAAGTTGTCCACCACCTCTACTCCAGAAAACTTCGCATTGGCAACTTCAACATTATCGACTATTGATACTCTCATTACAGGAAAAACCAATACCGACCAACTTTCTCAAATTCTTCCCGGAGTTGTTTCCAAGCTTGTCAACTTTATCGTCTCACAGAAAAATATTCATTTTACGCATCTAAGCAGCAGCATTCACATTCTTAAAATCTTGGTAACAAGAGTATTCAACGATTCTGATCTTAAAGTAAGTGGTCATGAACTTGTCTCGGAATTGACTTCCCTAAATGACATTAATATTCTTCTCGAGGCAGGTGAATTGGGCTCTACCATAAGTAATAAAGTTGATAATCAAATAGAGATCACAATACCCCAACCAGACAATCACAGGAATATATCATGGCTCAATGCCACATCAACACAACTAAAACTTTCTTTGACAGTTCTTTTCAAGAACTTATTCATCACATCTCAAGTGAATAGGGCGAAATTTCGAACCAAACCACAATTGGCTGATGCTGTAACAAGCTTTGTTATTGAAGTTTATGAAAAATGCTTCATCTCCTTATACAATGAAATAGTTCCACTTGGGATAGATATTTTGTGTGGGTTAATATCGTGTTCATCTACCGATGAAGGATCCAGCGAAGACGATAAAGTTACAGAAATTTGCTCGTTGTTAATCGAATCTCAAATAATGAAAGTTGATGGTGCAGAAAACTTGAAACTATTAAAAAGCATGTTGAACAAGAGACTCACGAACTTGATTTCGAGCAAGATGTCTGGAATCTTGCTATCGACAGATGAAGATAAGATCAAATCCGTACTAATTGCAATAAAATTCCAACTATTCTTACTTGACAACTTATTATCTATTACTGAAAGTGATAAGAAGGAGGTTACAAAGTTCAGTACAGACATTGTGATTAACCTCAAGTGTGCTATAGTGAATACTTATCATATGGGCTCGACTCTTTCGAAAACTAAAACTCCAGATTTCTACAATAAGCTAACGGCGCAGCTAGAAAACTTTGAATCCGGTAACAAGTTAGACAATATTGAATTGCCCCCAAGTATTAATGCTAAACAAATTAAGTCCAATTCTCGGAATTTGAATAGCACAAATGAAAATAAATCTTCCTATTCATCTAACATGATGGTCCTCTCTAATAAGTTGAGTAACATGAAGAATTCGATGGACTCAACAAAGCAAGATGTCCTCGTGTTCCTGAAACTATACACTTCTAGTATCGAAAACAGAATCAAAAATTTCATCAGTTACATAGGGAGTCACTTTTTGACACTTGAATTGGACATCTTGGAAGCATTATTTGATCAGAAATCAGAAAATTTTTATGAAGATATTTCAGATGAGGCGAGTGAAGTTTTTGAGGCTGGTATCTCACTTTGGATTGCAAATGACTTGATAAATTCAAAAAAGCTAGTTGGGGAAAAGAAGCAGATAGACATTGGGGAGTTCCTTGTTTTTGAAGACAACGAAGAGGATATTGAAGATGTGGAACCTGAAGAGGATGGGAATTTGGAGGAAATGTGTTATTTAATAATGAGTAAGTCACAAAGCCAGATAGACAAAATTTCAGATATAATTAATCTGAAAAAGTATCTGAATGAAGATTATCAAATGTATGAGATATCATATTCAATTGCAATTGACTCACTAGGGGCTTTATCATATCGTTTGGATAAATATGACTTCCAAACTGATTTTTTGATGGATTATCTATATCCACTTCTTGAATCCTTAACATTTCAATCAAGCCCTTTAATTCAGTCCCATGGCCAGATGTCTTTGACTTCAATTATTGAGAATTATTACACAGGTGGCATTGAAAACTTGATACTTGATAACCTGGACTATTTGATTGATAGCATCAACCTTCGATTGACTGTAACAAATAACCTTACTCCGACTTTACCGAAGTTGCTTTTATTGGTTATAAAGTTTGCGGGAATTCAGCTATTAGAAAATAACAGCATCATTGATGTTTTAACGCAGATGTTTGTGGTAATCGATGCTTTTCATGGTTATTCTATGATTGTGGAAGGATTTTTCATTGTATTTGAAGAATTGATTAAGCAAATTGAGAAGCACTATGTTGTCCAAAATCGAATTCTTCATGTCGAGTCCGAAAACTTATCTCCATACCGCCCTTGGGGAATGCAGAATATGCAACAATTGAAAAGACTCATTGATGATTCACAGAAGATCATTGACTTTGATTTGGGTTATGACCCAGATAAAGAATACTTCAAACGTAAACCTGGAGTTCCGTTTGCAGACCAGCTCACCGACGAAGCAGGTGAAGAAGAGGCAGATTCTGACGATGAAGAAGATGAAGAGAATCAAAGCACTAGCATAGAGGAAGAGTGGAATTCAGAGGTTCCAAAACCAACATACTTGTTAGTTCAAAGAATCTTCAAGTATGGATTCATGTTGCTTACCCATGAGTCCTTAACAGTGAAAATGCAGATATTGAAGTCCATGGTGTCTTGTTATCCTATTTTGATTACTCAATACACTTTATTAGCACCAATAGTGACCGAGAATTGGTCTTCTTTACTCGTGCTAATGGCGGGAAACACTTCATTGTCAATGTTCCAAGAGAATCAATCATCGTACGATGAGCATTCAAACACAATTATTCCAGCAATTGAATTGGCCACTGTAATAATAAATTCCGACAAAGACCTGAGAGAAAAGTTTATGGGCAGGAAATTCATAGAATCTTGGGATTACTTGACCCATTACAATCTTATGTTGGTAGGATTTTCTGAAAAGATGAACAAAGTTTTGGGAATCTCAAATGACGGTAATGTGCTGGATAACAAAGTGGCTGTAATTGATAAATCTGTCGCTAGACCTCGGCTTGATCCTCGCATAGCAGCAGCGTTTTGTAATTATATTCTCACGGGTATTGAAATCTACAGTAAGCTTATTCCAGATGGCACGAAGTATGAAATGATAAAGTTCTGCTACCACCTTGGTCTACCTTTACATTATGAAGCATCTAAAGAAATAAAACTTTTGCTTTGGGTGATCAAAACAGAACACAAGGGAACCTTCGTGTAATAATATACATATAATATACAAGGAAAACCGACCAATCGTTCCCTAATCTGAGTTTTCGTTTTAGTGAGCAACGGGTTGTAGAGACAGATGACTGGGTCAATCCCTTCAGATGATTAATGATTATCAATTTCGCTTCACGAATATGAACAACAAACAATGCAGTTTCATTAACAAATTACTAATGTTGGATCCAATGATCGATTCTAATAATCTAGTTACCTGCCAATCAATACTTTCCAAACTTCTTTGAATTCATTTCTCAGTGACAATACCATTTTGTTCAATCTCTGTGTGAATGTCTGATGTAGTTGGAGTGGATTCTTTACTAGGTTGATCCGAGATCACCAAGTCGTCAATTACTGCTTTTTTCACTCGTGGTTCAGGCTTTGACGAGGAGAATGGTAAAGTCTGTTGGCCCTTTTCCAAAGCAGGTTTCTTCTTTGGTACGGATTTTGCCTCATTCTGGTCATTTTGCTTGGACATCAAGTTTTCTTTGAACGCCTTAGCATCTACCTTTTGTATGACATGCACTGCTTTCTTCTCCACCAATTCTCCTATCGGTTGCGTTTTGGGAACAGTATCGCTCAAGAAATTCAAGGAGTCATGACTTGCGACTGCATTGCTGAAGTCCTTGTAGGTGATTTTCTTTCTTTTATCCATTTTGGCAAGTAAACTGGCCTGTTCCACGAAGTATTGAATGAACATTTCTGTAGCCAATCCGGTGGCGTATACAGCACTTTGGGACGCAGCCAAATACTCTGGATCCATCTTGAAGATTCTTTTGATCTTGGAGAGAGGCAAAGTCAACAGTTCAAGTTCGGCATCATCATCCTCGGAATCGGCCATCTCCACGTCCTCTTTTTCTGTACTTTCCACAGGTTCAGGTACTGGAGTATCGGCACTATTGGACCCGTTTTCTGGGGCCGCTACGACCGAAGGAGTAGAGGATTCTGCAACGACGCCATTCTGACCAGGGTTGTCTATGATTTGCGGAGGTGAAGACATTATTGGAAGTATAATTGTTTTAATATGAGAAGTTAATTGGTACAAATTAAATAGTCGTGTCGCGTTTTTAGTCTCCATGGTTTAGGTCCGATAAGTGAGACTCATAGTTAAAATCATGGTGAATGTATTGGTGAGTAACGTAAACTAAGGAGACTTACAGTGATGCCCTTCCATATCCACAGCAACTACTCAATGGGCCAGTCATAGTTAGCAATATGACGCCATGACTCGAGCTTGAAAACGCTACGATGATCCGTGAACTCCGTTGATCAAAAGTCCTTTCGACTCTACGAGGTGTACTTTGTTAGTCGTTAATGTTCTATATACATGCATTCGGACCAGAAGGGCCTATGTGGAGTATCTGCTGGAAACTGAAGTTTCAAGACTTGAATGTAGTTACATCACTAACTTCGCGTGGGAAGTTTTCTTGGGCCAGAAGTCCCAATCAACTGAAGGCCACAGAAGTTTCGAGTGATGGAAAATGGTTCGACGCGAGTCAAAATCCTCTCTATTCTTCTCTTCATCGATCTCACTGTGTTAACTATGTTCTTCTGTGTTCTCTTGAATATTCAATGGTTCCTCTATTATTTTGAGTAGCCTATTGCTTAGTGGAAGCCTCAGTGACAGACTCAGTGACGGGTTCACTGGATAATTCCATCTCCTCTTCGTTGGCCCTTCTGCTCACAAACTCTTCGAGGTAGTTAGACTTCTCCAAGTCCACATCGTTGTAGTTCTCTCCGTGCTCCACGAAGTTGACGATGTTCTCAAAAGCCAATTCCGGGCTTTTGGCTCCATCGTTGTAGCCAATGTATCTTTGGAGAATCTGAGGCACTTTTGGAGAGACCAAGGCCTTTAAGTCTCCGGTGTGTAAGCCGGCAGGAACCACGTAGGTACGGACCTTGGCCCAGTTGATGATATAGGTGCCGTCGGCATTGAGCTTACCGAAACCAGTGGAACGAGTACCCTTGTAGTAGTGCTTGTTACCTTGCTTGGTGGTGAGAGGAAGCCTCTTGTTACCTCTTTTGGTCAAACCGTACCAGATCTGGCCATCTTTGAAGGTTTGCCAGGGTCTTCTCAAGTTGGCAACCGCAGACTGCTGGAAGTTAAGGACGGCGGAGGCTCTCATGGTTGATGGCTACAGAAGAAACACCCAAATTTTTCACCATGGACGAGGACATGTGATACTCCACGTGACCAATCACGTGCCGCATAAGCACGCGAGCGGTCACGTGGCACGTCATTGCTGCGGCTGTCTTTCGGTTGCGGTCCCTGCGCCCGGCCGAGGCTCACGTGCCAGCCGTATGGGGAAGGAGGGTGGGCATGCCAGCAACACCGAGATAGCATTGAAAGCAATCTACTCTCTGGAATACTATATAAGGGACCCGTGGACCCAGAACAGTCTCACGGCACAACCATGAGTCTTCCAGAAAAACCTTCCAACAGCGATATCTTAAAGCCCCAACACGGCTACGACGATTTCAACTACCCTACACAGAAATACTCTGACGAGCCCACGCCCCTCAAGCCTCCCAAGCAGAGCAAGGCCTCAGAGTTTATACTGGACAAGACCGATAAGGAGCACCAGAAGAAGTATGCCAAGGAAGGAGGCAAGAGATTGTTTGGTTTCCTCCAAAGAATCTTGTGCAACTAGGAGAGTCGGTAAGTTTGCAGTCGAGAGGGGCAGTGAAGAGAACGGTATAGAGAAAATGGCAATGGAGAGGAGGTGGTTAAGAAATGGTGCAGAAGTGGTACAGAAGTGCTGAAGAAGTGGACAGAATTGGTACCGAATTGGTGAAGAAGTGGTCGAGGAGCGGTTCGTTTCCTATTGCTGAAGAGAGATGGACTTTAGATGGAGGTGCGAGATGAGCTCCAAGATGAAGCCTCGAGGCGGGTTGTGAGGTTTGGAGTTGCCGCGGGGTCCAATAGAGTGCAATGGACTCGGCTCCGCTTTGACATCAGCTCATTTATCGACCCCAGTCTCGTTGCTCTGCTACTATGAGGTCTGCGACTGAATGCGACTCTCTGTACTTTCCACTGGGCCAATGCGAACAGAACATGGTGGATATAGTCTAGGCCACAATTGCCCCGTTGCCGTATGATGGAGCTTATTGCCTATTTATTTAAGTTATTACTTATTTTATTCAAACGTAAACACCAATCATTCACATGGTGCCATTTGTACTTCAAACAATAAGACAATAGATTGAGAACTGGCAGTAGCAATAGGAGGCCGTGATTCCATGCTGGCAGTCGCACCTTACAGGCTCCAACAAGTAGACCAGGTCATGGAATTAGGGTCCAAATTTTCTGTTCAGATTATCCAAAGGTCGGAATTTCACTGCATGCTTAGGTTTCCACCGCACTTTTCAACATTCTATTTTTTATGCTTTCTTTAATTGCTAATTAATATACTCAATTTCATTTAGGTCCTTTAAATTGTCTGCAGTACTCCCTCCGTCTACGTGAAATGGTGGTGACCCCGATTCGTTTGCTTGGTAACATGTGGTCGCTTATTCCGAAACTTATCTTCACCTTCCAGCTGGTTTCATGCCAATTGCTTTGAAGTCGTTGCTTGCCAACTAATTCTCCAATCTATTTGACTCGATGTTGCACTGGATCGTTGAACATCAACTCATTCATAGGATTGATTTTCTTTGGCTTCTTATTCCTAGCATTTCTTCTTAGCACTTCTTATCAGCCAATCTAAATGCCTTGGCCAGTAATTCCGCAGCCTCGAACTGGTAATTCGTGGCCCTAGTTCTCTAGCCTTCGTTTCCACAGCTCTGATTCCAGAATCTTCTGGAATTGCCAATTGCTGATTGCATTGTCTTTGCCTTGATCGCGACCTTCGACTCCTGTTACTATTCAGCTTCTTACGCTAATAGTTTCTGGCCGTCCACCGTAACATAGTGAAGCAGTCCATGAATTAACCCTAAACGTAACATGGTAAACAAGTTCTATTACCTTTCCCTTTCGGGCGTCCGATCACAATAGGCACCCTTCCGCTCACAACTCTTCGTTTCGATACCTTTGTGATGAAGATGATTGTTCTGAGATGCTGAGTTCTGAGGACTGCCCTCAGATATTGCAGCATGAGTACTGCACCTGGTTGATCGTGCTGTCACACCACAATAACATTGTGGTTCGTCATTTGTGTTTCCAGGTTTTGGCGTTCACAACAAACAAACGTAAATAGAGGCTTTAAATCAGATTATTGTGATTCCGCATTTCTTAATCGTGCCATCATTGGTGCTGGAACGGCCAGCGCCGTTGGGGCTCAAGTGGCTCGAACACCGTTGCTTATTTCTGTTGGTTCGAGTGGTCCTGTTGCTCCAAGTGACGGATTCCTTAACATTGGCTGCGAGGCAATGCCTCACAACTCCAACAGCTCACCTCTGATACACGGCTGTAGTTGCGAAACTCCAACCGTAGTGGTTGTTGAAGTTTTCCTGTTCTACCCATAGCAACAGGGGAAATCTAGGACTGTTACCTACAAAACCAGACCATGGTGACGATTTCAGATCAACAAATAAGCAAATGGCAATTAACAATAAGGGTATTATTCAATAGAACAATCATGGTCTGAGATTTGTGCCGCATGTTTAGCACAAGCCACACACTCGAAGCACGCTCGACCTGGGCTTGACGGAGCATGTAAGGTTGACGGAAGCTTTTTCTGTGGTTCTTGATGTACGAAGTAATATTATTGGTGTTAGTGGATATCGCAAGAATTAGCTGATCGAGACTTCTGCCATTGGAGCATATTGGGACTAAGCCCTGTGGCGTATCGTGACGGCACTAGTTCGTCTGTGACGAGTCTCAATAGGTAACTAACAGTGGAAGCTCAAAGCTTAGCATTTGATGGGGCCAGAAATGGCGGCCCTAGCGTAGCTGTCATGGGGCAAGAAGCGATGGACGTAGCTTAGCAATAGGGCAAGAAACAAGTTGCTTGGGTGCTTGGCGGAGTTCATGAAGTGGAGCTATTGTTATGGAGCCAGCACCGGACCCCCATTGCTCCCTATTCAACTCTCCTGATCTAGTTGTTAGGACGATCCACAATAGTGGCTCCGAATCGGGTTCCATAGGTGGTTAGCTCGCTATGCTGGGAAGGTGGGTACCTACGTCAAACCCCAGAAAACGAATATTTTGTATGCACCACTATAAGCGAGCCCCCAGCCCCTAATCGGAGCACCACAAAACTCCACAACCCCCAACAACAAGGGCTAGACTGTGGGCTGGCAGACGCACAACAAGGCGCATTCTGTGCCATGGGTCAATTCCCCAACAGGATCTGACCAATGGACAGTCGATACATATCGAAAAATCGACGTTTGATGCCACCGCAGGGCCAAAGTGGCCTCCTCGCGCACAATCACTGATGAAGGGACACCTTCAACTGGCCGGCACGGTCTCTTATTTTGATCTTGGGCGTCGTTTGCACTTACCTGACGCTGAAATAGCTCCTCTCCTGTGATTACTTCTCTTTAGACCTCCCGCGCATACGCACCTTGGCGTCCGCTCGCTTCTTGAGGGTAGATCTTGCACCACTACTGGAGGTCCGCATTCTTCCACTATGATTCACCTTCTTGTAACTGACACAATGCATGCATGATGCATGGACGCTACAATGCGTGGCACAAAACGCAAATAGTTCTTGACATGCATGCACTCTCCGCCGAATCGAGCCATACTTTGCAACATGGTCATACTCCTATTGGGCCCCGTTGTGCCTATTCTCATTGCTGTACCTGTAGCTGCACCTGTAGCTGTGCACATTCCGTGCATATAGCTGTGCCTTCCACATTCCAACCGTGTCCTTTTAAGCGCCCAGGACCCTGTGCTGCCAGCCAACTATATTAAGCTGGGATTCTGCACCAGGTCTTTCCTTTCTTTCTTTCCTTCCCTCCCTTCTTTGTCTCTTTCCCACACCTTCATTTGTTACGCCAGTTGTTCTTCCTGACACAACTACCAACAAGCTTCGACACACCATCTCCACCACACCCACGGATCGTCCACCACACCCACGGATCGTTCACCGCTCGCAGGACCGTTTCCGTCATCTCACTCTGGTTTCCCTATCGTATCCCTAGAACCAACGGCGGCTTCCCTTTTGCAGCCGAAAGCACCGTTTACTCCAACCACAACCCAAGTGATCCAGTTGGTTGATCCTCTCTCGAGCCTCAACTTCGATCATTTGCAACTTCGGTGGCGTTTTTGCAACACTTGCGCATAGGATCGAAACACTCTCGTTCGACGTTCGCATCGCTGCTGGAACTCCACAAGCCACCGCCGCTGTACCGTCACTAGTTGCCGGTTGTTTCTGATTTGCAGCTACACTTACTGGTTGACACTTAAGGTTGACACTTAAGGTTGACACTTAAGGTTGACACTCCTGGTTGGCACGTACTGCTGATACTATTTGGCACTTACTGACCGACACTTCGTCGAATCTCACTGGCTGATACCCCTCGTTGGTCCTCCTTCTGCTTGGTTCTATACCTCTTCGCCTCGCACCTCCAGTTCCCACGTTCGCCAATCTTCGCACGATGCGTTTCTCCCACCCCGCCCGGCTCTCCGCCTTGGCCCTACTTGCTCTGCAAGTACTGGGGAATCAAGATGCAAACACCGCCTCCCCCTCTCTGTTAACATTGACCACCACCCCGGCTGGAACGGTCCTCCCTCGAAACTATCTTCACCCTAACGATAATTATGATCCCCTGGCAAGAACCGCGGTGTTTAACGAGCCTTACGGACCGTTAATCAAAACCCAGCCCCCTTTCCCCATCGAATCCTATTATGTCAACAGTGTTGATCCAGATGAGTTGCCTATTATTGAATTTGGTAAGACGCAACCGGATCCTACTGTCGAGACTTCGCAGCCAACAACTTCTACAATTTCGCAGCCAACCTCACTTGCTGAAACTGCTCCAATCCCTGGTGTTGCTAAAGGTGTTAGTCTTGAATCTAAGTCGGTGCAATCTAGATCATTTGTCAAAGCTATCAACAATTCAACTGCCTCTAGGCACAATCTCACTTCGACAATTACAGCTGCTCTGAGAGAGGAGTTTTTCAACACGTCCACTGTGGTAATTGTGCCTACACTGAGAAAGGGGTTCTTCAATACCTCGGCCATTGCTTCGAACACTTTGAAGCCTACCTCAACTTCTGCAACAATACTGAACTTTAGATATTTCAACAGTTCAGTCTCAAGGGGAGAAAAGGCTTCTATTGATGAAGTCGCATCTACATACTTCATCACTCGTCAAATTCTTTCAACGTCTGTTATTCCTCAAATTCTCACTAAAACAGTCACAAATTTTGTAACTGCAACAGAATGCTTGAGCGAAAGCTGTGTTACTTATTCACTGGCAAAAACAACACCACAAGTATACAAAACTTTCACGGTTACAAGCTTCACCACTCAGACAATCGAAAAAGTAACAACACGCTTACCTTCACCTCAGGATCCCTCTTTACCATTAAAGGACTCCGTTGAAGACAATAGGAAGAAGACAGATGCTACAACTCTGTCTATTTTGAGATTTGAAGATTCTCTGGTAGGCCATTCCACTCAGAAATCATTTGACAGCATTGCTATTGGCAATACAGATCTTCATTTTGTTTCTGAAGGAGAGGAACTACCACAGAAACCATTAAGCCAAGATGTCTTTGTCGCAACACGGATTCCCATGACGATATCAGAAGACCTTGCAATTGCCATGTCTACTGCAACTTCTCTAAGTGAATCCTATCATCTTCAGATTTCAAAGGCCGCAAACGTTGAGTTCACCTTTTCGAGTCAAATCATAGTTGCAGTGACTTCTGCAATTCCAGTCACAGTATCCACCAATGTTCCATTCACAATTACAAAGAATGAAACGGTTACAGTGACTACAAACATCCCAATTTCAGTCTACACGGATGTGAATATTCTGGTATCAAAGGAAATGTTGGTAGAAGCGACGACAGTGCTTACGTTCACGGAGCCTACTACGGGTCCAATCACCTTATCTACTAATATACCCATTAGCGTATCAACTAACGTTCCAATTACTATTTCCACTAATGTGCCAATCACAATCACAACAACCATTACCTCCACCCAAACGATATCCGAGTGCTCCGATTCGAAATGTACTACAAGCATAAGAACTTCGACCTATCCTGCCACTTACTCGGCCGTGAATTCAGTTTCTTACTCCACAACCTTATCCGCAACTTCGAAAATTGGTTCGGGTGCTGGCACCTTGAGTCCTGCTCAACCATCAAGCACGACTGCTCTGTTCAAACCCAATCAACAATCAATCTTGGTGGCGCAATCCAAAGCCAATGTACCTTCTACTTCGGGGGTGCCTTTGACTTCAGCTGGGGAAGTCAAACCAACAACAATTCGCCCCATCTATCTAAATAGCAGTCGAATTGCGACTGCTAACTCGGAGTCAAATTCAACTTCAACCCCAGCTGCTACCCTAATTTCGAACCTTACTTCCATGGTAACTGCTAATCCGATTTTGAACGTCACTTACAAGACGACTACTACTCCAATTTCAAATTTCATATCCAAACCAGGTGCTACCCTTATTTCAAACTTCACTTCGAAAACCGATACTTCAAATTCAAAGTTCAGTACTGTAAAAGGATTGGTATCCATTTCGAATGCGAGTGTTTCTGATACTCCCTCTACTATCCCAACCGGTAATTATTTCAATACGACTGCTATTGCTCAAACCAGACCTATTGTTAGCAGCGCTATTTCAAAAGGTTCATCAAATGACACGATAAATTCTATATCTACCGGCTATCCTTCTTCAAGATTAAATCAGACAAGCACTTCTTCGATTGCAATTAGTGCTTCTCGTGAGTCTATTTCAAGTGGTCGTTCTAAATCTTCACAATTCTCTTCAAGAACCTCATCAATAATATCATCAGCTGGAAGTCTGAACTCAAGTTCTGCTCCACCAAGTACCTTAGTGACTTCTACCAAGTCCACATTACCTACCTCATTTGTCACACCAATTCCTGGAATTGCTTATAATTCAAATCCATTCCTACCTATATCCAATGATGGAATTCCATCATCTTTTTCGAGAAGATCTCTTCCGCTCCTGATTCCACCCGATGTTAACAACCAGGGACTTCCAATCCAAACCAACAAGTTTCAGGCCAATTTGTTTTTGGGTTCACAAAATAATACAATCTGGCCATTGCCTTACGGTTTAAGATGGATTAGAAATTCTAATGATGGGTTTGGAGTTACACATGCAAATGCTTCAAAATATGTCTTCAACCCAGTTCCCACAAACGGGGTTCCGTCGTATTTTTATAATCCAGTGTTTATTGAAGAACTTAGTTTTTCTTCTGATCTTCTCTCAACAAGTTCTGATAAGGTAATGCGTGTGACTGAGTTGAAAGAACATTCGGTTAATGTCCAAATTAGTGCTGGCAGCGAAAATGCAACCAAGTACATTGAATTTCCCGTTGTACAAGGAATGGGTTTCGTAACTGCCATCTATCATGGTGGAATTACGGTTCAACTTAGATCAAAAGTTGGGATTTCGAGTTTCACATCTTTAGGACCTCTTCCAAACCGCTCCAATATATTGAGCTATCGTGTAACCTTGACTGACGGTGCCACTTGGTTAGCATACTTCAATCTTCCAGCTAACCTCAATCCAGCAAATTTCGGGTTGAAATTTGAAAACTCCGTGATATCATCCACAGTGCAAGTTGATGGACTTGTGCTTCAAGTTGCTTATGAAACACCTGATAGTAAGAACAAATATGATGCCACTGCTGGTAAATACGTTACTGATGCCATCACAACTGGTAACGTACAAGGCACTTCTGCGACCCACTTAATTGAATATGAAACTGTTGGTGAAAGTGCTAATCAACAACCCCTTGTCTTTGCTTTGCCACATCAGAAGCAACATCTCAGTGAACAATCTACATCAGGAATAATTTTGGATTCAAATACTAAAGGTAAGATGGAAGGATTCATGACATCAAAATTATCAATGCTGTACCAACTAGAAGATAGAGTGAGTTTTTTCCCTTGGTCTGAAAATTCAAATCAGTTATACTATACACCTGAACAGCTACAGCTACTCAAGACTTCCGCGCAAAACGAGTTGAATATGATCCCTAGAGAATTGGTTGAGTCCAATTACTTCCTGGCGAAAAGAATGGATAAATGTGCCTACATATTGTTAGTATCTAGTGAAATACTTCATGATGATGAACTCACTGCTACAGCCACTCAAATCTTGACAGATTATTTTGATATTTTCTTCCAAGGCAAGACTTCTTATCCACTTGTTTATGACTCAACGTTTGGAGGAATCACGCCAAACACTTTTGATAATGTCCCTTCAACCGATTTTGGAAGCGGATACTACAATGATCATCATTTTATTTATGGATATCTTATTCATGCCGCAGCCATTCTTGGCCATGTGAGCAACAAGCAAGGTAGCCTGTGGACAGCACTTCATAAGGATTGGATTAATGGTTTAATAAGAGATGTTGCTAATCCTTCACGCCTGGACACAGTGTTCCCAGTCTCGAGAATGTTTGATTGGTATCATGGACATTCTTGGGCAGGTGGAGTGTTCGAAAGCCAAGATGGAAAAAATGAGGAATCAAGCTCAGAAGATTACAATTTTGCTTACGGTATGAAATTATGGGCAGAAGTTATTGGAGACGGCTCAATGAAGTCTAGAGCAGACCTCATGTTAGCTATCTTGAAAGAATCCGTCAACCTGTACTTCTTGTACAAGGATAATAACAACATTGAACCTAAGAACTTCATTCCTAACAAGGTTAGTGGAATTCTTTTCGAAAACAAGATTGACTACACTACTTTCTTTGGGTCACCTTCTACAAATCCTGAATTTGTTCACGGTATTCATATGTTGCCATTAACCCCAGCTTCGCAATTGATCAGAGAAAAAGAGTTCGTTCGCGAAGAATGGGATCAAAAGATTTCGAAGTTCATTGGCAGAGCAAATGCAAACTGGCGAGGTATTAGCTACCTTAACTTGGCTTTGATTGATCCAAAGACTTCTTACGAATATTTCGCTAAGGATGGTTTCGACTATTCTGAATTAGATGACGGCTTAACTCGCACCTGGGCACTTGCATTTTCTGGTGGGCTCGCCAATTTATGATAAAGCTATTGACTAGATATAGCTACACAAAAATAAGTCGGGCAAGTATTATTATTTTTATTTTTTTGCTATATTACCAGTGACATAGGTATTCACAGGATCTTATATAACAAAGATTCAACTTGCTATATTACAACCATGTTTTTCTCCAGTTTTTCGGGTTTTCGGGTTTCTTTAGACGTTCCTACTATCAAACACATTTGAATATTTTTCGAAATTTTGTAAACTTTCCTCCAATTGTCTCACCTGAATAGGAAAGCCTTAAAAATGCTTAAAACGATCTAGAGATACTCTTTCAACCGAGTATCTTGAGATGTATTTCATACTTCCGTACTATACACTATACTTAGAGAACAGCTAGCTCTGAAACGTTCTTGTCTATCGTTCAATATATATGAAAGACTTCAAATGTGCTCGCGATCTGCTATGAGCTTATGTGCTCCTCAATTAAGCAACATTACCGGTTCGATCAAATACTTTAACCCCAGGAATATAGGCAGCTTAGCAACCAAACAGACCCAAGTGTTTTCATAACTCATTCTCTTTATAGGAAACTCAAAATCGGTGGTCGATTCTAACCGAGGAATTGTTCACTCGAGTCTCTCATGAATTTCGCACCCAAATCTCACTAAATTAACGCGGAGGTCTTTTAGTTCACCAGGGACGTGCCACGACTTTATCGAGTATCGCACACTAAAACCTTCACACTTCTTCTGTTCTATCTTAAAATACTTCGTCATACACACAATGTTTTCTTTAGCAAAGAGGTTAGTCGACAGATTCGATGGATCTGGGGGCCAGAACCAGGCCAGCGGAGACTCGTACTTCAAGTCGGCGTTGGAATTGAACAATAAGGGCCACGCCTTGAGAGTGTTGGACGTAGTTCCTCACTCCACAGCAGACTCGTTGGGATTGGAGTCGTGGTTTGATTATATCATCAAGATCAACGGCCATGAGCTTCCCATGGCCAATCCGTCATTGTCGTCGTATCCATACAGCGTACACGAAGGTGGCTACATCGTGTACCAAGGAAATATCACTCCAGAACAGGCAGCATTGGTCAATACCGACTTGCTCCAGCAGGAGATCAACGCGTTGGCAAAGAATGGAAACCCATTGGTGCTTGAGATATGGAATGCCAAAGGAGGAATAGTGAGACAAGTTTCTTTCCCCTTGAACAAGCCCACCACCGAGTCCGTCGAGATGGGTCCAGATACATCCAAAATGTTCGAAAACTCGTTCGCCCAAATCGGATTGACGGTTCAATCAAGTCATCTCAGTACGGCAAACCATGTATGGAGGATTTTGAACACCCACCAGGGCTCTCCTGGATTTGTGTCCCAGTTGGCACCTTACTCAGACTACATCATCGGATGTGATTCTGCGTTCCCCGAAGACGTGGAAGGGAAAGGACTCTTGATTAGGGGTGGAGAGTCTTTATTATCACAGGTTGTTGCCAGCTACTATTACCACCACTACGAGCGTATTCAGCAAGACGAAATACCCATCACGTTGTATGTTTACAATCATGACTACGATATCCTTCGTCCCGTCACCGTCAACTTATCTCGTTCGTGGGGCGATGGCCACAACAAGGGAGTATTGGGCTGTGATGTAGGATACGGATTGTTGCATAGGCTTCCCGAGGTTGTTGGTAAATTCCAGAACAGCAGTCTCGTCGAGGATGTGTTATTTGAAAGCGAAATTCAAAACCCAAACACTGGTAATTACACCCCGGCCCCTTCTGCCCCACCAGTGAATCCAATAACACCACCTCCAGGCGCGTTTGTACCCCAAAATACAGCCGTTGCCCCTCCACCAAGGGCAGCTGCTAAGAAGAAGAAGCATGTTTCCAATACTTCAGCATTGGACGGATTAAATGATTACATGAACGAGGAATTGGCCAAATCCAAGGAATTAGACACTCAGGGATCCAGGGCCACCACAGAAGATGTGCCACCACCACCACCAAAAAAATAGTTAACGAAAAAGAGTTCTCTATTTGAAACAACCTGAGGAAGTATTAGTATTGAGCTAATGGTTGAAGCATTTCATCTCAACAAAGGGGATCAGCAAGTGATTGGAATGTGTTGGAATGCTGTCACTGAAGGCTCAGTTGATCGCTGAATTAAATAGTAGGGGTATCAACGTAATGTGAACGTTCATCACATCCTTCTCCATGGGTAGTTCTCACTATTATATATTTTAGTAGGAGACATTACGATTCAATACTTCTACAGTCTTCAACTTATAAAGCTTACACCTTTTTCCAGCGCGAGGTTTATTTGGATGGACTTTCATAGCACGCTTAAAATTCTTACTGTATGTATCATACAGTATTTTACTCCTCCAGAAGCATTTGCTGGTTCACTTTGGTTATAATCAACATTATGCTCAGGGTACTTCCTATGATACTAGTAGTCTCAATGTAAAAATCCAAAAAAACACATCAAGTCAACGAGTGTACCATACTCACTCAGTAATTTGGTGCACCAAAAATAGACGTGCCCACTGCCGGAATCGAACCGGCGATCGCTCCATTACGAGTGGAGCGCCTTACCACTTGGCCAAGCGGGCATCTATATGCAAGTGCACAAACCATATCCGTACTAGACGTTTCTGGGAGCCTCAACCATATCCAGTTCACTTAAGAATGTCCTTAAACTTCAAGGAATCAAGCTGCTTATTTACAAAGAAGTTTTCTGCCTTTTCCAACAGCCATAGACACAACCACATACCACGATTCCGAGCGTATAGGCAGGGATCAACACGAGAAATGGACTCTAGTACATTTTAACGTGGGAGATTTACGCCAAATGATGTCCGGCGTAATATAAAGAAACAAACGAGCTATGTCAGGAATGTATGAGCATAGTGCAGCCTCATTTAAATCATCAGGCCCCTTCCGCTGCTGGATTTATATGGAATGGACATATCAATCATGCAAAATATATGAATCATATGACCGATATAAATTATACAGCCTCTGCCGCTACTTTGGGCCATTTGGAACCAATGGTGGGTTTATGCCTCGCATTCGTTCCTAATCTCCCCCACACATTGACAAGTGACTTGATCTATTGTGATGACTCTGCAACGCGGACCCAAAACCTCGATCGAAATCAATTGTCATCACGAATGGTCCCACACTATGGGAAGATCCCAACTCCGACTCCAGTTCCGCTCCTCTCCACACTAATCCGCTCGACTCGGATCTCGCCTTGCAATCCACTCCAATTCAACATCTCGCCAGTCACTCCAACAGCTCTGATAACTCCAACAGCTCTGATAACTCCGATAACTATGATAACTATGACAACTCTAACAGCTTTAGCTCCAACTACTCCAATAGCTCACCCTCTTCACCCTCTTCACCCTCTTCACCCTCACTCCCCAAACCACCCATGGATCCCTTCCTTTCCTTTCCCCTTCTCCTTTTCCCCTGATCCCGCACTCTTCCCTCGTCGCTGTTCTCGGACGCGGACTCGATTTCGCCGTTCGATAATTTAGAGCCATGGCCCTATGACTCGTTTCTTAGCGATTCGTCATAGTATGAGCCATCGCACATATGCGTCTACTTAAATAGCCATGATTTCAGGATGTTTGAACTACACCGATAAAAGCGTCTCACACCAGTTCTTCTCCACACCATGGCCGAAGGTCTGATATCGCTAAGAGAGCAGTTGAAAGGCTTCCCAGCATGGCAGATGTTTGTGATCTGCTTGGCGCGGTTCGCTGAGCCCATCACCTTCACGTCCTTCTTCCCCTACATCTACTTCATGGTGCGAGACTTTGGCGTCGCCAAAGACGAGGCAGACATCGCCCGGTACTCGGGGCTTTTGGCGGCGTGCTTTGCGTTCTGCCAGTTCTTGTGCTGTGTCAAGTGGGCCGAGTTCGGGGACAAACACGGCCGTAAGCTCGTGATGACCATAGGGTTGGCAGGAACTTCGATCTCGGTGCTCTTGTTCGGGTTCTCCTCCAACTACTGGTTTGCGTTCTCCGCAAGATGCTTGATGGGTCTCTCCAACGGTAACGTGGCCGTCATCAGAACCATCATCGGTGAAGTGGCCACAGATAGAAGACACCAGGCGTTGGCGTTCTCCACCGTGCCGCTCATTTGGAACATTGGGTCTGTTCTCGGACCCATGATCGGAGGTTCGAAGTATTTGACCCGCCCCAAGCTCGTGAATAACAGTGTGATCACCAGAGCAATCGAAAAAGCTGTTAAAAGAACCGGTTTCTACGACCACTTCATGAACAAGTACCCATACGCGTTATCCAACGTAGTGGTGGCTGCGGTTTCAATCCTAAGCTTGATTTGCGTGGTTCTTTTCTTGGAAGAAACAAACCCCAAATTCACCAAAAGAAGAGACGTGGGTCTTGACCTCGGTGACAAGCTCCGCTCCTTGCTAGGATTTGACGTTCCAACCAGACCTTGGAACAGAAAGAAATCTGCTCTCATTAGCAGGGCAAGTGAAAACACCCCATTGGTCTCGAAGGTTGTTTCTGATGAGCACGAAGAGAATGAAAATTATGATAGTGACTCTGGATCCATTAGATCGTACGATGGTGTGTTATCTTCATCGGCCGAACGAGCAATCATGAGAAGATTTTCCGACCTGAACTCGCTTCACTTGTTGTCTCCTGCCACCACTAGAGCCGAGTCCATCGCAGTCAATTTTCTGAATGTGTGGACTGTTTCTGCAATCCAAACCGTCAGTGCAAACTTCCTTTGTGCTTTCCACAATATTATCTATTCTGAATTTTTGCCTGTGTTATTGGCAAGTTCGTTGATGACCGATCACATCCATTTCCCTTGGACTCTTAAGGGTGGGTTTGGATACGAGACTTCGGAAATCGGCCAATTGTTGTCTATCACAGGATTGGCAGGAAGTATTTCTGTGTTGGTGCTTTTTCCACTTATCGACAGAAACTTTAAGACCATTCACACCTACCGGTTCCTCTCCTTCTTGTTCCCAGTATTATATGCCCTGGTGCCTTACCTTATCTTCACATCTTCAGAGGTCAATCCATTCTTCCCACCATGGTTTACGAAGACTGCGTTGTATGTGGTGGCGATGCTTGTGTCAGTTGCCATGTCTATTGCATTCCCTAACCTTGTGATCTTGACTCATAGATCCGCAAAGGCAGAGCACCGTTCGTTTGTTAATAGCAGAGCCATTTCATATGCTTCGTTGGCTAGATTCATCGCACCGGTTCTTTTTGGATACGTCACTTCTATCAGTGAAAAGCACTCTGCCATTGAATTTGCATGGTTTTTCGCTGCGTTCATTACAGTGATCTGTTTGGTTCAAGCCTTCATGATGGACGATTACGATGAAGACTTGCGTGAAGAACAAAGGAGAGCAGAAGCGCAAGGCGTATAAGAGGACGAAGAGTGGCTTGCGATTATCAAATAAATCATGCAATTAAGAGTTACTCTTGGATAGACATAGATATACCCCCATAAAGGTGTAAATTAGATAAGTTAGAAAAGTTTGTTAAATTAGATCAGATATTCATGGATATGCTTTATTAATGGATGAAAGTAGTAACAGGACAGAATGGATGGCCAGCAAGAAATTCAGGATGAAACATTTAGTGGATGTGCCTGAAATACGCTATACGGAGCACCAGTGGAATGACCCGGATAAATCATACACAGCAAGAATCCATAGACTTGCAAATGCTCCAATTTCCACTCAAAAAGTTCCCATCACTTTAATCTAGTGCCAATTAGGTCCGATTGGATGATGCAAGGATGCCACAACTGAAAAACTATTGACTCATTTGAACGAATAAGAGGTGCAAACTCTCACCATAGTAAGCCTCGCCAAACTCCAAACACCCCAGATCTTTCACAAAACCACGCGGAAGGAGGCTGTTTTAGGTTTGCTTCTCCTTCTTTGCATCAGCAATTTGCTCACGCCGTGCCAATTAACTGGAATCACGCTTGGGACTCTTGTTGCTTGTGGTGCCTTGTATGAAAGTGTCAGTGCCTGAAGCCACAGGAACAATATGTAGGCATTACATCATCGGGGTGCGGATTACCTTATATGATGTCAAAGAATGCGCGTGCGACTTCCATGACACTTCAGCAGAAGAGCCCATGAAGAAATCTACCAAACGAGACCCTTGTAGGCCCGAGTTCCAAGAGCATCGCTGCTGTTATTGGGGCTCTTGCAGGTAATACTGTTGGGGACAAAAATATACGATTTGTCCGAAGCAATGGAAGTGCTACTAACGAAAGTCCGATGCGAGTACAGAAACGAGAACGCTAAGTCGCAGTGACAATTATGCCCAAAGCCCATATTGATGCGAAGTGTTTCGTGGCCCTCAGCGTTTGTAGGTAACTAAAGCCGTAGCATACGATGGGCAGCGTGCTGGGTGACCTCCCACTTCAACCATAAACGAAACACACGTGCCAAATGGCCCATACGCTGGAAACATCGGCTCCTCAGATCACCAGGTGAGATCATCACGCGAATTTGGCCTGTGCTGCAGCCCAGATAACGCGGATTGTGTGGAGGAACAATCACGCGAAACGGTTTGTTCCGTTGATGCGGCACTCAACAAGCTCTCATACCGAACAGTGGTGATCTGAGTGCCCAGTGTGAAGTTCCACTCGATTACTTGCGGTTCTAGAGGCCCTATATTTCCGAAACAGGCCCGGGCTCCCTGGCTGCAACAGTTCCAGGTGGTATGGGCTTATCGGAGCCACAGTGGGAACTGGGATAGCACAACCGTTTTTCCGTGTGCGCCAGGGCACACAACCCGAGGAATTGTTACTAATGGTATAAGAGATCCAATGTCCAATCTTCGTTTAGACTCGGTAATCTTGTGAAATACTTAAACCGGCTTCTTCCCAACGCACCGAATAAGGACCTAGTCGTGGATGCTGTGACCTGACCCTGAACTTCGAAACTTTGTTGCTTCTACCGCCCCGATCTGCCCATACTCTTCTGGGAGAACCACATAATAACGTCTTACATCCCATACCACCATACTGCCCACCACGAGGTTACTAAGGTCCAAACACTTGTAACTTTCCAACGTATAATAGGCCACGATACCTTGCTTCCAGCATACGGCCATCCTCGCATACAATTCCGTGCATTCATCACAATAATCAGTTAGAACTGAAAACCTGCCATTTCATAGCATTAATTTCCATTCCTTGATACTTCCGTTCAGTCGATCTCTAAACCAAGATCGCACCGTCCTCACTCAGACACTTGGAATATTCCATTTCTTCCCTTACAAAGCTATTCCAACACTGTTTCACCCGTTGGCCATCCACTTATAATCAATTCCCCCCATAACCCTCACATAAACTTATCCCAGTCTCCATCATGTCGGACAAAATGACTTTTAGAGAGCAGATGCAGGGGTTCCCCATATGGCAGATGTCTGTGATCTGTATCGTGCGGTTCGCCGAGCCCATTGCGTTCTCGTCCATTTTCCCCTACTTGTACTTCATGGTACGTGATTTCGGGGTTGCGAAAGACAAAGCAGACATCGCCACCTACTCAGGCTACTTGGCGGCTTCGTTTGCATTCTTCCAGTTCCTCTTCTGTGTGAAATGGGGTGCTGCATCCGATAGATACGGCAGAAAAGTCATATTGTTGACCGGACTCTTGGGAACTTCGCTCTCCATAGTTCTCTTCGGATTCGCACCCAATTACTACGTGGCGATGTTTGCCAGATCATTAATGGGTGCTTCCAACGGAAATGTTGCTGTTCTCAGAACCGTGATCGGTGAAGTCACCACCGAACGCAGACATCAAGCTATCGGGTTCTCTACGTTGCCTCTTCTCTGGAACTTTGGCTCCGTGATTGGCCCAATGATCGGTGGTTCCAAGTACCTCACCAGACCTAGGAAGGATGATGATCCAACCGAGGTGATACTTGCAAAGTCCATTGATATGTTGAATGAGAAACCAGATGGGATCTACGAGAGGTTTATCACCAAGTATCCCTACGCATTGTCGAACGTATTGGTGGCCATCTTCTTATGGTTCAGTATGGCTATGGCATTCTTGTTCTTGGAGGAAACGCATAGAAAATTCAAACACAAGAGAGATATTGGCTTAGAAATCGGCGACCATTTGAGAAGAGCCCTAGGATTCAAGGTGGATCCTAGACCATGGCAAAAAGAAGCTACCGCCATTTCATCGCAAGATTTGGATGAAAATACTCCATTAATCCAAGAAGACACTTCGCATGCCCTTCCAGAAGATTCTGACTCTGTTAGCTTGAGTTCAAATTCAGGTAGCGATCTGGAGTCGATAGAATCGTGTGGCCCACTTTCACGCCAAGTGAGTAGGGCACTCATCAGACGTTACTCCACCAAAGATCTCAACAGACCAAGCTTTTCTCGTACGAACACCGGTGACACCGCCCTTAGCAAAAAAGATTCACTCTGGGAGATCCTAACTCCAGGCGTGGTTCTGGCTATCATGGCAAATGTGTTGACCGCCTTCCATTTCGTCGTTTATTCAGAATTTTTACCAGTGATGTTAGCTAGAAAGCTAAACGTGAAGGAGCTAGAATTCCCCTTCAAGATCAAAGGTGGGTTCGGTTTTGAATTGGGTGATATCGCTACTTTAATCTCCGGCACAGGTTTTATGGGAACATTGTCGATTGTGTTTATCTTCCCTTACCTTGACAGGAATTTCAAGACCATCACAACTTACAGATTAGCTTCAGTGTTCTTTCCAATCATCTATTTTGTGTTCCCATACTTGGTTTTCACATTACACGAAAGCAATCCAATTTTCCCAGAGGGTTTGACCAAGGTTCTTTTGTACTTCTTCTGCTGTTTATGTACCACATGTTCTGCAATTTCATTCCCAAACATCACCATGTTGGTGCATAGAGCAGCCCATCCTGATCATAGGTCGTTCATCAATGGTATGGCATTGAGTGGTTCGTCCTTCGCCAGATTCCTCGGACCTATAACTTGGGGTTACTTGATGTCAGTGTCTGAAAAGAATGGAGTTGCTCAACTCTCATGGACCATCTTGGCCATTGTGGCAGTAGGCTGTTCAATTCAAGCCTTCAGAATGGAGGATCATGATGAAGACCTCAAAAATACTTCTGCTCCACCAGAACCATCCACCTCAACTACAACGGAAGAAGAAATAGCATAAGATTAAAAATTATGTTGTTAATATAGACTCATTATACATACTCAGTAAATTTATTGTGTAGCGGCCTTGACGATCAAGACGTGGAACGACTCCACTATACTAAAATTCAAAATTTTGTTGATGTCATTATTGTAAAGAGGTTCGCCAGTGTTTGGTGCAGTATCCGTACCGTAATTGATGGTATTATTGGCCATGATGAACAATTCATTCATGAGATTAATGTTCTTCTTTTTGATCTCGACCTCGAAGTTTTCTGTGATGCTCAGTATTCTGATAATTAATTCAGGATTCTTGGATCCTAACAAAGATTTGATGTCATTTTCGAACCCAACTGAGTGAGCACTTGGAGAACTCTTTACGAAAACATTGACCTTACAAGAACCCTTAGTAGGAATCAACCTGTATACCAAATGCAAACATAAGAGGTCGTGAGAACTCAAGACATTATCACTGTTAAATATCACATTAATAGCTTTGAAGCTGATCAAACCTCTAGAATTTGGTTCCACAATTTCTGAGTATGCAGAGCTGTTTTTTGTTTCGAAATCTTCATCTTCGTGAACTGATTCGTCAATGTTATGTAAGTGACCAATATGATTGGCATCGGGGACTTCGCTCCCATCATTAATTAATAACAAGCCAAAATTGCAATCACTTTGTTGGTATAATTGTTTGTACAACAGAATATCATAAATGTCGGCAGGTAATTGATTCAATTTGATACTTGTGACCAAGAAGTTGCATGGATCAGTTATTTGCTCGTTGATGGAGAAAATATGATTCTTGAAAGTTGATAAGATAGATTTAGATATGCAGCTCATGCCCAACAAATCTGCAAAAGACTTGACGATAGATAAGAGCGAAGATGAGTTACTGTACTCAATTTGATTGGAAGCATTAACAACACTTTCATCATCATAAGCACCGGAAGATGAAGCTTCGATAAGATGAGAAGTTCTTGAAGTGAACTCACGAAGATGGATCGCTTTGATATCCGTAGTAATTGGATCGTTGAAGGTTTTGAGGAATGCCATCAAGTACGATATAGTATCAAGCTTCTTTAATAATAACACAATTTTCGAAATTCTGTAGTTCGACAAATCCTTGATCTCGTATTCACTTAACTTCTTGACATGGTCACTGTTATTGGTGAGTATGCTGTGTGCTGAATCCTGATCGTTGGCGGTATTTATAGGAGTACCATCCCAATTAATTTCTCCTTTCAAAAATTTATCTCTCTTTTCACGGTAAGAAACAGGGTAGAGCCACAAGGCTAATGGTGTCGTTAAGAAGGTTGTGACCAATGCCATAACAATAAACATAGAATAAACTCTTTGAGAGATAATTTTTGCATTCAATCCAACATTTAAAACCACAATTTCAACAATACCTTTACAAGACATAAGCACACCAACTGCGATAGATTCAGTCCATAACAATTTGTTCAATTTGGCAGCAAAGAATCCACCAATTATCTTTCCGATCATGGCGAGACACAAAATACCAATGGTATAGGCCCAGTCGATACCTCTGTTCAACAAACCCAAGTTCACAGCCAACCCAGCTAACGCGAAATAGAGAGGAACGAAGATGATATGAACAAGATCTTCCAACTTTTCGGTGATCTTGACAACATATCCGTTATCCCTTGGAACAATAACACCGGCCATGAATGCACCGAAGATAGGATGTACTCCGATAATATCAGTGAAAAAGGCCGAAATAAAGACAGTCAAGATGATAATAACCATTGAAAACTGGGAAGGTTCTCCAGTGCTCAAGTCGTTGGTGAACCTACGGATGAGGAATCTCATGGAAAGTCTGACAGGGTAACACAAGAAGAGAAACCAACCCGCAACGAGCAAAAGAATGTAAACCGTGTTGACACCAGAGGATGAATTAGCTAAAACGACGGTTAATGCCAACAAAATCCAACCAGTTAAATCGTTGAAAATACCTGCTGCCAACACAATGACTCCGACACGATCACCGATCAAGTTGAGTTCGGTCAAAATACGGGCCAACACTGGGAACGCAGTGATACACATTGCGACTGCAATGAACACCATGTATGTAGTGAAACTAACTGTACTTTCGCTAGCGTCATGATACTGGTTGTAGATACCGACGGAGATAGCACAACCGAGCCCAAAAGGAACAGCCATGTTGATCAAACCTACGGTCAACGCCACACGGACGTGTTTCTTGATGAAGGAGATATCGACTTCCATCCCCACGATGAACAAGAAGAGGATGATACCGATGTTGGCGAACAACGTGAGTGGAGGGAACGATGCCTGAGGGAAACAGTTCTTGGTGAAGCCGGGGATGTGGCCCATCACCGATGGGCCCAAGAGAATGCCCGTAATGACCTCAGCAATCACACGAGGCTGTTGGATTTTGCCTAGGGGGTAGTGCACGATTTGGCATAGTATGATGATGAATGTGGCCTGGAATAGGAAGATGGTATAAGGAGACAGGGCAGAGAATTCTAGCGGGTTCCTCCCTGCCACGATACCGGCAACGGAACTGCTTGCAACTGCCATGGCGAAAGACACAGTAGGGTTTGGTTTAAATTTCGATGATAGTTGTTATTTGGCTGCGCAGTGCGGAGTGCACACAGGCGGACGGCCAAGCCGTGGTAGTTATTGGTCTGGGCAGTAAGGGTCTAGGAGAGATAACAAAATAGGCCAATAGGAAGGAACATGGAGAATAGGGAGAGTGGGGAACACAAATACAACGTGGCTAGATCTAATGTGATGTTGGGACCCTTCATTAGCGCAGATTTGCTAGTACTTTCTATCTTTTGGTGGTTTGCGGCCGACAGTTTGTTGGTGGTGATGGAGATTTTCAGAGTTTCGCGGTACGGGGTTCGAGGTCACACCGAGAACCTTGAAGAGAGTTTGGTGCGAGGGCCATGACGGAACGGTGAGCCACAGAAGAGAAGAGCAACGTATAGGAGTACAGGAACTAAGAGGAACGTGTTGTTGGACCACCGTGTTAAGAGAGATTAGAATAAGAAGAGGCTATGATTTCTGTGAATTTAGTTTGATAGGATTGTGGATTGGGAGAGGCTTAAGGAACGGTTATGTGATTCGGTAGTGCGGAGTTTTGGTGGGGACGTGGTGAGACGAAGGAATGCGATGTCGCTATTTTTAACTGCTTTGAGTGAGGGATCCATGGGTATGGTACGGAACGACTCACAAGGACACCGAAGGTGTTCAAGAGTTGAACGAAACTCTATGAAGAGGTGGAGCCAGAGAAGGCTCATGCTCCAGCATATTCAGACTAACACGTAATGGCCAAGACAGTGAGCACACGAGACACTTTCGAATAGGGTTCACATTTTAAGCCGCGAGATCGATCTGTATTTCTCTCTACATCGGTCTTCTAGTAGTGAGGGTTTTTGGTCTTCCAGTAGCGAGGGAGGGGACTATAGAAATGCCACAACCCATGAGCGAAGGGGCTGAAATCGGATGATTTTCTTCCTGATAACTAACTATATTGGTTATAATTATTCTCTTTGCGGGTTTCATTTGCCTTTGGAAAGCTACTGTCGAAACGTTGGAGGCTTTGTTCATAGTCCTGTTATCACCTGATTATAATTAGAAAGTACATCCATAAAGGTTACCTAAATAATAATACAACCAGAACTTTCCTCAGCTTTCGAGAGTAATTTCGATATGCGAATTTGGTTTGAATGCTTTGTGATGCTTAGCAGCTCCCAAAGGTGCTTTGATCTGTAGTTTTGTTCACCTAACCAAGTCTCTACTACATACAAAAAAAAGTCTCTATTGGACACGATTTAACACCACCTTCTCCTAGTTATGCATACAATAACGCTCATTTGTAGAGCAGATACCTCATGTTACAAAAGCTCCTGGAGCCTTTTGTGCCACGCCTAAGCTTATCACCTTTTTATCGACCTGCTCAATATCAACTCCCTTACAATTGACCTGTTGGTTTCTGTCACGTAGTGCGAATTTCACTATCTGCCCCAGCCAAATCCTTATCGCATAAATATTCCAGTTCCATTTCTCAATCCACAGATCCTGTTCATCCAATTGATTTGCCCCATGACAGCCAGTCCTCCCATATTCACGTCCCTAGGACTCTTTGTCATAGACGATAACGAATATCCGGGAACTGAAAGACCCACAGAGCACAATATAATCGGAGGGGGAGCTTCCTACGCTATCGTCGGGGCCCGAATGATCTCGGGGCCCAGTCTTGGGCCCCAAATTTCAGGCATTATCGACCAGGGAAACGATTTTCCGATAGAGGTAGCCACTGAGTTGGACTCCTGGGGATCCGGCATTGTCTATCGCCGCAACGACTCCCGTTTGACCACTCGTGGTGCCAACATCTACAAGGACGATATTCGGCATTTCGAGTTCCGCACTGAAAAAAAGCGTATCGAGGCCGAAGACGTCTTGGGCTACCCGTGGCTCTTGGACCTGAAAGTGTTCCACATGTGTTGCACCATTGAAAGGGCAAACGTCATCATTGACACCATCAACAGCCACAGGCCCGAAAACAAGCCCATCTACGTGTTTGAGCCGTTTCCTCCCGATTGCGTCCCCGAACACATGGTCCTCCTCATCGAGGTGCTACTGAAGACAGACGTCTTCACTCCCAACCTCGATGAGGCGTGCGCACTTTTGGGTGTGAATAAGTCCACCACTACAGACTACGCTACGGTCTCGGGGGAGTTCCAGAAGCACATGAAGCTCGACAACTCGGGGACAGTGTTGCGGTGTGGACCCGACGGGTGCTACATCCACACGTTGAGCGGAATCCAGAGACATTTCGGTGCTTATCACCAGGACCAGCAGCAGGTGAAAGATGTCACCGGGGGAGGAAACTCGTTCTGCGGGGGATTTGGCGTGGGCCTCGCGTTGTCGCAATGCGACTGGATCACCGCTGCCGTTTGTGGGAACGTTGCCAGTGGATGTGTGATCGAACAGTTGGGCGTGCCCGTCCGGACCGACAAGGACGATGCCTGGAACTCGGTGCCGGTAGCTGAGCGGGTCCAGCGGTACATCAAGCAAGAAAAGTTAGACATAGGTGGGTTGGGGTGGTTGGACATCACGTGACGCTATGGCACGTGACCCTATCCGACAGCAGCCTACGGGCCGTACGCCGGGGATAGCGGTAGTGTTGCGGTACGTACCGCTTCGTAGAGCGTCGTAGCGACCCCACACAGGCACCGTCGTCGGATCCCGAAGCACGTATCCGGTCCACAGCTACAGTCACGTGCGCACCTAGCACTTCTACTAATTACCGTATTGGGGAAATTGATCGCATATCTACTAATTTCGCGTAGGCCATGCGGGTGGTGCAATATCAGTCCGCTCTTGAGTAGACATCGTAACTACTCCATATGCCTTGTGAAGTCAAACAAAAGACACAAGAAGGGACCCAGAGGCTCCAGTAACAGTAAAACCGACTTTCGTGTAATTTGGACTCACATTGGCCTCTTTTTAGGCGTCCCTTCTCCGGCCACTTATCCCCCTAATAAACTATCTCCTGCACACATGTAGACTCACGCGTCAAGATAAATTTTCACTCCTCTCCATTTGGGTCGTCTATCTACTCATACTTCTTCTCAGAATATCTCCGTACCAACAGCATTAATCGAAGGAATCATGTCTCAAAGTGATCCCCAGGTGTATCGAGCCACGTACTCGAATGTAAGTAACCAGTGTGAAGTATCGGATATGTCTTGATGCTTGACAATTTCCGGGGCCTCCCCAACCAGACGCGTTATGCTAACTTATTAGACCGATGTGTATGAGTGTACCATGAATGACTTCCCTATAATGAGAAGGTGCAAGGATGATTGGGTCAATGCCACCCAGATTCTCAAGTGCTGCAACTTTCCAAAGGCCAAGAGAACCAAAATCTTGGAAAAGGGAGTCCAGCAAGGATTGCACGAGAAGATCCAGGGAGGTTTTGGACGGTTCCAAGGAACTTGGATCCCGCTCCCTGACGCACGTAAGCTTGCCCAGGAGTATGGGTTGCCTCCAGAATCAGCTCCAGTGTTGTATCTTAATCTCAACGACCCCAATTTGAATATTCCCGAAAAGAGCAAGTTGAATAAAGAACCGACCCCGGTCAAGCGTAAATACACGAAGAAGATCAAGAAGTCCGAGACCCCTACAAAGAAATACAAGTCAGGAAATCTTTCAGCACTGGCTGCTGATGATCCCTTCACCTCTCAAGATTCCTTCAATTCTATTTCCCGTCTGAGCTCGTTCCAAGCCTCGCAGCCGCAATATGTTCAGAACCCCCAAATGTATCAATTACCAAACGGCAAGTTTGCCCAGCCGCATCAAATGCCACCCACATTTGGTCTGTCAGAGTTTGTTGGCTCCAACGGCATGAATGGTGCCATGTCGATTCCCAACGGAAATACCCTTTCACAAATGCCAACATTTACTGCCCATAACCAAGTCGTTCAGAACGAATTCCAAAACTATCAAATACAATATCGTACCCAACAACAACAACAGCAGCAACAACAACAACAGCAACAACAACAACAGCAACAACAACAACAACAGCAGCAACAACAACAACAGCAGCAACAACAACAGCAACAACAATTCAACATTCAGTACAACCAAGCTAACATGATGCAACAGCCTCAATTGATGGGGAATTTTCAACATAACAAGCATAGTCTGTCACAATCTACAAATGAAACCAACTGGTCTCAAGAAGATATTTCCAATGTTCATCAAGCGAAAGAGAGCGACACTTCCTTATCTTCCAATGATAACTCGAATCACAATTCTAAGCTCAGAAATCTTGCTTTCAAGGAAACACGTCCTTCAGAAGGCGAAGATTCTTATGCTGCACAATTACTTAAGTTCTTCAGCGAAGATAACTGTGAACTTCCCATGTTTATCCACAACCCGCCTTATGATTTCAATATTAATGAACCAATTGATGATGAAGGGCACACTCCGTTACATTGGGCTGCCTCTATCGGAAATTATCAGATGATCCATTTACTCTTGTCCAAAGGAGCTAACCCTTTGGTGGTGAATAATTTCGGATTAAACCCACTCTCCAAATTGATTTCTTTTAACAATTGCTACGAATTGAAAAACTTTCCAAAAGTTTTAGATGATCTTGAATTGTGCTTGATCAATACCGATATTAACGGAAGAACGCCATTGCACTATTTATGTCAATTCGCCAAAGTAAAGTCCAAGCATGAAAGTTTGAGATATTACCTTAATGTCATTTTGAATAAACTTACCAGCCTCTCTAACCAAAATCCAAGCAAGCAAATTGATCTTCTCAGGAACGTTTTAGATCACCAAGATGTCAATGGAGATACTTGTATGCATTTGGCAGCTAAGTCTGGATGTTCAAAGATAGTGAGGACTTTGATGCAATTCGGAGCAAGAGATGATCTAGAAAATATTCACAAGGAGACTTCCAAATTGTTGATTGTTCATTACAATTTGTTACCTGCTGAATCTTCAGAACCACCCAACCAGCCTACAAATGGCAACCATAGTAACAGTAACATCGTACCTAATCAGTTACAGCCTTCACAGATGCCTATGCCATCATCTCATGGACTTCAACCTATAAACCAATTACAAGTACCAAATGGATCAGATAGATCTCAGTCATACCAAGTATTGGCCACTCCAGTTCAACCAGGTTACAATGGGCGCTCAATGGAGACTCCTGATACTCAAAGAACAACCATTCAAGTAGATGACATGGAAGAAGATGAGAATTCGGCCAGAGCAGTGAAGGCTCAAATTGAATCCTATATCAAATCGGAAGACAATAAGGAAAACATTTTCATGGAAAATTCGTTCAATGATTCCAAATCCTTTGAGTTAATGTCAACGCCAGTACTGAAATCAACTCATAACGGTCATACTTTTCTGCATACTCCACGTGAGCATTTGGCATCCATTTCAGAAAGAACCGTGGAAAGTACACCTATCAGGGACGAAAGAAAAGATGGTAATTTTTCAGTACAACATGCATACAAGCCCAATCCTCCCAAGTTAAACGACGAAGGTCATATAGTTCAGGAACTGAATAGCCAAGAAGAATTTGCTACGAAGCTTCCAATCATAGATTTATCGTCCATGATTACTGGTATGATCAATTCTTTTTCGGAATCGTATGATAATGAGATGAGAAAGTTGAACAGTGATTCCTACAAGTTGACTCAAAAGTTGAGAGAGAAAGAAGCAAAGAACAGCGAATCTTTGGAGTTATTCAGAAAGGTTTTGGACAAGTCTGGTGTGAATTCTTTCGAAACTATTGATGAAGGCAAGCAATTATTAATGAAACAAATTGAAGAATACAAAGAACAAGTGAGTCAGAAGGAGTCCACCTTACTTAAACAAATTCTGGATTCTAACGCAAACCAGGTGGTAGAGCTAGTCCAACAAGAGGAGCACAATGTTCAAGACAATGATGATAATGATAATGTACTTATTTCAGAACAGAAAATGAACTGTGCTGTGGAATTGACTCAATTACAAATACAAAGAAATGAGCTTGTGGAGAGACTAGCAAGCAGTGTTAGAAACTTTGGTATTGATAATAAGATGTACAAGTATAGAAAGTTGATAAGTTTAAGTTGTGGATTGAAGGTTGAGGACATTGATAGTTTGATCGATGGTATTGAAGCTTCATTGATGGAAACTGCAAATTAACTGATAACTATGAACAATACAACCAGCAATTAGCCTGTTTTATAGACGTTTTTACAATGTATTTTATTATATGAATTAATGGAAATTTGCAATATAGCGTTGAAATTCTTCAGGCACGTAGATTAAGAAATGAAGTATCCTGTTTTAATGGAATAAAAATCATAGCTAACTTCATCTCAATCAACGATACTAAACCAAATCACTATCATGACTGGAAAATCAAATGATCTGATTTGTTTGGTGCTAACCATTCAAATTCCTCATACCCAGTAATATGAGTTTTTCACCCAAAGATTTTGTGATTGAAATTGTAAGAGAAAAAATTTATTCAAAAGTAATCGTTACATCAAAAGAGTTGCATGACGAGGAAGGTGCATCAATTCTTTCATGTCATACTTATCCTTACATATTGTCTTTATTAATGTTCCATCTCACTGGTTACAGCTCTTGCACGGAAGGCTTATATGGTCGTGCACTTGGCTCAATTTTTTCTCACAACATTGACACTGACAAAACACTCAGTATCATATCTACAGTTTTAAACCAAAGTCAAGATGGCAACTCCTCATAAGGCTCAGAAGTTCCTGGTCAACTCAAAGACCTTGGGCTCCAGTATTCTTCCTACCAAGTATGAACCCTCTCCAGCTTCCCTTAAAAACTTCCCATCGTCAATTGTAAATGGAATAACCGAAGAAGGTGGGTTACTTTCGTTAACATTCAAATCTGCAGAAACAGCTGAATATGTGGAAAAGTTGGACTTGGTCAGACAGTCCTTGATCACAGACGGTCAATACAAGGTGTCTAAGATTCGTGATACCGAATTCGATGCCAATAAGATCTTATCAGAATTGAAAGAGGAAGTGAACGCATTGAAAGAAGATACAAGGAAATCTTCACCAAATGACACTATCATTGATCAGCATCTGCAAGAATTACAATCCGTTCTTGAGAAAAAAGGAGATGTGACTGAAATCGGCCAAAAATTACAAACTAGCTATACCAAATCAAATCCTTCCAAGATCCTCACGTTTAGCAATGAAGCATACAGCGTTCCAGATACATTAGATAGACCACAAGTTCAAGCAGATACCTTTGAAGATGTTCAAAATCCCGACCTTACCCCTTACCAAAAGATTGAACAGAACCAACAACAAGAGTTGTTGACTAACCAACAACATATTCCCATTACTACCGAAGAACCAAGATTAATGCAAATAGATTCGGTGCCAGATCATCTTGCATATCCTACAGAGAGCCTTCCATATCCTGAAATTGACCTTAACACAGTTCCAGACCAGGTGATGTACGTTCCACAACCAGACGCTAATATGGAATACTAAAATGTTGGATTGTCTTCTGTATTTTTAGTGTATATTAATATGAAAAACCCATGTCATGAAGCATTTACCTCATGTATTTATCTCAAACCTGACAACACCATACTTTTCAACGTCGAATATTCGTCCACTCCATATTTCGAACCTTCTCTACCAAAGCCAGAGTGTTTCACTCCACCGAAAGGCAAGGCTGCTTCAGAAATGGCACCTGTATTAACACCCATCATTCCAACTTCTAAATCTTCGGCCACTCTGAAGATTCTCCCAACATCGCGGGAGAAGAAGTATCCTGCCAATCCAACGTCTGTGTCGTTTGATAAATTAAGCACTTCTTCTTCCGAGGAAAATTTGAAAATGGGAGCCACGGGTCCAAACGTTTCTTCCTTGGCCACCAACATATCGTGGGTAGCATCTCCTAAAATTGTCAATTCATGGAAGTTTACACCAAGATCAGGACGGGCTTCACCTCCATAGAGAATTTTGGCACCCTTCTTGACAGCATCTTCAATATGAGATCTCACTTTCTTGAGAGATCTATCGTTAATTAGAGGACCATGTGTGATTCCTTCCACGAGGCCATTTCCCAATTTAGTGTTCTCTGCAACCAATTTGGTGAATTTCTCAGTAAACTCGTCATAAACTGCTTCGTGTACGTAAAGTCTATTGGCGCAAACACAAGTTTGTCCACTGGATCTAAACTTGGAGGCAATGGCTCCTGCAACAGCTGAATCAATATCAGCATCTTCAAACACAATAAATGGAGCATTTCCACCGAGTTCAAGAGATAATTTTTTCAATGTTGAGGCCGATTGAGACATCAAGAGTGCACCGACTCTTGTTGAACCAGTGAAGGAAACCTTTTTGATCAATGGATGTTCACAAATGAGCTTACCTACTTCAGCAGAACTCTCACTGGGTAAAACATTGATAGCACCGGCGGGAAACCCGGCCTTATCTGCCAAGTATGCCAACAGAAGAGCGGATAACGGAGTTTCAGAGGCTGGCTTGATAACACTGGTACACCCCACGGCCAAAGCTGCAGCCAATTTTCTTGTGATCATGGTGCTTGGAAAGTTCCAAGGAGTTAGGATTCCCGCCACACCTACAGGCTGCTTGAAAGTGAGAATTTTGTTGCCATTCACCAGAGAATCGACAATATCACCGGATATTCTGGGAGCTTCTTCAGAGAACCATTGGAAAAAGGAAGCGGCATACTTGACTTCTCCTAAGGCGTCTGCATATGGCTTTCCGTTTTCCAACACGATAATCCGAGCCAAATCGTCCAGATTCTCCATCATCAAATTGTACAAGTTCAAGAGCAACTCCGATCTGTATCTTCCAGTGGTCTTTCTGAACGACTTGAACGACTCATGGGCAGCGGTGATAGCTTCATCATAGTCCTGGTGAGTCATGGAGGAGACATTGGCGATCAAGGCCGATTTTCCAGGGAACAATGCTGGATCATTGACTTCAAATGTGTCTCCGTTGCTAGCATCTACCCAATTTCCATTGATGAAAGCCTTGGTTCTAAGCAATTCCTGGTTGTTGATCTTCTCTGAAAACGATTTCGATACCAGGACAAGGGTCCTTCTGAACACAACACTAGGCTGGAACATGTTCAACTTTTGGGGGATCTTGGTGAAGAAACAGAGTTATAAATCTGAATAAAAGCAACTAGGCTAGCGCGGTTCCGTAGAGGGAGCAGCACCATAGAATTGCGGGGGTGCGATTCCGCAGCCGCTAATTCCAGTACGTTGAGGTACCATGTCCGTGTATAGGGAGAACGGAATATATGGTGGATAAGTATATAATCAGAGGATGATTCAGTAGAAAACCCCAAAGTTAATCAGAGGGTCTCTTTTAAGGCATACAAAAGCACTTGTTCAGTATCAAAAAATGGTCTCCTCGTCCGAATGACCACATTAGTACAGAAGTTCACCCAGTATGGTGAAAGTAGTCAGTGGAAGTAGTTACGGTAGGTGCATAATTAGTGTGATACTTCATCTCAATTGAAAAATCAACAATTCGAAGCCTGTGTTAGTTTGAGTTTTCATATTTGCTAGCAAGAGATCTTGCTAGCTGGTACCGATATATTTCAGTACTCGGTACGATACTGGGGACAAGGCGATATTTAATCGCATCTATGGTATTCCATTGAGTTTATGGCATTCTGTATAGCTTTTAGTATTCCATTGAGTCATGCTATTCCATTGAGTTTATGATACTCAATTGAAATTATGATTTTAAATTGACTCTATACTATTCAATTATTTTGGGGACTGTAATCATTGGGACGGTAACACTTGATACACGGAATGACCTGGTTGGTAATATATTCAGGAGTATAATGATTTCCTTTTCCACTACTTAAAAGCCAGCTCTGATTAAACAACCGCACTCTACTAATTGAAACATAATTGGTACAAGATACATGTATTAAGAGTCAGGAACTGAACACTTCTTCTCCATGATTAGGTAATACCACATCGAGTACCCAATTGTATATCTATTGTGCGTTTCTAACTATCGTGCTTGTTACTGAAGATGTGTTTGCCTGTGAAGATAGTGAACGATGCATAATGTCGTATATGTTGTCGTTTTAAGATGACAAACCCAGCGTCGCTTATCATCAATGCTATTTCCTATCCCTCACGCCTCCTGTTTCTCGAGATTGGGCGTTTGAGCAGGGTTGGGGCTCGTCAATTTAAGAACTCTTTTCTCAATGAGTCTGGTAGAATTTAACGTGAAGAAGCACTTTTTGTCGATATTCCTACTCTCTTCTTTGGTAGTCTCGGGTATTTGCTTCGCTATCTTAATACATTTCCTGATGGTTCTTACCAATGTCTCGTACTGTTCCCTCTGTGCATCCCGTTGTTCTTGTAACTCTTTTTCTGCCTTCTCTCGCTTCTCTTGTTCTTCTGGGGCATTGGGGTCTATGAATTCTTCTTTTTCCACAATCGTATCTAGTTTTTGTTCCTTGATGAACTTCCTCTTTAAGTATCGATCCGTTATGCGCTTGTCTGTATCATACATCGCCGCCAACGCAATTTGAGGAGGTGTGAAAAGAAATGCAACGTCGCTCAATAATGCATAGTCATTGAGCCACTTTTTCGATTTATCGTACAACAGACCCAATGTATCGATCGTCACATCGTACATCAATGGTGAAGGATGCAATAACACTGCTTGTGTGTCCAAGAAGAACCCATATAATGGCCTAAAAGCATGGTGGACGAACAATGTGAATTTCAAGCTCAGCAATACAATAAACTCAAGGTCAAGGATGTCTTTGGCCAGCACCTTGGCCAATGCCTTCACGAACGACTCGATCGAAATGTAGTAGTTTTCTGACTTAGCAGCTAGGAAAACACACGTATAGAGGATGTTCTTGGGGTGGAACTCCATGACTGAATTGGCGAGATAGAACTTCTTGAAAAACGACACCGCCGTGGCTCGAATCTGGGTGGACATCTTGAAATGATTGCAAGTCTGTATGATACTCTTGCTGTAGTATTGCAAGTACTTGGACTCTTCCTCGAGAGTCAATACGTCTAGCAAGTTGCTGGGACTCAACTCATCGGGAAACTGCTCAAAAGCCTCGGGGTGTTTGGCTTTTTCAGCTTGATATGCTGCCTCAAACGTCCTGGTGGCCACTTGTTGTCCCTTTTTGTTAGCTTCATCTTTGGCCCGCTCTAAGTCTTCATTGGTGTACGACCACACTTCGTATTGGGTAGAGCGGCGGTACAAATCATCATTGGACACCTGAGTCTTTTGGACGGGCTTTTCCTCTTCTTCTAGTTTGCCGTTACTGTGGCCCTTGTTGGCGTCTGGAGGTGCCATGGTGATGAAGTGAAGACGGTGGTGAAGTATGCAGGTTTAGAATGGTGATACAGGGCATTGGAGAAGTACTTACGTAACCAATGGTCTGTGCTTACGTAATCGTGGAGTTGGCCACTGGGAACTGTGGGAAGTGCAACGCTACGGCTGTTGATCTATGTTGTATTAACGGAAAACGAGTAAGCCAGTACTGGTCCCGATGCAAAGGCATTATCTAAAGGTCATTGGTGGCGTTGAGGGAGTTTTACCCCAGCAAGCGCACCCTTCGGGGTGCGCACTGAGGTGGTTTAAGGAGTCGGTTGAATATGAGGCCCACACCCCGAATTGACAAGAACCGATGGATTTGTACTTGGGGCATGGACATGGTCCTTTTGATGGACGTAGCACAGACAATAGAAGTCTTGACTCATAACTGTAGCTCACCTGCTGCATCGTCGTCCTCGTCGCTGGACAAGCTGCCCACGTCACTGAGCTCGTCATCGTCCATATCGCTTCCGTTCTCGGCGCCGTCCTGGCCGTCCTCAAGGGACACGTTTCTGGCGTACTTTTGAACGTATTGCTTGACGGTGTCGTTATATTTGGTCTCGTTCTTGGTCATCATGGTGGACGCCTCGGTGTTCAACGGGTCGCTGGGGTTTGCGTAGCGCAATAAATGAGGCAAGAAGTTCTCAAAGATGTTGAGGAGACCGAACATTGGCAGCCAAGTCTGGTTGATCACGTCGAGACAAACGGACCCAGAGCCCTCGTCGATGTTGGGGTGGTAGATCTTGTTGGTGAAGCCGATCGAAGGCGACTTAATGGGGTACTGGTCAGGGAGTTCCACCCTAATCTTCCATGTGCCCCCGGCGTACGGGGTATCAGTAGGGCCTTTGAACATGACGAAGAACTGCTGGATGGAGTCTTGGATGAGGGCCACTTCGTGGTCACTCATCATGAGCTCCATCACGTCCTTTTCCATGCGTCTTTTGGGCGAGCTCATGGTGTTGGTACAAGGTTTGGTGAGATAACCGTGGTGGTGGTGTTAGCGGATCAAGCTAGCGGTGCTTAAATACGTGGTGGAACGCGCACGTGACGCGGTGGTCACTCGTAAGATCGTTATCGCACCGCGGGAGTGTATAGCTAGTGGATAGTGTGGAGGCCCTCGGGGTGTGGTGGAGGGCACCGGAACTCCAGCAAAGAGTCAAGGCAGGGAAGTGAGTGTTAGGACGTTGAGTTCATATGTTCATAAGAGATTGTTATGGTTTGTATGATTTGGTCCTCTGTTAGTCACAAGTTTTAAGAGACGTAAGCAATAGTGAAGGTAGTGGAAAGTGGGAGATTTGGGGCACTATGGGGGAGTAGAAATGGGAGTAAAAATGGGAGTAGAAGTGGGAATTTTTATACATGCTTTTTAGTATGGGTGCGAAAAGTTCCTAGAGGTCTGGAGGAATGATTCTGGCTGGAGTCGAGATGCTTGTGACGTCAGCACTATTCTAGATTGATTAGATAGTGGTCACTTTCTCCATGGGATCACACTACAGTGATCGTTGCATCATAATTTGCGAATATATGAATTTACCTTGAGTTTGTGTGTTGTTCTAATAGTGTTTAGTGTTTATCGAGTGAGACACTTCGATAAGAATGATAGAAGGGAGTTTTTTCCTCAACTTCTTCTGAAGTCACAGGAATCCAGAGTAGACACTTTGGTAGCTCTCTCTGTGGTGATATATCTACATGTGCAAAAGCGCAAAAGAACCTTGCTTTTATTATCCAAGAGTTTAGCCTGATAACTTCAATTACAAAATGACGTAATATCCCACTTTCCGAATGTGAACAGTGGGGTTTCTCCTAATAATAGCAAGGTTTCGTGTAATATTAGCGAGTTTTGGTCTAAACCTTGTGCAGCACAATAAGTTTTGTGCCAAATTTATCGAACCAACAAGGGGAGTGATGCTACATACAGTTAGCTTATATGGAGAGAGCTTACAAATTGGAGTTCATAGATTTCATGTGCCTTACGTACATAGAGTGTTTGCATATATGTGTGGAGAAAGTGACAAAGTGGGGCATAGCAGATTTGTTTGGGGGCGATTCATTCATACTGAGAATCCAGTGTAGAATTTCACAAAATAGGTCAGAAATCATCCCAACATGAAAATCAAAAAAACATCAATCATTTTTATTGTCCATTGAATTCATCATCATCAACATCATCATCATCATCATCATCATCATCATCATCATCATTATTATTACTATCAACATCAATGATCATGGATATCCATCATCATGTAGTTCCTTTCTGTTTTTCCTTAAATTGATCATACTCTCTCTGGTAATGATCAACATCAAGGACTTCGTCGAAACCTCCAATCCGAGGCTTTTCATTCTTCTTCACGACCTCGATCTTCCATGGAATTGCGAATATATCCTCACCATTTTCACGAATGAAACTTGCTGCTTCATACGTGTTCCTGACAAACATTCCACCTGGTAACTTGTCGGAAGGAAATGAAACACTGTATGGCTCACTTCCTGGTGGACTTACATCCACCTCTTCAAACATGGTCATATTTCTGATTCTGACAGGAATTCCAAATTTCCTTACACCTTGATGATATGTCAAATTAGTTAGCTTTCTCTTCTTCACTCTGAATTTTATAGTAAGCACGTATGTCGAGTATTCTGGGATGATGAAGTGAAGTGATTGGGGATACACCTCCATTTCCCTACAAAACACCAATGGCTCGTCAAAGCCTTCCACTTCGACGATCATACGATCAAAATCTAGGTGCTCGTTTTCGAATAGGGCTTCTATCTCGTCTTTGCTTCTCTCCATTGTTCAGGATTATGAAATGTGTCAGAACATAGTGCTTACCGTGTCCTTCTTATACATGTTGTTTAGAAAGGTTCAAGATCCGCATCACATGACCATGTGTGTACGCATGTGAAACTTTGAAGCACTGTCAAACAACTTAAACTTCGTTGCTTTGTACCCCCCACTTTGATCCTGGGCAGGCTATGGAGAAAATGTAATTAAATTGAATTGATTGACACCAAAGTTGATGTCTAAAGGGGATGAGGATTCAACAACGGCCACTAATGGAATATTTAGCCTTATACCACCTGGCCATAAGTTCCCTCGCTGATCTCCTTCTTGATGCTATTCACAATAGCCCTCTGGCTTTCATCCAAAGCTTCCAATTCGTTATCGCTGAGCTCTTTTACCTGTTTGAGTAAACTAGCATGATCGGCGGTGACTTCGGTCAAAACCGGCGTTTTCTTATTTAATGTGAGTTCGATAAGGTCTCTATTTGTAGTTGAGGTGATTAATCCCAACTCCACCAAAGCATGTGTAACTTGCGGAAATTGCTCTAATAATGTTTGCGCCATAAGAGGATTATCAATGCACATTCTCTTGGCCTCTTTCAATATCTGAAGTGCGGAGCCTTGGTCAATGCTGTTGACAACGTTGGAAATGACACCCGTTGGGCTCTGGTTGGGTTGGATCTGGATACCAAGTGGCAAGAATGGCAAGCGCTGGCTTTCTTCGTCTTCATCTGTGAAAGTACATCTGAGGAACCGCCCATTGGGCAACGCCATGTAATTGAGGTTTCTGACCGCACTGGCTGCTGTCTCGTGGTCTCCGTACTCGACAATAGCAGTACCCTTGGACTTTCCAGTCATCTCGTCGAACATTAACTTCAAGTCCTGGACCGGCCCAATGGACTGGGCGATATCCAACACTTGTTGTTCAGAGTACTCGAACGGAAACTTCCCGATCGAGACACTGGTGGCGGTACTGGAGCTCATGATGTGCCGCTGACTCTCCTGGATAACAAAAGGGTCCTTTTCGGGTCTAGGGATGTCTATGGAAGCTGAAGAAGAGGAAAAAGAACCTGTAGATCGTGCGATGGAGAAGAAGTTCGAAAGTGATGCTGAAGAAACTTGGTAGTGTGAGAAGATATCGTTGAGGATGCAGTGGGTTGGGTCACATGACCCAACCACTCAATTTTCAGTAGCTCAAAATTTTATCTCATATCAATAGCGATAGCGACAACACGTAGTGTCAGGGTTTGTCAATAACGAAAGAAATGGACGCTAAGGAAATCAAATCTACCATCTCCAACATAGAGAAGGCCTCTGACGACGCCACGGTTCTCAAGCTTCTCAATATCCTCAACGATGGTGTCAAGCCTAATGAGAAGCTCTTGAGAGAAACCAAAGTGGGTGTGGCGGTCAACAAGTACAGATCACACGCCAATTCCGAGGTCACGTCTTTGGTCAAGAAGATGATCAGAAACTGGAGGGAGGCCGTTCAGGCGGAAAAGAAGAAGAAAGGAGCACCCAGCAATGGCAATTCCAGTCCTCCAAATGCAGCCAAAGCCGAGCCCGACACTGCTTCTGAAAGCGCCGCCAAACCACCAGCAGGATCCTCAGAGAGCAAGTTCCACAGAGGCGTCAGAAATCCTAAGGTCGACGGCGTCAACACGGCGTTATATGACAACTCCACCAGAAACGCATCTGTGAGTGCGTTGTACACTGCATTGGCCATCGAGCGTGACGAGTCACCATCTCAAATACTATCAATTGCTACATCCATTGAGTCGGAAGTGTTCAAGAGCGAATACCTGGCTGTCAACGATGGCTACAGAAACAAATTGCGTACATTCACCATGAACCTTAGGAACAAGAAAAATCCAGAACTTAGAGAAAGAGTTGTGACCAAGGCCATTCCAGCATCAGCCTTCATCAAGATGACTCCAAACGAGATGGCACCAGAGTCCTTAAAGAAAGAAATCGAAAAGTTGAACAAGCAGAACTTGTTTGATGCTCAGGGTGCTACAGAAAAGAGAGCCGTCACCGATAGATTCACCTGTGGAAAGTGTAAGCACAAGAAGGTCAGTTACTACCAAATGCAAACCAGATCTGCGGATGAACCATTAACTACATTTTGCACCTGTGAGAATTGTGGTAACAGATGGAAATTCTCCTGAATGATGAATTACGAAGAGCTCTTGGCTATACTGTATAGAATTGTATTATAATGCTGACAATGGGTACTGTAGCGTCATTATTCGTAATGGACCCTAAATATACACGAGTGACACTTGCACTCGAACTCAAGACATGTCCCGTGAGATTAGTATTGCATGTTCTTGGTCAAGTATGAGATTAAGTCGACCTTAGTGACGATTTGAACAGACTTAAGGTCTTCATCGGTGATGATGGCATTGGAGTGAGTCTCGAAGAACTTGTTCAACAAAGACAACTTAGTGTCAAGGTTGATTGGTTCGTAAGATCTCTTGGTGAAACCAGACTCCTTGGTGATAGTGAAAGACTTCTCGTAGTTAGCCAACTTTCTGAAGTCAATGATGACGGTCTTGATAGAGGCAGTCATTTGAACCTTCTTGGTAGACAAACTCTTCAAGATCTTTGACAAAGTGACCAAACCGACCAACTTTCCGGAAGAGTTGACAACTGGTAATTGGTCAAAACCGTTGGAATGCATCAAGTTGAAAGTCTTTTGAACGGTGTCAGCCAAAGTAACACTAACCACTGGTGCCTTCCCGGCAACCAAATCTCTAATTGTGTGGTGAGCCAAGAAGTCGTCAGACTTTTCAGTAGTTTTGGTTTCTTCGACTTGGAAACCGTTGGTCTTCATCCATTCGTCATCGGCGAATTTAGATAAGTAAGATCTGATCGAGTCTGGGAAGACAACAACCAAAACATCGTCTTCGGTCAAATCCTTAGCGACGTGCAAAGCAGCTTGCAAGGCGGAACCAGAGGAACCACCGACCAAGATACCTTCTTCCTTGATGATTCTTCTGGCCAATTTGAAAGACTCAGCATCGTCAGTCTTGAGCCAGGAATCCACATAAGATCTGTCCAAGACATCAGGGATGAAATCGTAACCGATACCTTCAACCATGTAGCCCTCAGAAGTGGTGTTCAAAGATTCTGGTTGAGCCAAAATGGAACCATGAGGGTCAGCTCCAACAACCTTGACATTAGGGTTTTGTTCCTTCAAGTAACGAGAGATACCAGAAATGGTTCCACCGGTACCAGCACCAGCGACAAGGTGGGTGACCTTACCCTTGGTTTGCTCCCAGATTTCGAAACCAGTACCGTAGTAGTGAGCGTTAGGGTTAGCTTCGTTGGCATATTGGTCCAAGATCACAGCATTTGGGATCTCCTTCTCCAATTTACGGGCAACACCGATGTGAGATTCTGGAGCATCCCAAGCCGCTTCGGTAGGAGTTCTGATGATTTCAGCACCCAAGGCCTTCAAAACAGAGACCTTTTCGTTGGACATCTTCTCTGGCAAGGTGATGATGGTTCTGTAACCCTTAACAGCACCGACCAAGGCCAAACCAATACCGGTGTTACCAGAGGTAGGTTCAATCAAGGTGTAGCCAGGCTTGATTCTGCCTTGCTTTTCGGCCTCCAAAACCATGTTTTTGGCGATTCTGTCCTTGATGGAACCACCAGCATTGAACAACTCAACCTTAGCGTAAACCTTGGCCTTGATACCGTAGGATTGAGGGATACGGTTGAGCTGGATCAAAGGAGTGTTACCAATGAGATCGAGGGAGGATTCAACTAAGGGTGGAACAGACATGATGACGACTTCCGAATGAATTAAAGAGTTCGAATTCAAACAAGAATGTTATAACACTTAAAAAATTTTGTGTGGCTCGCGATGGTTCGGCTAATGGAGGAGATGCCTCACGTGGACAATTTGGTGCAACGCACAGCTGAGTAACACCATTAGGGGAAATAACGTGATACCAGAACCACCGCAAATATCTCAGTGAAAACATGTCTTCGAGGTAGTTGCCTCTTGTAATGAATACTTTCGTCATGCGGTTGAATGTGGATGTAGTGTTGTGGCAGCGTAATGTTAGACAGACGGGTAAAGAAAAGTGCTAATGGTTATGGATTTCTTTGCGTAACGGTTCGCTTTGTGCAATAAACGTTTCACCTCCATGTAATTGAACCGTGCGTTCAGATCGTATTTCGCAGCTGCAGTTTGAGACTTCGAAAGGGTCGAAACCATACCCGAATTGAGTCCCCAACAGAACAGCAGAAGAAGCCAGTGAGGACCTCCTTTGAAGAGTCGCCATCAATCTCCAAAGAACCATATGATTTTGATACTGCGTTTTGAGCAGCACTTGCTCTAGTAAGACTCGCAAGTATGGTGCGCACTTTAGTGAATCACTATAGTGATCCCAAATTACGAGAACCAACAGGGCACAAGACTCGGGGTCTGCTCCTAGTCAGAACCTTTGTGGGTAATCAGCTTCTGAACGCCATTGTGGTATGTAACTCACACGTTGATGAGTTTGCACTTGAGAACGTCCATATCCTCACCCGGAACTCCCTTGGTGAAGTCAAAAACACTGAAAATACCTTTCCGGTCCACAGTGAAAATCTTCCCTCCATCAGTGCTAAATTTGATGGAAGCAGCCTCGGAATACCTCTCGGCATTGGCGACTTCTCCTAGTAATACCACCACCTTCTTGGTGGTAGAGGATGACAAAGAATTGAGATTTGGTGTGCTCACCAAGAAAAGTGAGCCATCCTTGTTAACAAACACAATACCGTCTCCTCTGGGAGATAAAGCAGTTCTATGGGTTGAAGAGCCCACTTCGTTCAATTTAAGGATTACCTCTGAAGATTTGACACTAGAGAAGTCCTCTTCTTCCACACTGTTCATACTGTTCTGAATACTGTAGTTATCTGAAACAGCAACTGACTGCGTACGAGCAGTATCGATTACTGGCCCATCGAGTCTAATTACAACGGGCGGACGAGTCTTGAGTGAACAAGAAGTGAGGATCACGGTATTTGAGAACTTTGCACCGAATTGAAGATCAGTGATTCCTTCATTGCCCATCATAAGTTCGTCTTGAGCATCAGCATTAAGATGGCCATCGAGCTCACTTTGACGGCGTTGAATCTTGATGCTGACATCGGACCAAATAAGTCTAGGCTTTCTGTAATTGTCAGAATTTTCGTTGCTGCGAAGCTTGATTACCATATAACGGGATTCCCAAACAGTGCAACATACCAAATGAGTGGACAATACGTTGAAATTGATGAGTTTAATTGGGTCTCTGTAAGGAATCGTAATAGTGATAGGATCCACAGAAGTGACCTTATCATTAGAATCCTTAATCAATCTGTGAAGGATCACAAAAGGCTGCTCTTTTCCAGATAACCTCTCTCTAGCGGTAAGGCCACATGAGACCAACCCATTATTGGGAGCAATTGCTATACACCTGATAGGGAAATTGGTAAAATAGGTGTAAACAGGTTGACCGAGCTGGTAATGGGAATTCCGAGAAATGTTGATCACACGCATGATACCCTTAGTACCCGCAATTAAAAGATAATTCTTCGATAATCGACAGTAAAGAATATCCCACAGTTGAAGTTTTTTCTTGATATCAGATTCCTGCGACGATGCCACTTTATCAGTATCGCCTTGATTGAATTCGTTCTTGATGATGATTTCTCCAGTAACTGAAGCATCATAATTTGCGGCTTCCATATTATTGGCGCTTTCGCCGTATTCTCCAGACAGTTTACCGCAACAAAGGAGACTAGGGCGAAATTCACTTTGACTGTCCTGTAGGGAAACAGAATACTCGTAAAGTTCCCATCTTTTTTCAGTTATCACCACGAAACGAGTGATTTCGAACTCGTGGTTTGCGTCTGTAGAAGTGTGAATATCACTTCCAATAAACCGAGTATTCTTCTTCAACATAGCCCCCGGCTTGAAAGGTAATTGACTCATGGAAGATAAATTGAATTTAATTTGCTGAGTATTAAACGTGGTGAGTTTTCTGTGGAAAGGAAAGCATTTCGAAAAGTTGAACTCTTTCTCCTCGCTGAGAGACTTGAGCATGTTGGACTCGAGGAAGATGTCGTTGATTTCATCGTAAGTACTATTTTTGAACGAAGGGTTTGCATTGGAACGTTGACGAGGAGAAACTGAGGATGGATGTGCAGGCAATGAAGATTGCGATGGCACATGCAGAAACGAAGGTTGGTTCAGTAAATGATATGATGATAAACCGGGAGAGGATAGAAGCTCTGAATGGGGATCGGATGACGCCTGCGACATCGAAAACAGATTGTTGAACTTTCTGAGCTCTTGCGAATGTCGTTTAATTTCGATTGGTTCGACGATAGAATGGTCGAGTTTTGGTTTGGGAATCGAACTTGATAAGGAGCCAGTATTGGAGCTCGTATTGACATTTGTACTAGTATTGGCATTGGACGTTGGTTCTTCAGTGTAAACTTCTTCCTTTGCGAACTTGTAGAATAAACTGATGAGGTCCATGACTTCGGTCAGAGGAGGAGTGTCTTCAAACACACCTCCGCTTCTTTTGGAAGAAGAACGTCTCCTATCGGAAGAGGCGCTCTGAGGAGGTCCCACGAGTTGAATGTTGAGCTTCTGCACAATGTTATAAAGATCTCTTAGTGGCCTCACTTCTGCTAAGATTCCCACGTCGGCAGTGTTACAATTGGAGCATGTTCCATTTTGATATGTTTCAAAGTACGACTCTGACGTTAGACATCCACACGAGAGCACGCTTGCATCGGACACGAGCTTTTCAGAGGGGATTCCGGGGAATCGTAAGAGGTCTTCTAGGGACGAGAACTTGAGCTTATCGACGTTGGGCATTTTCGGTAGATTCTCGAAGAGTGTTCTTGCGATGGGGGTTCTTTGCTTGATATCTTTCTCTGTATAATGTGATGATATTGATCTGTATGATCTGTATCTCTAGTGTTTCTATGCTCTCTGTAGTTTTTCTAGTCTCTCTATACTCTCTATTGGAGTTGATCTGTTTAATCGGTTGCTCTAATCGGTTTGGGGTTTCTTCACCGATCCACAACTAGTGCCTTAGTAATGTGCCTGTAGACAAGTGAGCCTGGTAGATCAGGAATTGGAATTGAGAATGGAAGGAATGGAGGATCGAAGCTACGTTGATTCCAAGCTATGCACGATGAAATGAAACGAACGATAAAAAGAAAATGGAACGTTTGTGCTTAAACTCCGCTCATAATCTCATAGACCCGATAGACGAGGCGATTGTCGCTGTGGAGCTCCTCCAATAGATTGTGTAGTGCGTTACAAAACTATTATCTAGGAACTGAGCACCGCATACACACCTGTCCAAATCGGGCAAAATGATCGAAGAGAAGGCTTAAACATAAGTTGGACTTCACCAGAGCGGTGATTGGGTGAGAAGGTGACGGGGTTAAAAGAGATGGAAGGAAAAAAATATGACTGAGAGGAAGGTGAAGAACAGGGGAATCGAAAAGGTGGGATATCGTAGAGAAGGTAAGGGATAAGGGGAAGAGAGAAGAGAGAAGGAAGTTGGTGGCACAATAATTCAGAATTGGTTAGTATGGTGTAAATGAGTGGAAGAATCGGAGTTCATATAACTTATATTAACGATTAATATTTCACATATCTTATCAAGAACTTCGAAGAGTGACTAGTTGAGGAAGTGAAAAATGGAGATGGCGTGAGATGTGTGATTTGGAAGAAGTGAGACAAATGAAGTCGGAATAGAAAGGAATGAGTTTAGATAAATAATAGACTTGGAAACAGCAGTAGTTTGAGACATAGGGATATCTTCAAAAATTAAGCTCCCTTAGAATCACTTGAGTAATTAGTAAGATTTCTGAGCATGTCATTTCATGAATATAATTGTCATATTTAGGAGAAATCTCTTTCCTTGTGCTTTTCACTATTATTTTCATGACTGACATTCAAACTGTTCCCATTATTCATATTATCTTTTTCTCTTTCTTCTTCCATTTGGAATGTATGAACTCTATGCAATGTACTGGGACGTCCAAGTGAAAGTGGTGTTGAGGGTCGTGACACATTAGTAGATTCCAGTTCAAGCGGAGCTGCTGCTCGTGTACGAATAAGATCCTCATTGTTGATGGGAGTACTCATTCTGGCATCCTCAATTGAAAACAAAGTGGGTGTACCAGAACGTGAGAGAGGTACTCTTTCTTCAAATCTTTGATTAGTTGCATTGTTAGGTAATTTACGAGAATTCTCGTTTTGCTGTTCATTTTGTTGTCCTTCTTCTTCTTCTTCCTCCATTTCACTGTCGAACTGATGGTAATCGGCCTCACTCACTCCATAGTCAAAAAATGAGTAAAGAGCTCTTCCGACTTGTCCGATGGCACCACCCACTGATCTCAACAAACCTGTAGATGGCCTTCCATTCGAGTAAGACGTAGTGTCATCAGTCTCATCATAGATTGGTTTCAAAATTAATGCAGAACGTGGACATAATTTAAGGTCACTAAGGATTTTAGATTCGTCTTCTTCACTAAACGTGATTCTTGGCACCAGAGGGCTCCGGAACACATATGACGAAGGTTGATTATTAGATGACTTAGCAAAAGATGGCAATGCGTCAACTCTAGGGATAATTTCCACCTGTGAATCATTATCCAACCAACTTCTAACATCTGTGAGGGTATTATCTACTTTAAATGAATGTATAATGGAACTTCCGTCAAAGAGCTTGATTGACAAAATACATTCACCCTCCAAAATACTTGGAGATGGCGACATCTGGGTTTCTGAACGCATAGCTTGGGTTGAAAATTTTTGTTTCTCTTGTTCTGCTTTCATTCTAGCTTCCAACTCACGACGATCTTCTTTCAATAGTTCTCTCAAGCGCTGCTTTTCCTTCTTTTGTTTGAGCATTTGGGCTGCTACCTCCTGCTTATGCTTCCTCACATTAGCTTGGTGCTCAGGATTAAAGGGCCTATTTGTATAACCATCTGATGCATTCTGGGGCAAAGACCCCTGCGAGTGAGAAGCAGTTGTCAGTGTTGCGTAACTGCTATTCGGGCCCCGATTTACGCTCTGTTGAGCAGAGTCAACTTGAGGGGATGGAACAGTAGCTGAAGTAATTTCCACCTCGTTGGACACGTTGGATGTGGCCACACTCTCGACTTGTCCGGCATTTGCGGGTAAGGGTTGAGACTGAGGAGCCGTTGGAGCCACGGAGCTATTATCATACTTCAGAATTCTCTCTATCAAGGTCTGGGGAGAGCCGTGGCCTGTGATGATCTCCAAGGTGTTTCCGTTCTGCATAACGTGAAAACTTGGGATCTCCAACTTTTGGCATATTTGGGCGTAGTATCCGAACTCGGTGGTGCCTTCAACTAACTTGAGGGTCTCGAACTTTTTCAACACCAGAACGACCTCCGCATGGCCACTGGGGATCCATTCCTGGAGGAAGGCGGCAGACTGTTGGTCTTCCTTGGCCAAAAAGATGAAGATTGGCCGTTGGTGTTGGATGCTGGCCTGGACTGCTGAGTGCACCGAGACGCCAAACACAGACTCCGAGGAAACGCTCATGGGTATGGGGAGGATGGTTGATGCTAGTGGACACGAAACCACCGGGTGTAGTCAAAAGGATCTGGGAGGAACGGCAGGATCCAAAGTGAAAAAAACGACAAAGGAACTGAGGACTAAAATATAATCTGAGATGAAGTCAGATGATCGGGGTCAGATGATACGTAGTGGTGAGTGGTGGTAAATCAATTGTAACGATGTTTGCTACAAGGGAGTCACCGGTCGCGCGCATGGGTGCAATTATATAGCGAGAGAGCAAGTCCGGTAGCGGTGGGAGATGTGGGAAATGGTGGGAAATGGTGCGGTACGTGGTGGTGGAGGTGGTGGGCGGTGGTGCAAACTTAGCGAGGTCGAGATGGGGAGGCTGAAGAGTGTAGACGTTGCAGGGAGACTGGGAGGGAGACTGGGATATAATAAGGGGACGACATTGTTTAAGGAGGCTACAGCGGATAGAAGCTGGGAGACCACAGTGGCTGCAGAGAACTAGAAAGGGAATAGGCAGAAGTCAAGGTAGAGATTAGAGAACTATGAGGACTTGGAGAACGTAGAGAACTTAGAGCGACTAGAAAGACTACTGCCAACCTATCGCCAACCTCGGGGTGTCAGCCTCTTTGTAGTGGTGCATTTCGTGGCGGGGTGCCCCATTGCCTGGTGGGGTATTTAGGGAGAAATGTGGGCGTCGTGGTGGGAATAGTGGGGTTGGCGGGGGAACACGGTCAATAGTTAGCGGGGAGAGGTGCCCTGGACGGTATGGTTAGTATCAGGTATTAAGGTTGGATTAATATATGGGTAGAATCACAATCAGAGGTGGAAGTTGAAGTTGAATTATATCGATTACTCATACAAGCAATTAAAGAAGTGGTGTTACCCCTCTTGGACGTCGTCCGGGGATTGGGAGTGTTGCTATTCTATAAAGCAGTGCTAGTATCGGAGACTGAATCCTTCTGGGCCTGTTGTCGGTATTAATGGTTCAACGTTTATTGTGGTGTTGTCAATTTGCGGTGATTGTGTGTCTCGGCGTAGAGATGACACTTATTCTCTCTCAACTCTTACGAGTCCGTAAAATGCAACGATGAAACGATTTACAGGGTTATGCTCTTTTGTAGCTAAACGGAGTCCTTGATAAGAGCGGTTTGAGATGCAAATCATCACGACCTTTCGTCTGTTTCTATGGGACTTTAGGTCGTTTTAGCCGTTTCGGTGCCTAAGATCAGCGAAGTGTTTGTGCCACTGGCCTCCGGTGTCTGGCACTACAATACCTTGGGCAAGTAGTGAATAGTGAGGCAATTATGACGGACCGCTTCAGAAGTAGAAGAATCGTGCAATCCCACACATTAAAATATTACAGTACCATTCAGTGTCGCACCATATCTGATGCGAACTGGGACTTCGGAAGTAGTCTGAATGTCCTGATTGCTCTAATTGCTCTGATTGCTGTACTTGCTGAACCTTCTGTGTTTGTAGAAGGCCATTTCTGTCAATGGCCCTGTTGCTCCTTTCAGGCTTCTTTAAGGAGTAATTATGTGTTTCGCTTGATACGGAGTTTTGGGGCTCCTTAAGCGAGGGGTGGGTTGGTGATCGCAGCTGATCTTCACGATCAGTGTTGACAAAGATAACGAGATTTACGGTCCTGTCAACATGAAACACTAAAAAAATGCACCCCGTATTTTGGCTGTCTCCAACGGGGTGTATTTGCTCAGTTGGCCTCATGGGTATGTTGCTGTGGTTTCGAGTGAATATGTATGCGGTTTCTGACACAAGGTGGTCCCACAGAAGTGGCCAACATTAAACGGAGATATTCGCTCAAAGAACGGAGCTTTCAAACTGAATCATTCTCAAAATATTGGCTTGTGGAGCTATCAAAAGGGCCAAGAGATCCCTTTTGTTACCAAACCACTGCCTCTTGAAAGTATTTTACACTGTGTAAAATATGAAACGTAGCCAACTCAAATCTCTATACTTCCTGAACTGGTTGCGAAATATAAATACACGGAACTAGCAGCGTTTCCCGTAAATGATAGTATTAGTGCTTCAGAAGGGAAGATAAATGCTCATTTTGCAAGGAAAGTAGAAGACAGATCTAAAAGAACGAATCAGGGTCGAATAATTCTAGCTCTTGAGTCATATCTAACTCATTGGCCTTGCATCTGCTAATCAAATCACTCTTGTGATTGGATAAGACCTCACGTTGATATGTGAATAGTTCTCTATGCAATGATCCTAATTCATTCTCCAAGTAATTGACATGACTGGTTAATTCACCAACCTGAGATGATTTTTGATTCAATTGTTTCTTCAAAAATTTGTTCTCGAACTTGAGCTTGTTTGTTTCCTTCTCAAGATATGCCATGAGGTTCGAAAACTTGTCATTCTCTTCATTCACACTCATGGACTGTAGTTTGGTAGTTAACTCCATAATTTCACTCTTCAACGATAAGATCACATCATGGTCTCCCCTATCTAACTGGTCCCAATCAATAGGAACAGTTGAAAGCTTTGTTTTATTAGCTTTAGCGGAAGTCTTAATTTTCTTGACTTGATTAGCATAATTCAACGTCTGGAATGTCTCTTCGAAGTCGATAGGTGAAACACAAAAGATCACCAAAGTTTTGGAATTTCCTCCTAAATTCTCTTTCAAAAGATATGTAAGAACGGAGTCACGGTACGGAATGGATTTATTTGCTGGACCTGGGGAAGATAACAAATTGATACATCTTCCTAGAACAGTCAATGATTTGTTGATGAGTGTTCCTTCCTTAATACGGTCCTGCTGTCCATACACCTTTGTTTTAGTTAATCTCTCGGAACCTGCCAAATCAACCAACTTGATGTTCGATACCATTTCCTCCTCTGCATCTCCAATATCCGAAGACAGATCCAGAGTAAACTTTGTTTGCTTCAACGTCAAATTAATTATCGCATGAGACCTAGAGCTTCTTTCGTTCATGGAAGTGGATGCAGTGGATCTTTTCGAATTACCCTCTGCAAGAAATCTCTCGAAATCTGCATAATTATCCAAAACATACTCGTTGAGATTTTCCACATATGGTCCAGTTACGGGATGTTCTCTGACTTTCATCTTACTATTCTGGTGTCCAAGAAGATCCTTGACCTGCTCATTGTAAATTTCCATGTACAGAAGTCTCACTTCACAGTTGATCTTTTCCCCGATCAATAGTTCCTTCTGACGTAGAATGTCACGTACTATCTGTGGGATGAGACCGGCCTCCCTCTTGCTTCCCATCATTGTAAACGTTTTTCCAGAACTGGTTTGGCCGTATGCTAAGAGACAAACATTGAAACCCTGGAAAAAGTGATTCAAGATGCTTGGTCCAGTTTTGGTGTAGAACTGCTTGTTGTTGACATAATGCTCATCGCTTGAGTCAAACGACCAAATTGACTCATCGAAATAGTAAGTTTTCACATCTTCGTCGTCGGCGGTGTTTGCTTGAGTTCCCCTGATGACTTTGGACTTCTGACTGCTGAAAGCTGAATCGAGAGGGACAGTTAAACGAGTGATTCTAGGGTCCTTTGGAGACATTGATACCAAGGAGCCGGGCTGCTCCAAGGCTTCGGCTTGTTCTCTTTGGAGAAGCGGCCTCACCCTGGTAAGCACCTTGATACGGTTATCTTCATCCATTTTGACTATATAGTGGTGGTAAGTTTGTGATTGGGTCTGTGCTGGAATCAAAACGTAAACAAGATTTGTGTCATGTGACCTTTGGTCTGTACTCCGGTAGGAACGACAGAAGGAGTCAGTCGCGACAAAATCATGGCTATAGATCGGGTCACGTGCATCATCATGTGACTCCCCAATATCTATCAGTGGAGCTCATCTCATCGAATGGCCCAGATCAGTTTATCATGAGTCCACAAACCAAATTCCTAGTGCTCAACCCAGACCCTTCCAACCTTGAGAGCATATTGGGAAAGGCGAATTTGCAACAGCAGAAAAACGGCCCGTTTGAAGCGGTTTTTCTTCTAGGAGATGTGGTCCCATCCTCCCAGAAGTTGCCAAACACCGAAATAACCCAGCCAACTTACTTCACCGAGGGTACCAAGGGTTTAGGTGAAGAAATCAAGACAATTTTGGACTCCAAAGTAGATGAAGGGTCCAAAATTGCCGAATTGGCCCCAAATTTCAGTGTACTGTCTGCCAAGGTAAGTGTACTCAAAGTCCAATCAGGTGCCACAATTATGTTAGTATCAGCAAAAGCTGAAGAAAAAGAACACAGAGAAATCGTTTTGAAAGAAGTCCTGACTCATACACAAATTGACCTTTTAATCACCTATAATTGGCCCCAGTCACTTGCAGACCAAGAGCAATTAGCATTAGTTGGAAACTCGGTAATAGATGACATTGTCAAGCAAACCAAACCAAAATACCACTTCTGTGTGGGCCACGAATACGGAAAGTTTTTCGAAAATAAACCCTTCAAATGGGATAATGGAGGAATCACAAGATTCATCAGTTTGGGCCAGGAAGGACTGGGTGAAAAATGGTTCTATGGGTTTAATACAGGAGGAGAAGTCGAAGAAGCAAACTTGGGACAGAATCCCTACACTCAGTCAAATAATCGCAAGAGGCCACTTGAAATTGAACCCTCATCTTCGAGTATGAAGAAAGAAAATCAGGAAGAATCCCAGATAGTCGTTAAGAAACCAAAGGTAACGCAAGATCAGTGTTTCTTCTGTTTATCAAATCCTAAGGCTGAAACCCACTTGATCGTATCTATCGGAAATCACATGTACATGACTATTGCCAAGGGCCCATTAACAAAACCAAACTCAGATTTCAGCTTCTCGGGGCATGCTATCATTATTCCAATTGAGCATACACCCACATTACGTTCACAGGGTCAAGAAATTACCGAATCTCTGGTTTATCGAGAACTCCTCGAACTAGAACAAAAGCTCGTTCGTTCGTTTGTCACGAAAGCTCCCAATTATAGAGTCGTATTTTACGAGGTCAGTAGAGCCTCCAATGTGCATCAAAGCACCCAGGCAGTCCCCATTCATGAGAGATTCATACCAAAATTGAAAAAGAGTATCATAGAAAGAGCTGAGCTTAATAACACAAAATTCACTAGGAATCATCCATTACATTTCCACCAGTATAAAGAGCTGGACCCTGAATACAAGAGGATCGTAAATGAGTCCGACTACATCTCTTTTGTCATTTGTGAATCGGAAACTGAGAAGACTATCTTAATCAGTGAATTGACAGATTCTGAAGTGCAAGTTGATTTCCAATTCCCAAGAAGAGTTTTGGCTTTTGTGTTGAACTCTCAGAAAAGAGTTTCGTGGGAGAAGTGTAAGCAGTCTCGTGCCGAGGAAACGGCCGATTGTGAAGCATTCAAAGAGTTTTTAGAAGACTGAATAGATTCACAAGAGAGCAGGCAAGAGATCGATACAATTTTCAACAATAACTAATATCAGCTCGGTAATTCAAGTTATTAATTATTTTGAAAATTTGAAAATTTTTGGAATTTATCGGAACACAAAAGCATCACCTTCATGTATTATATAACACTTAAGAATGTTTCAAGAGCGTATAGGTAAGATGACCTCAATGTTGCTTAAGAATTCCATTAAACTAATGACAAACCCCATTTAATTAATATTCATTAAACATAATCTAAATTTGAATCTGGTTTTATACCAAATAATGCCAAATCGATTGAAGCAACCAATTGTAGAGCTTGTTATTGTTATATCAAATCAAGAAGACCAAAGGCTTCAGATTGATATCTTAAGAGCAAGTAATGACAATATCTTATAATGCTAATATCTTCAGAGAACTTGTTGTACGATGCTAAATTCTAAAAATGCTAATACTTGATACCTACTCATGGTATCAATTCCCACGACCCTATCTCCTTTCCTCATCGTGCCATTTGCTCCACACATTTGGTACATCCACAATCAAAGAACCATTCACTCAATTCTTTCCTCCGTTTCTCCACATCTTCATCAAGATAATTTCCGTAATCAATGCATAACTCTTCACCTTCTGCAATGTCTCTAAGGGTCACGAATCTCAATGTCGAATGATCTCTGGACTTCTTCAAAACAGGATCACACGAATGGTTGAAGTATGAAGCGGATGGATACACCCCGAAACCAAAGTACTCCTTTTCTTCGGTTTCATTAGTGGAATCAGACCAGATCCCAAATGCATTGGAAAGATTTTTTCCAAGAATAGACCTGATAGTGTCCGGAGTGATCAAATGCTGAAGTTCTTTCGTGCACACAAGCTTTATGAACTTGTAGATATTGATGTAGGAGTATAATAAGTAAGGGTATTTCATTACCTTTTCCTTTTCACTGGACTGGAGAAGATTAAAAAGATTCAATTCTGCCAAAGTCTTGGAGTTCGTGTCCATATTTTCAAGATATCCCTCCAATTTGGCTTTCTTGTAGTCCGGGCGCTGGTTCAATTGGCAGAGAACTCCCACGATATACTTGATTTCAGAATAGTCATTATCGGAGATCCGGGGAATCAAGTTTTGCCTCTTTCCAGGTTTCATGGAATCTACTTGGATCTCCCATTTATCCACTGCTTCCCATTCACTGCTAATCAAAGCTTCTAGATCTTTTGAACTGTCTGGAACCCTTAGGTCTTCCTCCAGTTTCTTGAGACAATGCAAATAGTTTTTCTCCACGGCAAGCAAGTTTTCGAGGAGTATGCTGTTTTTATCTGCCAAAGAGAACTGTTCCTTGCATTCTTCAGAGCAGAAGAAGAGCGAAGATACGTTGCCTTTTACTGCTAGCTTGTGTTTCATGTTCTTCCCATAGTCGTACTGGAAACAGCGATGACACACCTCTTTTCGAAACGGCTTGATGATGGTGCTGCTCACGCTCTCTTCACATGTCAAGATCACGGTTCCCTTGGGGATTACAGTCTTGGAGAACGCTCCTCTTCCGCCGTACTTGGTTGTTTGTACTGTGAAGTGAGGTGAAATTTGTTGGAGAAGATAAGCCAGAGAATCAGATTCAGCACCGGAACCTGCTTCTGACTCGAGTTTTGGAGTTGGGTTGGATCCACTGAGCTGTAGCTTGAGCCTCTGGACTTCTTCCTGGCCACTCGGGCTGGTTTCCAAGGTCAAACCCAGGATATCGATCGTGCTTGGTGTCATAGTGTGCCCTCAATTGTTGAATTGGCCTTATCATTTCTTAATGCGTGCCATCGTGGCAGCTTTTTTCGCGTGCGTAATTACGAGATGAGATGAGATCGACTGTTACAAGACCATGGACCAAAGGTAACGAGTGGTGCAACAGGTTTTTGGAGCAGAGCGTGGAATAGTACGCCATGAAGAAGGAACGTAGTGTTACCTGTAATCGTGTTGCCAAAAGTTTGTATGGGTGAGTAAACTAGGGGAGAGATTGGTGGATTTGGCTATTCGGTGAAGGCTTAACATTAAGCTTTTTTCGCCATCGTAAATAAGGCACTATTACAATTCGGTTAAGTTAATTAGAAGTCGTAAAATCTTGCATTAAAATTAATATAGGGGAATGAAAAAAACCATCCAAATACTTAATAACTTTATATATGAATTCCTCAGAACAACCATCCCAAAAATTTGTCGTAGTACCATTCCTTGTCTCTGGGGTTTCCAGAGGCTTCTCTGACGGCCCTTCTTTCTTCAGCTTCAGCTTCGTATTGTTTGGCTTCAGCATCAATAACGTCTCTGTAGGTGTCCAAGTCGACTTCTTCAGGTCTGAGAATCTTGGTTTTGAACCAGAACTTGTATCCAAAGTACATGATGATGAAAACTGGCAACACAATGTACCCAGTGATAAAGTTCTTGTATGCGAATGAGTCGCCCAAGAAGACTGTGAAGTTCTTGATGAAAACAACAAGAACACAAATGAACAAGGCAAAGTATGATCCATATGGTTGGAATGGAGAGTGGTAAGCCAAGTCCTTTTTTCTGTCAATTCCTTGGGCCTTACAAGCTTGCATGAATCTGATGTGAATGACCAAAATACATGACCAGGCCAATAAACCTGTCAATGAAACAACGTTGACAAAGTAGTTGAAAACTTCGGCAGATCCACTTGAGACTGTCATGTAAGCCAACAAGGTGAAAGCAAAACTCAAGGCAATACCGTAGTATGGAACACCCAATCTGTTGGTCTTGGCGAAGAACTTTGGAGCATATCCAGCAACGGCAAGGGAGTAGACTGTTCTGGAACAGACATACATATCAGAGTTTGCAGCGGAAAGGACGAAAAGGAGGATACAAGCGTTGATAACATGATCCAAACCGTCAATTTGTGCATTCTTGATGGCAATGACGAATGGAGATGCACTGGCGCTGCTTCCGGAGGCAGATAACAATAACTTATCCTTTGCGGAAACACACATTCCAAGAAGGAGAATGGACAAAATGTAGAAGACCACGATACGGTAGAAAGTCAACTTGATAGCCTTTGGAATCGATCTTCTTGGGTTTCTGGTTTCAGCGAAAGTGATACCTACCAATTCGGTACCAAGGAAAGCGAAAACGGCCGTGACCAACACGGAAACGAAAGCCACGAATCTACCCTTTGAACCACCTATAAACAAGTTCTTTGAGCTATCTTTATAATGTAAGAAAGCACCGGGGTTTTTCCAGTATCTGAATCCAATTCTGTCGTGAGTTGGACCACCACCCAAGGTGATACATAACAACAAGATGATAAGACCCACACAGGTCAAGACTTTCAAGCACGATAACCAGAACTCGATTTCACCGAAGAAACGAACACCGAGCAAGTTGATGGTCAAGATGATGACCAAGAAAATCGTGATCCAGATACCGGGGTTCATTTTATCACGAGAGACCCAGTATTGCACCGTAAGCGAACCGGCCACAAGCTGGTTGGCGGGCAAAATGAGGTATTTGAACAAGTAGACATAACCACAGGCGAAACCAAGCGCGTCATCGACGTATCTCTGACAGTAGTTGGCGAAACCGTGCAATGGGATGAAGGTAGCGACCTCTCCCAAACCACTCATCACCATAAACACACAGAACCCAATCACAGAGTAGGCCAACAAGATGGCTCCGGGACCTGCAGCTTTCAAAGCCGAACCGGTACCAATCAACAAACCGGTTCCCAAGGCTCCACCAATGGCAATCATAGTAACGTGTCTTGAGTCCAACGACTGGCGCAATTGGTTGCCTGTCTGTTGGGCGATGTTGGACGGGTTGGACTTCGCCACGTAGAGGTGGTAGTCCTCGGTGTGTCTCAGGAGCATGGACGTGGCATCCTCGCTGTTGTAGTTCTTCTCTATGTCCTTCATAGTGGTGACGAAGAAGGATCAGGATTTCCCCCAGCAAACGGGAAGTCGCTATTTATATACTGGGTTTTGCAACACTGAAGAGCGGAGACACAAAGCCCAGGGGAATTCGCATGCAGGGCGGGCCTACATGCATGATGTTGGTGTACATCTACTGTGCATACGAGGTGCGGCTTGTGCACCCACTCCCCGTCATCACAGTGAGGGGACAATGTGACAGAATAGAGCTCTGCCACAGGCAGGGCAGGAGGGAGGAGCCCGGGGCCAAACGGGTGGGGGAGGGAGGAGGGGCCTTAGGTGAGCATCCCAGAGGGCCCGTTGCGACACAGAAGCGCAACAACGGTGTTGGCGAAAGGTTAGCCCAGCTTCTATGCATGAGGCCAAGCCAGACACTGGGCTGCCCCGCGCACTTCCGACCGCGGGGCGCCCTCGGAACTGGGCGGTGCTGCGTTGGAAAGAGTCCCAATGCGGCAGGCTGGCTTATGAGCCGGCCAAGAAAAAGCGTTGGCTTCAGAATGCCGTGGGACGGGAACACGTCCCGTGACTGCCACCGCACCGCGACCACCGCCGGAAAAGCATTTCCGACCTGCGGTAGACCCTGGCCCAGGGACGCCAGGGCCGCCGGCCGGCGGTGGTGGACGGTTCCACCACCGGGCAGAAATCGCGGTGGAGGATTTGGGGGTTTGAGGGTTTTGGAGGTTTGGGGAGTCCTCCAGGCACCAGAGGTTCCGGAGGCTAAACGAGCCAAATGGCTCCGAAAGCCCCGGCGGTCTCTATCACTTTCCCCATGCTCATCGGGAAAACTTTTACTGATAAGAGAAAGTACTGTATCCAAATACAAACCGTAATCTATCGCAAGTGCAAGCTGTCGCAGTCTGCCCCATTTTGACACCAGGCCCACTGAGGGGACCATGCAAAAACCGGCGTGACACTCTGACACAGACACCCCACTGGAAGGAAGAGAGCACGGAACACTCGAGGTTTTCCACGTTTCTGCCCGGTGCTCCCCTGTTCTCATCTTCCCACTGCCTTCAGTGTCTGGAGGCCACTGGGGACACCAGGGGCCGGCCATGGGGCTCGGGATCCCACGACGCCGGGATCCTACACCACAATAGGCCACGAGAGCCCAGTCCAAGAATAGGGCTGCGGATCGCGTTGACTGGGTTTAGTTGGGGATTGACATCAAGTGACAGATAGCGATAAGGCACTTATCTTGCCAAGACCTTCAGTGGGGGCACTGGATCTGTCAACGCCCAAGCCCATCACCTGAGCCAAGTAAAAGCCTACTTGCAATTGTAGCTACACCTTCAGGCGTAGCTGAAACCGATGGCCCAGCTAGGCTCAAAACGGCCCGTTGAACTGAGGTTTGGCTGGTGCCACCACCAAGTGCGGTTTGGCCACCCAGAGCACTCGCTCTAGGTGAACGATCGTGCCAAGGATTCGGATCTCATGGGCCACTGGACTACTACACTATTATTATTACAGTGTCCCCATTATTATTAGTCTACCACCACTATTATTAGTCTACCACCACTATTATTAGTCCACCACCACTATTATTAGTCTACCACCACTACGATTAGTACTACCACCACCGGAGTTAGGTGTGCCTGATTTTGCTTGATTTTATCTCATCGGGTGCCAAGCCATGACAAAAGTCCAATTGCCTCACAGTTCGGTGGGATGTGGTGCGGAGGCCCATGATGATAATTAATATTATGATCATTGGGGGCTCACATACACAATAGACACTCCAATTGAAGGATCTCGCTTGCTGTTGTGCTTCCTCGTAAAATCGCCTTTCTGGTGTGGACCGGCACAACAGCGGGGATGCCACTCAATAGGACCGTAGAATGAGTGAATTTGGAGTTACAACGTGAACGATCAAGATTGGCAACTGGAAAGAACCATCCACTAATTGTTCGCGGGGCACGAGGAGCCCGGGATGATTGAATAGCTGATTTTGTGGGTTTACGCTGATCGACCAAACGAAACTCGCTCAAACGGTGCCACCTGGTGACAAGAGAATAGCAAATTCACAGAGTTTCTTGGACAGATGTCTCACCAAAGAATTGGTTCAGCCTGTAGCCCAGAAGTGATTTTTCACAGTACGGTGTGAAAAATCGCCCACTGCCATCGGAGGGGACGGGTTCGGAGCGCCAAGCCGGAGTTGGTGAATTAGTCTTGGGACGTTCTTGGAAGAACTTGCGAGATTTAGTGAGAATTAGTGGTGGACTTGAGAAAGTTGATTGTTCTGCTGTCGAATTGTCAAATGTGTCAATAGAACGATCTGCGATGGAGCGACGTTCTGGGTCGAAAGAATAGAGGTTTTCGATTCTAATAATAGATCACAATCCACGATCGCCTGTGTCCCTCGTATCCTCCCGTCCCATATCGCTACACCAATCGTTCGCACGTACCGCGTCTTTCTCCACCCGTGGTTATGATCTTCGTTCTGGATCGCAGGACGAGGCTTTCAATTGTGGTTATTTTTGTCGGTGTGCAAGAAGTTTTAGGCGAGCTGGCATCACCTTTGTCTTGGGGTAACTATAGGTCGGAACTCGTTCTCTTCAACGATAGTGATGGTAGTCCGCCCCAGACAAGAGGTTGGTGCAAACTAATTTTGCTTGGTACATATACAATAGAGATTGTCCGGAACTGCAAACCCAGCTACGGGGACACTCTAGCTAGTACATGGAGAACACTCAAAGTTGAACACTCAAAGTTGAGCACCCAACAGCTCTAGTGCGAGCAGATTATTATCCAGGATTCGTCTTGAACAGAGGCATAAGTAGAAAGATAGTGATGATAAATTGAGATTCTGATCTTATGAAACATAATTGAACGGTTCTAATGAGAAGATCAGGTCGGGTTTTTCCTGGATCCTTGACCTTTTTTATTGGACTTTTTTCACTCGGTCTTACTGACTGCTTATGGCACCATTTTATTCACTGGAAACAGAACCCGAACTAGCGAGCTATGATACTTATTTTTTGGCCGGATTCCTAGCGCACGATCCAAGATCGTGCTGTAGTTCTCGTTGCTTTCCTAGTTCCCGGAGAATCGCACGTTAATGTTGAACTCTTGAGTTCTCTCGAAGTCATATTTCTAACTTCGAATTTAAATTTATGTCGAGCTTTCAACTAATGTGATGCTGAACTATTCAGCCATGCACTTTCAGCAAGGTGCTTAGTCTCTCGGGTCGGATAAAGAGGGGTAACGAATCGAAGCTTTTGGAGCTATACGGCTCGTATGGGTGAAAAATTTGTACATAGAAAACGGCCCAATTCTGTTAAATCACACTGACGATTTGCGAATTGGGCCAATTATAACGAGCGTTCTCCATACAATAAGCGGCCCAATATCAAACCAGCGTCGGCTCTCGAAATTATCCCACTAGTCGTCCACTGAATTTTATTACAATGTTATGCTGGTACGATAATCTAATGACAACGGTGTCTACCGGTTATTCGCGGCGGTGGTTAGGAACTTTACTTGCACCGAACTTAGTACTGCAGCAAGGGTGTTGTGCAATTTAAAATAACGGGCCTTAATAACGTTTAGGGGTAGCAAGAACTTGGCCAATATCTTTGACTTCCGGTCCCTTTCTTATTCTATATTCGGTCCTTGGCTTTGGGTTAGGGTTTTGGACATGTTTTTGCTACTGTTTTAATTTCCATATTGCCGTGCGGTTTGATCTTCATTGCACTCTAATACCACCTCCATTTCGACCCCGCCATAGCGAAAGAGACCGTTTTTGATATGACTACGCCCGGTAGCAGTATCAAAAGCCCCCTTGCCCCGCCATAGTATGCCTTGTATGCCACGAAAGGGTATGGCCATCATTGAAGTTTTCACTATTGACCCCACCATAATTATATGCAGATGTTTCATCTCTGTTGTTACCCCGGAGTATTTCGTGGGGTAAATAATATCTCATTCTATGGTGCAAACTTACCTAAATAATTTCTGGTCACCCAATAAGGACCAAACCATATGGTGGGGGATCGAGGCAGAACAGGCAATAACCAATGGAACAAGTCGGAACTCCTTAAAATGTGGGGTTGGGGTTGGTAAAGATGTTGTTATACCATCTCGCTAACCACCACAGTAGTACACTCATAACTAGAAAGTACGTCACAGCACCTTTGTTGAATTTTTCAGTGGTGGGTGCACATGCCCCACATTAGTCCCTCTAACCACATCAGATTTCTTCCCAAGCTAAGCCCGACTACTCCAATTTCACCACAAGGCTTAAGTCAAGTATTGACGATGCCTGGGTAATGAAACTGGAAGGGCCGGTGGTATTGAAGTGTTGGTAGAATTTGGTGTGGGGTAAAGGAAAACTTGTTGGTTTTTAGTGATTATTTGACGTTGCATTCACTTGGTGATTTTTCAATCAGTTACCAAGAGCCTCTCGACATGCATATGATATTTGTCTATCAAGGTTGAAGTTCTTCATTGTATTTGAACAGTATTTATTTCCCTTTCTACGTTCGAGTTGGGTGCTGAAGTTGTAAGCAAGACGGCTGTAGTATCTGGTTTGAAACTATCTGATTATTGGAAGTACAATTTCGTCCTAGCTGATACAATTATTGATAACGCTTTATTAAGTTAATATACAGAAAGTGGTTTAATTGAAACAGAAATCGGCAATCTTATAGTAGACCCGGAAAAGAAGTCCTGTTCTTCTGGGTTGCGATGCCTCAAGTTGGATTGTAATCTCTTCTTCTTCGTCAATTTCTCTTTTACCAGTGGTAACATCTGCTTCTGCGTCAGTTCTGAAGTGAGTCTTCTTAACAACCTTCCAAACACCAAAAAGGAGCACGAAGAATACGGGTGCAAAATATGAAGTGAATAAGTTGGCCACGGAAAACTGGCCAGGGAAAAAGATCCAGAAACCGTTGAAGAACAAAACCACTGCACACAAGCCGCAGGCAAAGTACAGCAAGTATGGGTAGACATATCCGGGGGCTTTGAAATACTTATAGTTTTCATCAGCCAAATCCATACCTTGAGCCTTCATCACTTTTCTGAACTTGAAGTAGCACCACCACATACACAAATAGGCGCACAAAAGACCAGTGGTGGCCAAATTAATGAACCAGTTGAACACAGTAGCGGTAGAGTTATTGATACTGAGGTATGACAAACAAGAGACGGCGATACTCAAGATCACACAGTAGATTGGGGCACCGTTCTTCAAACATTTGGAGAAAAAACGAGGAAGGTATCCAGCGAGCGAAGCACTATAAGCGGTTCTGGTGGCACCATACAAAAATCCATTTCCACAAGACCAAGCGGCTGACATCACCAATACATTGACCAATGAATCGAGACCGTGAACTCCGACCTGTTTGACACCAATGACCCATGGAGAGGCAGCGGCACCAGCAGCACCAGCTTTCTTGGCTGCGAGCAAAATTGGATTTTCTGAAGAGCAGAGGGTGTTCATGAAAAAGATTCCACCGAAGTAGAACAAGTAGATACGGATGTAAGCACGTTTGGCAGCAAGTCCGATGTTTTTACGAGGGTTGCTGATTTCACCGGCAACCATTCCAAGTAAATCAGGACCACCACAGGAGAAAGCAGCATAAATCATCACGTTCCAAAATCCGAGGAATCTACCAGTAGATCCTGTGGTAAGATACTCTTTCATCAAGCCACCTTTTTTCCAATTTTCGAACCCGTAAGCATCGTGTTTAGGGTTTCCACCACACATAGAGATCAAACCAAAGATCATGAGACCCACCACAAGAAGAACCTTGAGCATGGACGACACGAATTCGATCTCTCCGTACCAGTTGACTCCAAAAATGTTGAAGATGAAAAACGTCACTAATGCGATAGTGATAAAAATCCCCGGATTAAGATCGGTCCAGAAACTGATCACCGAAGCGAAAGCAACGGCTTCCACACAAATGAACATCAACGACGTGTACAAGTAGATAATAGAGCATGCAAAACCAAGGGCGGGGTCGACCCACCTTGCTGAATAGTGCAAGTAAGAACCTTTGATGGGCAAGTAGGAACACATTTCTCCCACTGCCTGCATCAAGGGCCACACCATAAGCACGGCCCACACTATGAATCCGAGAAACAATGACAACGATCCAGAGGTGATCAACGGCGACGACAAACCGATAAATAAACCGGTACCGATGGACTGACCGATGATCATAAGACTGACATGACGAGACGACAACTTTCTCCGGGTTTGACCATATTTTTCGACATCCAACTTATCGTCGAAATCATCGAACCCGGTGGTTTCGTAGTATCTATCTACCGACCCGAGGTTCTCGACGTCGACCTCTATATGGGACACCTTTTCTTTGGACGACGACATGACGGTATTGGGCAGTCTGTCAAAGAGAAGACTTAACACTTTCTGCCTGATGAGTTGATGGTTATTACCACGCACAAGGAAGGTCAAAAGCTGTCACAGAAGTGAGGAATGCGCACCTCGAGAACGGGTTTGTGCGAGATGTGATAAATAGATTTGCGAATCAGAAAAGCCAATCAGAGGAAGGGACGGCAGAAGCTATCAGTTCCAAATTTCAGCTGGGAAGAACGGATGAGCTGGAGGGCCAAATGGTGAATCGGGGTCCAGTTGTGTAGTATGGGAGTTCCAATTCGAGATATCAGGAAGCAAGCCCAGAATCTGAAAAGTGTAAGTTGAGGCGAGGGAGATGAAGATGTGGACGGAGTTATCAAAACGTGCGAAGATGAAAAAAGTCCTTGGAAGTCGAGTAGCTGTGCTCTTGGATTTTCTCAGCAACGACGAAGTGGCTCTTAAAGTAGAAGATGGACGGTAGGAGGGTTCGTTTAACGATCTGCAATCTGATAAGTATGCGATATCTACGCCCTGCCCTAGGGTTATAAACAATTTTCAATAATATGAAATCGCGGAACTAGGTACCGTATCGGGAAGGACCCAATTTATCGGTGGAGAACACAATCAAACGGAAATAGTGAAATTGAAATGACAGGCCAAGCTTATCGCGCCGTTCATTCGATAGAATGGAATTAGGTACGTCTCGAAGTACATAGCGAAATCGGGCCATTGGCAGATTTCAGATAACTGATTACATCGAGATTTAGGGCCTGATATCGGTAATCGGTGCCGATGTCAGATCCTTTCTCAGTGGATTCTAAACATAGCTTGATCATTCGATGAGCACTTTTGTTTGATCAAAGTGTGCTCCCTCTCAGTAAATCTTTTTTCAGCAACATTCCTGAGCAGTGGTGATATTTTCACCACTTGCCCCGGGGTTCTCCAGGGTGTTGCGGTGCCCGAAAATACCAAGTGGAGGTGGTTCCATCCTCCTTTGTGGTGATGTCCCACAAATGTGTCAGCCAGTCTCAATCAACCAATTCTGTTATTCATGGAGAAGATGTGTTGCCTCCGAGCGTATTAGCTGCACCACCGATAACTCCTTCCCCCGCCAGTGCCCCACCGACGTTCCCCACGCACTTATTTTTGGCATTATAGCATAATTGCTCGCTAAGTACATCCTTAGCGATCTCGTATTGAGTGCAGTGGAAATCTGGTGGAAATTCCCTGAAAATGGACCAGAAAGGCAGTGCAATTCATTGGAAGTGCTCTAGAGCTCCTCCGGAGCAATTCTAGAGTTTCTGGAGCTATCCTGGACCTTTCCTGGATTGCATGACCTTCTCAGTAGACCCTCGTTAGAACAGGAACTGAGAGCTCACTGGAAATTCTCCAGACTGGCAATATACTGTAGTTCGCCAGTTTCTCCCTGCGCAAAACCCATACCGCAATATTCTCGAACCACACGAGAATTAACCCATGCTGCAATAATCTACACTTCCTCCAGATGCATCCATGCCCTGTCCCCTGAAAAGCGATCGTTCTGGCTGTTGTGCTCGTTGCACGGCGGTATTTGCTGGCTGTTCTGGCGAGTGGTCTCAGAATCGTGATAACCCCTACCTTGTCACTTTCCGTCATGTTTTTGGCGCATTGCCCTATACAGTAATTGCGAACGGAACCGTTTGAAGATTGGGAGTAGCCTTGTAGTGCCGCACCCTCCTCGAGGCAGCCGCTATTTCTGGCACGAAGCAAATATTATCTAATCTGTTGGGACATTACCCCAGAGTTTCTGGGTGGCCAATCCGAGGGTGCATCCTGAGCAAGATCTTTATCTGGACTTTATCTGGATTATCTGGATTATCTGAATTCTCTCGAGCTTTATCTTGAAAATACGAAGGCTTTATCACAAACCTTATTTTGGCTCGACCAACGTTCCATGGTGCTATCTCTTGTTCAGAGATAATTCACCTGGCCACGCTTCTCCACTGCAAATAATTCCATTTGAATTCCACTCATCCCCACACTGCTTGCCCCATCCTCTTCGGATCGCTCCAACCCCACCGGATCGTTACGTTTTGCCAAAATGACCCCCAAAGCTCGCACCACCGTCAGCCAGGTGGAGCTTCTGATTGCGCACCATGAGCCTGAGCTCAAGAAGAACTTTTCACTATGGGCCACCTGCGGAATGCAATTCTCGTTGATTTGCTCCCCGTTGGCCATCGGGACCTTCTTGACCACCGTAATCGGGATCGGGGGCTCTCCTGTATTGATCTACGGATTTGTACTTGCCGTCACCTTCGACCTAATCATTTGTTTCTCTCTAGCTGAGTTGGCTTCGGCGTACCCGCACTCTTCAGCTCAGGTCCACTGGACGTACATTTTGGCTCCAGATCGCTACAAGAAGCTCTTGAGTTTCATCACCGGAATCTTATCATGCGCTGGATGGATCTTCTCGAGCTTCTCGGCCACATTGATATCAGCAATGTTGGTGACCTCGTTAGCTCAAGTCTTCCACCCTGATTACCTGCCTTCAAACTGGCACTTGTACCTAATTTACGCCGCCGTATTAATCTCAGGTTACATGCTCAATGTCTTCGCAGTTCTGGCAATCCCCCTTATCACCAAGATCTTAGTTGGTGTGATCAACTTCGGGACGTTGTTCATCGTGATCGCGTTGTTGGTCAAGTCGAAACCCAAGCAATCGGCGAGTTTCGTGTTTAAGGACATTATCAACGACTCGGGTTGGTCCTCCAACGGAGTGGTGTTTTTCTTGGGATTGCTTCCCTCCATTGCCAGTATTACGTTGTTTGATGGAGCTGCTCATATGACGGACGAGATGGAACACCCAGCACGCCAAATCCCGTTGGTGATGGTGATCTCCAACTCGGCATCTGCCATCATCACATTTTTCACCATCATAGTCTACATGTTTTGCATTGTCAATGTGGACAACTTGAATGCTCCCATTGGGGGTCAACCCATAGTGCAGTTGATGTACGACTCGTTTCACTCTACAGCCCTCACCACCATTGGAGTATTGTGCTTGATAGTTACATTCGTTGGCTCTTGCTATATGTACTACTGCTCTACTTCTAGGTTGGTCTGGTCCTTCAGCAATTCCCACGGCTTACCTTCGATATTTGGTCGTATTTCTAACCGTTTCAACACTCCTGTCAATGCGCTCACGTTTGTATTGGTTGTGTGCTTGATCCTTGGGTGCCTCATCTTTGGGTCGTCTTCCGCACTCAATGCAGTGTTAGGAACTGCTATGGTGTGTATCAACTTATCCTACATCTTCCCTATCGTCAGCTTGTTGGTCCGTTCCAAATGTGCCATATCTCCATTCCAACGGTTTGCAATGGAGAAAGACGAGAATTTGAGTGTTGATTCCAAGACCGGTTTACCGTTTTTCAACTTGGGAAGATTCGGCTTGGTAATGAACTTGTGTTCATGCTTCTGGGTCTGTTTCATCATGGTGTGGTTGAACTTTCCGTTGTTTTATCCTGTCACTTCGGACAACATGAACTATGCGTGTGCTGTGCTTGGGTGTGTGCTCGTATTTGGGGTTGCATTATGGTTTGGATATGCCCGTGCAAGCATCAAGAAGGCCGAGACTAGAGAAGAAGAGCCAGAGATGTACGAACTAGAAATGTAACATTCGAAACAATTTACATAAGTGGGCTCCAAATCAGAGGGTTTGGTATATTTCGCAGCCATCAGTAGAAGCACATAATCGGAAGAGAAAGCGGTGATAAATGCGAGTGCGATAAAATTGGCCAAAACTGGCCAAGAGTTTGCTAGTTTCGTCCCTTTTTGAAAATCGTACGGCTCACATTAAGCTTGATGGTAGTGTTAGGTTACAGCTTCCTTCCAAGGAGTTTTCCTACATGATTTGGACATTCGCTTTAAGGCAGAAACACCTTCTTGTCAAACAAAACAAAAAACAAACAAAACAAAAACAGTTATGATCGTACCCAATTTGTGTTTCTCTTCTTCGCAACTGAAATCAGAGAGGAAATTGGTTTATTCTGATAATGTACCGCAAAATGGTTGCGGGTAGTTTCTCGACGGTTTTTGCGCTATCATGGAATACCAGGTAACTGAAGCAACACTGATTTCATCTTCTGTCAGTAAGTACATGAAAGTAAAATACAAATTGATGAAAACAAATATATGACCCTCGATAGCACATACTTCAAGATCTCACGAAGATGGAAAAATGTAAAAAGTTTGAAAATGTTATGAAATCACCGGCCACTTCAACGGCCTAAGCATTAAAATAAAAATTGAGCATTTAACTAGATTAACTACCCAGCCGTGATTAACTCAATTCAATGAGTACCAAATGTGCTACGAACAGGGACCATAAGTTCCAAAATTTGGTACCTAACAATCTCATGTGCCAATTTTGCACCTCGCGACAAAGTATGGAGATAACGTAATATCAATTATTCGTCGATCCAGCTTCTTCAAGTGATGTTTTCGAACTATAGAAAGGTACTGACCCTGAAGTTTCAGCCTCAGATATAGCTTCAGCTTTGGTTCCAGCAGCTTCAAATTCAGATTCCGATTCAGCTCAAATGTCGCACTAGGAGTGTGTCTTGATTTGCAAATATCAAAAGGACCCTGACCAAATCTACTTAAGCACAAAGTCAAATGTGCGTCTACGGAACTAAAGTCGCAAGAAGTATTTATGGATCTATTTACATTACCATCCTCTAGATGACAATCTTTCGTTATCCTTAATGGAAGAGATGGCAACACCACCCATCAACTCACCCAAGTCGGTGGAGTACTCCAAAACAGCCTTAGGGTCGTTGTAGTTGGTGGTGGCATTGACAATAGCCTTGGCCAATTTGGCAGGGTCCGAGGACTTGAAGATACCAGAGCCAACAAAAACACCGTCACATCCCAATTGCATCAACAAAGCAGCATCTGCTGGGGTTGCAACACCCCCAGCAGCGAAATTGACCACTGGCAATTTGCCCAACTCCAAAACTTCCTTGAGCAAGGCGGCAGGAACTCTCAATTCCTTAGCGTACTGCTCGATTTCAGCTTCGGTCTTCAAGTTCTCCTTGGCCTCCTTGATCTGCGCACGAATGATGGTGATGTGCTTGACGGCCTCGGAAACGTCACCGGTACCTGCTTCACCCTTGGTTCTGATCATGGCAGCGCCTTCGTTGATACGACGAAGCGCTTCGCCCAAGTCCTTAGCACCACACACGAACGGAATCTTGTAGTCGTGCTTGGGGATGTGGAATTGCTTGTCAGCAGGAGTCAAGACCTCGGACTCGTCGATGTAGTCCACCTCCAAGGCCTCCAAGATCTGGGCCTCCACACGGTGGCCGATCCGGACCTTGGCCATCACGGGGATGGAGACGGCCTCCATGATTCCCTTGATCATCTTGGGGTCCGACATTCTGCACACCTGGCCCGACTTCCGCATATCAGCAGGTATCTTTTCCAACGCCATGACGGCACAAGCACCGGCCTTTTCAGCTATGACCGCTTGTTCGGGGGTCACCACGTCCATGATGACACCTCCCTTCAACATTTGGGCCAACCCGGCCTTGATCTTAAACTCGGACATTGAGAATGGCTCTTGCAATCTAACTTCTTCGAAATGAGTAATGGGCACTCTCGACTTTTCACTGCTCGCACCTCCACCACAGGTGTCCATATATATATGAAATCATAGTGGGGAAAATGACTCTGTCTTTGTGCGCTGCCTAGTCTTGGGCCTGCGTTAGCGAGCGGTACATGTACGCTCAGGTGGGTCGCCCGTTAGAGCGTGCGTTGCAGCTGCGACGGTGGCCGTGATTTACCGCGGGAGTGGCTAGCCGTACAGCACGAGCAGCACGAGCAGCACAGGAACCACAGGAACCACCACCAATGGGACTGCTCGTACCGGCGGAGGGACCTGGTGGTATTTTTAGTGGAGCTGGGAGACTCAGGCCGTGCGTATTGTGGATTTCTTGGTAGATTTACCGGTGGCAATGGGACATTGTTCGACGGGGTCGACGGACGGCCACTGATGATCTGCCCCAACACCAGTGCCGGGGCCACAGGCGCAACCCGTTTCCACCAACCGCTTCCACTACCCGCTTGGTGACCGTGACCTCCAGTAGCACCTTAGGTGCTGGGTGAGTCATTCTGGGCCCATTAATTAAACCCTGATGTGACTCAGATACTGACTCGCGAAATTAACACCGTTGCCCCTAAAGCTGGAATTCAATGTACCCCAGCTTACCCTTTTTGACGCACTGCACTGCGGGTCCACGCTATATGCAGAGTATTCGCTTACAGTTCCACCATAAATCACCGATCATATCACCTCTATTGATCACAAATCGGGCACATTTACTGGGCATCACAGCAGCTTCCGTTTGATAGAGTTAGACCTCGGGCCCTTTTCCAGCGCTACATCCCAACCAGCGCTTCTGCCATCCCGTGCAACTCATCCCACCCTGTTCCTTCCATGCCTTCCTTCACGTTGGGGGTGCTTGCCCTCCAAGGTGCATTCCATGAACACCTCGAATTTTTCACTTCCATCGTGCAAGCTCCAGAATACACCGCCCACTCCTTCACCTTCATACAGGTCAGAACCGAGGACGAGCTCCTCCGGTGCCACGCGTTGGTGATTCCTGGCGGTGAAAGCACCGCCATATCCTTGATTGCCGAAAGAACAAACCTCCTACAGCCGTTGCTCAAGTACGTTCGCGATCCCTCCAAAAGTGTATGGGGAACTTGTGCTGGGTTGATTTTTTTGGCCCAGCATTTGCGTAACGGAAAGGACGAACAGAAGGTGTTAGGAGGCTTGAACATCGAGGTCACTCGGAACGCCTTCGGGAGACAGTTAGACTCGTTCCAGCAAGAATTGGACTTCAGCTCGTTCATACCAGGTGTGACGAACTTTCCTGCTGTTTTCATCAGAGCTCCCGTGGTCACCCGCATCAATGTGGTTCATCTGGACGAAGACGGGCTCATTTCGTCCCCCAACCCAATATTGAACACTCCGGTGGAAGTCCTCTACAAATTGCACAGAAACGGTAAGGAATTGGTGGTGGCCGTCAGAGAAGGAAACCATTTGGGCACCTCCTTCCACCCGGAGCTCTCCGATGACCTCCGTTTCCATAAATGGTTTTTGGATGAGTTTGTCTTAAAAGGTTCCTCCTCATAGACCAAAACCAGGAGAAGAGTTGCTACAATTAATTCACCAAATAGAGCATAGACTTGTATTCTGTCAATAAGAATCGAAAGTTAGAAATTGAATTTACTACTGTAGCATTGCCGGTGTGCCATAGTTGTGGGATACCACATCTGTGTCATAATATATAATAGTGGAGCCCAAACCTAACCTTAGCACTTCTTCTACACTATCAAAATTTTGCATCGTATTGGATTTTTCTGATCAGTATACCCCGTAGCAGCATAAAAGACTCCGGGCCAACCAGATCGAGATACCAATTAACGGTTTCAAACATGGCCCTAGCGATCTTATCTATCGTGATCACGTGATGCATCACGTGACAGATTTACTACGATAATGCCCTGGACCATCAAGGCCGACCCGATGTACGAACCAAAGTCAATCTCCAGTGACGTCAATTTCCTCCAGCATATCCCGTTCTATTTGCTCAACAATCGAATTTGTATATATCGAGATTCCAGTCTGATTATCCTTTGCAGCATTCTAGTTTGCCCTGTCTTTCTCCATCATAGTCTCAACTAGTCGGGGACTTCCAAAGGTGTTTGTATGTTGAACATCCACACCACGGAACAGAAATGCAACATGCTCGATACTACAATGCTAATAGCAAATCCACAAGGGCCACCGGAATCAAGGTGGGAGGATTCGATCGAGAATCGAGCCCTAACTCCATGCATGCACATCAGACTAGTCTTGTGATAGGAACCAAGCCCAATTCAAATCCTTCTGGGGGATCAAAAAACTTGATGAGCCGCAATATCGGCAGTACGATCACCATTGGCCGCCGCGGAGCATCACAAGTGAATCCCAAGGTACGAGATTCTAATACGCTAGGGTCCAATGCCTCAATTGGTGAATATGGAGCAGGCTCTGGTGGTGATGGAGACATTTCTTCCAATAAATCCATTCATCAGCATAATTTAAACAAGGACCCCATTCAAGCCACAGTGTGGTTTCATGAGTTAAGATCATCTAGTGAAGATGTTATCCTCGATTTAGGAAAGAATTCTTCCATTATACATGGCCAGGTATACGAATTTCAGCTGCTAGAGCCCAATCTCCCCGACTCCAAAAAGTTCTATTTTACTGCAGAAGGAAGCAATTTGAAGAAGTCTTCTGCCCATGTTGATGAGCAAGACAACAATGGGCATTCTCCTAAGGCGAAGGCACAAATCTCGTTGATCTCAACTCCTCTAAGGAAGCTATTAGACGTCCCAGCGAGAAGTTTGGCACAGATTAAACCAGTTGAAAACCTCTCAGATATCGAAGCCGATACCGTCGAAATTTGCATTAAGGATGTAAACATGTCCAGGGACCTGATGTGGACGTTCTCTTCGTCTTTGACCGGAAGATGTGTATATGTTGAGAAAAGAGTCTCCTTCATGAGTAACAGGGTTGGGCTTGTAAAATCCATTTTCATAAATGGAAAGGAGCATATGAGTGGATATATCAGCAAAGACACCAAAATTGTGTTCAGAAGTGAAAGTGCAAAATTAACAGTATTGGTTCAATTGTCTAGGGAGATGTGGCACTTTGAAGAAAATGGAGAAATTACTTTCCACAAGTTGGTCAATAGTCTTTTACCAAAAATTTTCAAAAGGTGGAGATCTATGAATACGCATCATACCATAACTATCGTATTGTTTACCAGTGTTGACCTTACTGATATTCCATGGATAACCTTGAATCAAGGGGAAAGACCCAACAATCGCCGAGACTACTTCAGAGTGGTTGTTGACCAAGTTAACATCTTATCTTGGGATCGAATCATGGCTAACTTAAGATTGGAATTTGCTAATTTTAAGCGTGACATCTTGTTGAAGCAAGGATTAGATAATGATTATTATATGGAAGGTGATACGCTTCCGGCAGTGAAAGGGAATATATTGGAGGCCCTAAATGTTGGAATTTCATTAGTGCGTAATAAATTCAGAAGTACTGATTTGAAGCACACATTGAACCATTTTATCATCATTACCCCAGGAACAGGTATATTTGATGTGGATTATGATTTACTCCTTGAAACAAGTAAGAAAATGGCCACCATCGATTCTGGTTTGGACATAGTCAGTTTAAGTCAACCACCATTGCACATCGTGCCTTTATTTCGATATATTGACCTGTCTGGCACGGCTAAACATTGTGTTCCTAATTGGTGTGACATATCTTTTTACAAGGATTTCAATATTCTTTCAACGTCAAATCATCAATGGATTCCAAGGTGTAAAATCTACGAACTACAAATGATGGGTGTGATGGAGAATGAAGTCAATGATGTTCGTATTGAGAGATTAAGAAGAAAAAGGAATGAAAAGTCGTTATTGGACGCGATGGATAAATATGACGAAAATATCTTCAATTCTGTGGCTGAGAAGAAGGACTATTTCAATGAAGCAGACATCGAAAAGTATCTGTTGGAAAGCCCAAAATCAAAATTCAAGCCAAGCGACATCAAAGATACAAATGCAACATTGTCTTTAATCTTCAGTAATAAGACGATGTTATCTCCTATGACTTCACATGATGATTCTGCGCCAGCAGCAATCTCAATTGGAAAACCTAATTCTATTCCTGATTCCAATTGCCTCAAACCAACCACCTCTGCATCTTCTGCTTCGAATGTTACTTCTACTTTCACCACCACAAAATCAGAAGTTTCTGCAACTGGAACTGTGACAACTTTGAACAACACTGAGACCTCAGCTCTTTCTTCTTTATACATGCTCAACAAAAATACTGATGAAAAGAAAATGGTATCGAGTCCTTCATTAAAATCAAAGAGTTCGATTTTAACTTTAAATAAACCGGTCGAACCTGAGGTTCCTCGAATTACCAAAGTAAAAAACACAGAAAATTTAAGGACCATGAGAAAACCAAGTGAATCTATTGAATCTGTTCGTACAAGAGGTAAAGCCCATCAAAGCGAAAAGTTAAGGACAAAACTCAAGACAAAAGAGAAGATGGCTCCACGGTCTCATAAGCGTTCATCAGGAGGAACTGGTATCATTGATTATGAAAACGTATCCTCCACAGATCAGTATTGGAAAGAAGTTTCTAATCCCTCTAAGGAACTTCATTCGGACATCTTGCTTCGAATGAGTAGATGGGTTGATATATTTCCTATGAATCTCAAGAGAAAGTCTATCAAATGGAGCTCTTTGCAATCTCCAGCCGCTTTACCTATAACGACACCCGTTTTTCCAACGTCGAAACAATTGGAATCGGATTATACATTTCAAATTTATAATGTTCTCTTGAACTCAGAGGAGAACTACTTGGAACTTCGTACCACGCATGAGTTGATGAGAGAGATGATTCAGTTGAGATTATTATCAGGATTTCAAATATGTTATGGTCCAAAAGTCAGTAAAGTTGAAAGTGAACGCAGAATGGGTATTGGAGGTTCAAAGCATAATGGAGAAATTAATCAAGATAATATTTTAAAATACTTTCCGAGTGAACTGATGTTTGGAATTACGATTTATATGAGTTTTCATAACGAAATTCACAGAATATCATTGGATTATAATGCGAATTTGAATGTCCAGCTTTATAGAGAATCTGTTCCATTACAACCTGAAAAGTCAAAAATCACTTTAGGATCTACGCATGGAAACCAACCAGGGTTGAAACCTTATTTCCCATTGATAAGAACAAGATATGCCGATGAATATTCTCCAGCTAAGCTTGATGCAATTAACAATAAGACACATAGCTTGAATTGGAACCAATTTGATCAATACTTAGCCGGATATGATGATATTATGCCTGACGTGAACAAGGAATTTTATCAAATGAAGTTTGTGATTTTACCCACAGAAATGCCGAAGAACGCCTACTACATTGGAAACGAGAATCTTTCCGATGAAGAGATAAGAGTTGAGGGATTGAGAAAACTCATTGGTTTGATTGAAAAATCCAAATATGGAAGAAAGGATAAGGTTGATAAAACTTCTGATATCATATTTTACACAGGTAATCTCTATGACTTCTTGAATGAAGAAGCTGAAAATTATGATATGACAGGTAATCAACCCAAGCTCATGATACCTGAAAACATGAGACTTAACAAAACAATTAAAATCAATGAGTTGGCTCAGGAGCTCCAGAATGAATCTGGTTTGAAACTCATGGATAGAACTTGGCACTTTAAAAGGCATTTACATTGTTTCATTGGAAGTGAATTAGTAACTTGGCTTGTGGAATGTTTTGAAGATATTGACACTCGTGAGGAGGCACTTTCGTATGGAAAAACATTGATGAACAAGGGATTATTTAGACATGTCGAAGCTAGGCATGGACTCTTGGATGGTTACTACTTTTATGAGCTTGAGGAAGAATATGTTGACGAACAGCTAAAGCGTGATAAATCTAGCTGGTTCACTAAGAAGAAACCCGAGAAGGAACTGAACAGCACTTTTGATCATCTGAAAAGAGAACAATCTGCTCCTAATACTCCACAATTGGCAGCAAGTAGTACATTCAACAATTCCGATGCAGATTCAGTTGCTTCACCAAATAAACATCAAGGAGATCCGTTGGAATTGACCAATATCAGGTCGAATAATCTAAACGAGTCTGATGGGGGGTCATCATTTTCGGGATCCATTCATAAGTCGAAGAGAAAGAAGTTTGTTTTGAGTAAGTCAGTCAAGATCAATGTTGATCCATTCGAGAAGTCCTATAGGCCAGAAATCGTTACTATTCACTACGACAGAGTACACAACCCGGAACATTGTTATCACATTAGACTTCAATGGTTGAATACTAACAATAAGTTCATTGATGATAATGTGATTAATTGGACTCGTTTATGTGAAAGACATGGATTGAAATTGGTTGAAACACCTTGGAAAGAATTATGCACCATTCCTTCAATTAATCCTTTTCATTCCTTTGTGGACTTGAAATTAGTAGTGAATCCATGGATTGATTCTGAATTTAATGATGCTGCAATATTAAGGGAAACAAAATTCTACTATCACTTATATCTCTTGAAAAAGACTGGCTTCCTACTTGATAATAGGTCTACAGTGTTCTTTCTGAAGGGACACCTCGAAATTTCCTACAGTTGGGGTAAACCTAGTTTTCAATATGCTCAATATATCCATCGAACAGGTTCTTATTTTGTTGAATTGAGGGAGAGCGGTGATTTCTTTTTAGCACCTAACAATATTCATATCACAAGAGTGAACACACTTCTCACCACTGTTCCTGATAACGATTCCAACACTAAGACTTATCACTTGGACTCGCAAAGAGTCATGTTGAATTTCAGATCTACCTGCCAAAATGAACTGCTCTTGAAGGAAATCTTCCGTGAGGCAAAGCAACATTGGGAGGATAAATCGAAAACCCATGTGATGCCATCTACAGTTTGATTATTTGTCATATTAGAAACGGCTTCAGGAATTTAGGATTATTGTATATATTTAGTTCTTCACTTCAATCAACTATTCACTTAATTAGCAATTCTTTGAGCAATCTTAATGGCATCGGCCAAAACTCCATGGGCAGTGACTTCTGCTCCGGCTCCAGCACCTTGAACAATCAAAGGATTAGGATATCTATCGGTCTTGATGGAGACCACGTTGTCACTTCCCTTCAACGAAGCAAATGGATGGTCAAATCCATATTTGCCAATCTTGACGCTCACTTTATTGCTCTTCAAATCAACTTCTCCGACGAATCTCAATACCTTGTTTTCTGCCAAGGCATCGTCCTTTACCTTTTGGATATCAGCATCGAACTCGGGCAATTTGGCCAAAAATTCGTCAGCAGATTCCACTGACTCCAAAGCCTTTGGAATTAATGACTCCACTGGGAAAGAAGTTGGGGATTCGACTTCGAAACCAGCAATTCTGGCCAAAATGGTCACTTTTCTAGCCACGTCCAAACCGTTCAAGTCATCTCTTGGATCTGGCTCGGTGTATCCCAATTCCTTAGCAACCTTGACAACATCAGAGAACTTGACCTTGGAGTTGGCATCAGTGGTGGAAAATTCATTGAAAATGTAAGACAAAGTTCCAGAGAAGATTCCCTCGATCTTTTCCACTTTGTCTCCGGTGCTGACCAAATCAGCCAAAGGACCAATAATTGGTAAACCAGCACCAACAGTTGCCTCGTGATACACTAAGCCGCCACCTGGGGCTTGAGAGCTGGAGAAAATGCTCTTCCATGTGGCCAAATCAGAAGAGAACGCCTTCTTATTAGGGGTAGCGATCGAAATACCCTTTTGGATGAAATTTGGATAGAAAGAGGCGATCTCACTGTTGGAAGTATTGTCGATCAAGATGGTTGGTCGGGAAGCACCAACCAAGAAGGTTGTCAATTCTGGCAATGGCAAAACCTTCTGAGCTGGAGCTTGCTTGTAACTGTTCAAGTCCACAGGCTTGTAGTCTGTGTGGAACAATGCTTCCTTGGAAGATCTGGCAAGGTAGACGATATTGAAGTTAATAGAGGACTTCAACTCCTTCAATTGGTTGATAAAAGCGGATCCAACGACACCGGAGCCAATAATGGCGACATTCACTGATCTGGCCATGGTTATTCTGGAGTAATTGTGACCTTTGAAGTTCCTATGCCGGCACCGGTGAGTTGTAGTGATCACGTGCCAATGACTAACTTTCCAGTCACGTGGAAGATGACTCCGGGTGGATTCTTGTGTCACGTGATGTGTCACGTTATATGTATAGGGTGAACTACGTGCTTATAAAAAGCAGTTCCACTGAATGAAATACTTGTAAGATGCTAGTCCAGGTTGTTGTGTTTATTTTAACGTCTATATTTTTTTGAAGCCTTGGCTCAACTTGTTTCAATTTCAAGATTCCACTCTTCTAGAATCTATGACAACTTGTGCAATATCAAGTTATTTAAAAGAGATAATTAATTACAGAAGACCCATTTAAGCGATAAATGTCTCAGCTTTTGCAAACCTTCATTCACTCTCTTGGACTTAGATGAACCAAACTAACACTGCTAAAGCCACCACCAACTTGTTGAGACCTAGCTTAATTGAGGCATTGAGGTACTTGTAGTTATCCAAGGGTTGTGGCATCAAGCCCAACTTGACTAGTCTCAGGAAGTCCCATTCAATAGTGGTTTCCGTCTTGAAACACCAGAAAATCCACCCGTTGGTGTTTTTCAGATACTCCGACAATTGTGTCTCAATAAATTTTCCATAATCCTTTTTCTTAGCTTTAGACCATTTCTTGAAGTTATTGATGTCAGCACAGCTACCGGTTTTATTAAACTCGTATGGCTGTTCTCCGGCATACCTGGACCCCAAGCCAATGCCATTCAACCATGGTGAACAATCCGTCAAAGCAGCTGACCATTCCCCTACAACGGCGGGGTGGTGTTCCAATTCATCCTTGATGGACCTTGCAAAGTTCTTGATATTATTTAAATGCTCAGTGATGTTATTTTGAACCACCAGTCCAAAAACTTCATAATGGTGATGGTCGATCAAAATATTGTAATTCTCATTGGTGTTGTTTCCTGTAGGAGACCTATCGGACATGAAATTATTCCACTGACCGATATTTGCGAATGCGTCGTGAAAAACAATGGTGTTGTTGACCAGTTGAACATCTCTGGCCAATTCGTATGCATCTGTGTAGACCTCAGCAATTTGATCTAATCCCAAAACTGGACTGAAAGGTTCATTGACCACCTCGATTCCAATGATTGTATCCTTGAATTTGGTACCGAAGTCTCCAGAGCCATACTTCGTAAATATTTGGTTCAATACTTGATATGTCACATTCAAGTTTTCGGTAGAATTGAACCACCCAGGGTATCCGATATTACTGAGACCCGAGTTATCAAACCCATTTTGGGATCCGGGCACTCCATGTAAATCGATCCATACTTTGAGGTCATTGTTCTGAGCCCATTGAATAGCTTGATCCAAATACTTTTGGGCTCCAGATACGTATGGGTCAGAAGGGAGTTTCTGGAATGCCCAGTATCCAATTGGAATTCTGACCATGTTCAATCCATAACTCTTAATTGTTTGAAAATCCTGCTCGGTGTAAAACGTACTCCAATGCTGTTCCAACCTCTTGGTGGCCTCTTCTTGTCCTAAGAAGGCACAGTAATGGTACTCGTCGACGGGAATGGTTCTGTTAGAGTTCGAAGTACTATTGAAGCCGAGGAACAACGAGGGTGTGATATAGGGTTCCAAGACAAGCCAGCCGCCAATAGCAACACCCTTATAGTTGAAGTTGTTGGAGTTTGTGGCGATCTGGGAGGTGCTTGAGTTGGTAGAATTGGTGAAATTTAACGATCCGTAGATGTGGTCGATCTGACTGGAATTGTGGATGTTCAAAGAGGTTCCATGGACTACTCCATGGAGGGCAGTAACGGCTCCTAATATGGTCGCTAATTTCATTTTCCGAAGACTCTTTTGGGGTAATAACGATAACTTCGATGGGTGTTTTTCTACTTCTATCAGCTAGTATCAGCTGTTTCGTGGTTCTATTGGGTTCTTATCGGTTGTTGCGGAATGAATCCTTTTTTATTGGTGTCTATGGGTTCTATCAGGTTCTATTAGGAGTGTTTTTAAAGGCTCGCTTCAAATGTCCATTCTATGTGTTTCCACTTGGTATTAAGATGGGATTTTCTCGCTTATTTCAAGCACCATGGTTTATATTTTTTTATGATAAACGCGAATCAGCATGGCTGAGGCTCTAAATTTGGCCCAGTGATGAAATCTACAGAAACACTGTAACAAAAGCGATTGATAGGGAATTGACTCTAGACAATAGAATTGAAAGACAACGAAGAGACACTGGTCTTGGGTAGCTTGACTTGATTTTTGAACTTTAAGCTTGTAACCTTTCCCCCATTCAACAGCTGACTCTTCCATGTCATCCTATTGTGTTTTATTGAAGTATTTGCAATTGTAGGACCTAGTGACAGACGAGAGACGCACCAAAAATAACTATGCCTGCCACTATAGGTGAAAGTTCCATAGAGGCTCTGGAGTTGCCGAAGAGTCAAGACTGCTGGATAGGAAATTGGACAACTAACTATTTAGAAGCATTTAGCACTTGGGACCTTCTTCCTCGAATATTGTGTTAAAACTACGCTGCACCCAGAAATCGCTAGGCATTAATTAATTGTTACTTTAACGTGGTTATGCTGTATAGTATTGCTGATGTCACTATTGTTGACTGCTGCTTGCTGTTGTAGTGATTCTTTGCAATTGGCTAATCTCGTATGGTCTGACGTAGCAGTGACTACTCATTTCTATAGTGTTTAATTATATTTTATTCTAGAAGATTGACATTAATCCGTTCAGTCCTCTCACACTAAAGATCTCGTATCTCCTTTAGTTGGTGCGAAATCCATATATAGAGTGCAATTGCAAAATAGTCTTCTGAGGAACTTCACCATTAAAGTCCCCAGGGTTTTTGGCCTTGACGGTTTTGTTGTTTGAATTTCTTTCAATTCCGACTTTCATTTTCGTTCCTACTCCTCTTTCCTTCTTTTTTTCTGACAGTTTCTGCTGGTCCCCAGTTCTACACTTGTCAAACGAATATATACAGAAGCCTATACATGCCATACATGAAAACCAGTCCCACAATCCATCTATACCATTGCGGATTCAAAAGTCATCGAGCCATGAGTCGTAACATTGATTATACCCGGACTACACGCAGATGGAGCGTAAATCCACGGCACTTAGTCCAAGTCCTCTTCTGGCTTTTCGGCCTTGAGTTCGGAGTTCAACACGTTGGAAACGGCCGGTGGGGGCTTGGCGGCGATCATCATCACCACGATCTCGTAGATTTCTTCAGGAACGGATCTTTGGTAGACTCCCAAGATATCGGTAGGGTTAGGGTAAACGGCCAATGCCTTGTAGAAGCAAAGTGCGGACTCAATCTTTTGATCTGGGAGGGTGGACAATTGCTCTCCGAGAGCGACTTGTTGCATGAAGAAGTTCTCCTTTTCGGCCAAATCGACAGGCACAGGATTGGCCTTCAAGTCCTCGTCCAAAGCCTTTTTGATGGCCTCGAAACGGGACTTTTTGGACTCCTTTTCTATCTTTTCACTGAGTTTGGCGTGCTTCACGGCCTTCTTCTTCAATGATTTTCTGAATTCGGGGGAGCTTCTTCTCTTGTAGTCGAAGTAGACGGCATATCCAACGACGGCGGTGGCCACGAGGGCGGAGATCGAAAGAGCCTTGTTCATTTTGACGATGAAGCAACTAGTTGTGTCTTGTGAACCGGTTACCTGCCTGAAAATTTTTCTTATATGTGCGTCACGTGCTGCTGTTGAGAGTGGATGGGTCCAAGGGTGTCCGTGGGAGTGTAACGCCACTCTGAGCCGTTGTGGGACTTTGAAGTTGGAGTCTCTGCTTCCCGAAAGGTTCCTGAAGGGAAAGAGCTTCCGTAAGAATGGCCTGTTTGACGTGGAATAATAATACGCTAGGGTCTTCATGCCAGAGGGCATCCTCAGTTCCCATCTGGGGCAATCTGTCACGTGCGTCTCGGTCACATGATGTCCTTCACGTGACTCGATCTTTCGACAAATCCATAAAAATTGATTGGTTCTCTGTTCACGCTATAGCATCTACTCGCCAACATGTCTACTCCAGAACCACAAGACGGACAGGTGGAAGTCAAGTCGTACCCAGACTCCACCAACAAATGGCCCACTCCATTTGTCAACTTGGCCAATGCCTCCGCCTACCCTCCATGGAAACCAGTTGACACCGGTAAGGAGACCAAACAAGTGTTGAAGTTCGGATTGTACACCACCGTCGGAGCCTACGCCTGGTTATACTTATGGAAGAGAACCACCTTCAAGTTAAACTTGCCCTTGACTGTTGTTGGGTTCGCCACGGTGGCCACTGCCACCAAGGGTATTGCTACCAACTTGAGAGAGAAGAACGATGGATGGAACACCTTCATCGCCGTTGGTGCTGGTAACTTGGCCGCCTTGACTGCCGGCTTCAAGAACATGCCAGTGAAGCACAAGATCTTGACCGGTATTGCCGGAGCCACCGTCACCGCTTTGGTGGATCATGCCCTCTGGGCACAATCTCCAAGTTTCGCTGGAAGAGACGCCAAATTCGTTGAAGCCAACACCACTGAGGACTTGGACAAGCAACAATTCTGGGACGTGTGGAAGAGAAGACCTTTGAGCCAAACCGTCGAGAGTTTGGGTGCTGGTAGAGGTATTTTCAAGCCATAAGGTGACCCCTTGGGCAATTTGCATGTCTTGTCATACCTTAGCGTTGCGTCCATGCGCTGAGTTTCCGTGCCGGTGAGTCCTAGGACCCCTGGGGCCAGCCGGGTGCCTGGCATTTGTACATCTAATATTTATTCCTTCATATATACAGGCTTAGCACAACTTATAGGGATAATCTAAAGTCTTATTCTTCTTTAACTTCCACAACTTCTTCTTCTTCTTGGTTGTAACATGTTCTGCGAACACTTCTTCACTGTACTTCTTCTTCCAATCACGGATAAACACAGGGTCCCAAAGCTCACTGGCCACCCCCAAGTCCTTACAGCATCTCATCAACGCGTTACTCTTACACCCTTCTAAGGCTGTGGTTATCTTCTCTTCTCCTCCAAAGTAATCCTGTTCACCTCTGGCTACACTGACCAAACGTCCATGGCAAATCAAGCCGTACTCACGACTGATCTGCTTAGGTGTGATGTAACTCTCTGTCCTGGGAGCAAGACCCCAACCACCGGGCCCAAAAGCCCGGTTCAAGATTCTTCTGTACTTGATTTCGGGCAAGTATAACAAGCCATCGGGCTTGATTTCGATGTCATGGTCTGCAATGGGAGATAACAAGATATCTGCTACCTCACGAGGAAATGGGCTGGACCCCAAGCCATGGAAAGAGTCTGACCAATCTATGGCTGTGCCGCCATTGGAAGAACCATTCTGCTGGATAGGACTATCGTTGAAGTGCAACGGAGATGCTTCAGAAGCTGCATTATTGGAGGTCTCTATGGTATTTGAAGGGGATTGAACAGTGGGGGATGGTGTGGAAGGTGTGGACTTTTCCGAGACCTTCACGTACACAGGGGCTGAAAACGAGCGCTTAGTGCTTATTGCAGGTTTACTGGTGTAGAATCTTCTGGAACTCTGCAATATATGCCTGGTGAAGGCAGGCATCTTGGATATCATTGGAACTATCGCTGACTACTGTGAAACAGTATAGAAATTCATATCTTGTGGCTGGTCACGTGTATGTAGATCACGTGACTCACAACTACCAGAAGTATGACTAGAATCACTCAACATGGAGCCCAAATTATAGGTCCAGTCGTAATGTTGCACTTGTGCTGGTGTTATTGGTGAAGTATTTTGCCTTGTTTTCTTTGGTGCTACGTAATGCAGCAGACTCTCTTAATTGTGTTTTTTCTCACCTTTAGATATTTGTCCCCTTGTGAGTACTTAATGTCGTGGGTGCGTTATTGTTGAGCACTACAAATATAAACTATAACTAAATGTTGATTACGAAGAATTTTCATATTGTATAAGAGTTGTAAATATGTTGAAGTTCGCAACTCATCACAATTGAAGTACAGTACTACGTATTAGCGATATCAAAATCAAGAAAATTGATAGTAGCACTCTTATTATAAATAAATAAGCTTTTTGATTTTGATCATTAATATACATTTTGTATCATTAGAATTGGAATATCATATGTGTCTGAATCAATAATATTCATGCAAATTTATCATCATCTATACCAGCATCTTCCATGCCTAGAGTTGCTCCGTCTTCGACCTCCATATCAACCTTATATTTGACTCTTTCGAAGTACTCAAAGTCAAATAAACTTCCCCTCATTGGCTTGCTCATTTCAAACATATTCGTAAGCATATGGTAATGGGTGTTATTCTTTAAGTCAAGAACAGAGCTTTGTTGGGAATAGTCCATCATATAATTCTTTTCGAACTCGTGAAGCGATGTCAAGTTGTTAGAGTTGAAATACTCGATTAAGATATCAGTATCACTCTCTAACATGCTTACTTTATCTTCCATAGACATGTCTAGAATTCTCTTTTGCAACTTGCTTTGGTTTACTACTCCTTTTTTGTCCACCATACCCTTCTCATCTTTGAAAACTTTGACAGCCTTCTCTTCTGGGAGCCAAAGTCTCAAAGACGGAACAAAGTAGTAACCACCGAAATAGTAATCTGTGGTGCCATGAGAGTATTCCAAGTTAAGCATCGACATGAGATCTTTTGGAACATAAGTTGGAACCCCGTTAAGCATAGACAACCTCAAAGGATTGAGTTTCTCGTAATCTACCCAGTGCTTTCTTCTATCCATGTAAAGTTCAATATCTTCACCCTTGGCACGAAGCTCCTTCACCATATCATGGTATTCTGGTGGTGGTACTTCACCATTTTTGCCCAAAGCAGTGATATCAATGTAGATACCAGTATCCACATCAATAAATCTTGCATCTATGAAGTTGTTGACACTTGCCAATTCACGGTGATGTAAAAATGGGGAACAATCAATCAAGTATTTTCCATGGCCTTCGTTCAAGTCTTCGACCACGAGGGACATGTTGTAATTCTTGGTTAACTTGTTTAATTCGACGATGGGCATTTGAATGTCGAGATCAATATCGAATGGAAACATGAATCCATTCCAATACCAAGCAAGTAATGGACCATGCGCAATCCAAGAGATTATTCCCTTTTCTTTGCTGAATCTGAACCAATTTCTCAAGAGTCTTTCTAAAATAATCTGTTCTCTGAGTTGCAATTGATCAGAATCCCAAGTGTCATCCTTGAGATATGTGAATGCTCCGTTGAAGAATCTCCACTCATAGTGCCATCCATTTTCCTTGTTCTCGCTATCAACATATAAGGTGGACAACTTATAGTAGATGGGCTCGTTCTCAATTTCGTATCTGTTTGCAGTTTTCAACCCTCTATAATGATTGAGCTCTTGTGGTGAGAGTTTACTATAATCAAGATTTTTGGTCTCTTCAACTTCTTGGATTTGGTCTTCTGGTTTAGGGTCAAGTTGTGGATAAATATCCCTTTTCGAACTCTTTAAGAAATGAATAATTTCGTATAATTCTCTCTTAGATTTCGGAAATGTGGGAGCTTCTTGTTCGTATGCAGTTGAAGTCTCCAATTGAGATTCGACACCGTCTAACTGTGAGTCCACATCGTCATTCTGTTCATCGGAAAGTTCCATAGTGGCTTCGTATTGAGCTATCTGGTAGTCAATATCTGCCTGAGTATAATGAAACATGTCTGTGCTCAAATAAAGCTCTCTTGACATCTGTGGAGAGGATTGTGTTTCATAAACAGGAACTGGGACAGTTTCCCGGACTGGCTCCAATACTTGCTGAACATCATGCAAGAGATCAGTTGGATTCATATGAAATTTTTCATCCTCCGAGATTTCACGAAATTTCATGTACTCGTGAAGCATACCTGAGTCGTGAATGCTTTTCCGCTCATTATTGGTAGAGAGCTCGTAGGTACCAGTATCTGTTAAGAATATAATTTTGAGAGGAAGCTCAGCATAGGTGAGAAGATGACTCTTTGCTTGTAAGATATTTTGACGATTCGGTATTTTGCTTCTTGGAGAATCCCTGACAATAAATCCAGGCAACTTTTCTGGAGCAATGCCAAATTGGGATTGTTCTTCCACGCTCAAATCAGTCTTATCTATGCAAAAATCTGGGTAGTTTGTGGGCTTCTTCACTTTGGACTGAAGCCATGCGCAGTTCAATTTTTCAGAATCTGGTTTCATGAGCTCATGATTAAGAGGGGTCAAGTCCACCCAGTCGGCCCACGAAAACGGCACAGGTTCCGTGCCGTTACCTCTAAGGAGATGATCGAGATAAACGGCAAACGTTATCCGGGGATCGTAGTGCAATAAAGAGCGATCAAGATCGGAAATTTTCACGGTGGATTGAGGGTGACGTACCGTGGTGTTTGAGAGCCAAGTGCCAGACTTGGCAACGGTGTTGAGCAAAGACGCTATTTTCTGCTCTGGCTCGAGCTCGCTGTATGGGGTTGACTCGGAATACTCGATTTGAATGTCGGGAATGTAGTCATCGTAGGTTTGGGAATGCAGATGGGCTATCTCGAGGTCTCGGAGCCTGTCTTCCTCCACGGAATAGAACTTGGAGAACGAGAAGATGTTGATGAGAACCGCTATGCTGAAGAAGGTGGTGATGACCCTCGTGCTCAACGTGAAGAAGGGCATGGCGATGAAGAGTGGGCGTTGAACAGAAAGACCCTTGATTTGGGCTGATCAGGTACGCCTAACACGTTCTCAATTTTTGGCGCTACTATGGCACGCTAACACGGGTGTGAAATGGCACTGGTATGGCACGAGAACGCGGTACTGGTGCGGTACTGGTCCGATACTGGTGTGGCACTAGTGTATAACGCCTAACACGGGTTTGTCTAGGCGGATAGGTGCTATCTAACACTGCTGATAAAGGCCAATATGGTACGCCTGACACGCTGATTTGGGGAGATACGGTATTTTTGACTTGGGGCCAATGACGTACTGCATCCACAGAGGCTCAGGAACAGAGATGGATCAATACCTCAACACAACCGGTTTTGCAAAGAAACAACAACGCTGGACGCTTTAACAAGTGGTTTCCGAGTCCTTTTCTAGTCGGTTGACCTCAGTAAGCAAGCACAAGCAGCAGAATATAAAGCAAGGTAAACAACTTGGCAACAGCACCAACAGCAAGTGGCAGGAGAAATCCGTGACTTTAGTACTCGCACAGCGAGAAGACGTTTTTTGCCCCAGATTGGCGCTCCTTTTTGGGACGCTCACCAGACGGTGCAGCGCAGGAGAATAGCGGCGCGGGCCTCTGTGCGGAACAAAAGCCCATACTCCGAGACGTGGACGGTAGCGGGGGCTTTGGCGGTGGAGCAGCAGGAGGAGAGATCTGGGGTTTTGGAATGTTGGGGCTGAACGGGAAGCACAAGTCGCCAACTGGCCGAAGCCCCGTTCTAGGATCGGACGATGCAGGAACCCGACACACCGGGGTCTGTTTGTTGTGGTATTGGTGGTGCTTCTGATGGCTTTTGGTGGAGCTTTAGCGGTGGTGCAACAAGTCGCGGTGCGATCGGGTGGTGTTTAGTGGCGGTGCGTGGAGGTGGTGCGATGATGCGGTCGTGGTGGAGATGCGGTGCGGTAGGTACGGGAAATGGGATTTTCGGGATTCTAGCTCAGCAATCGCAACCATTGCGTTCGGCGGTGGCTCTAACCAGACAATACAGAGCTTGATTACAAACACCCTACGGTCTTGTGCTGATTGGCCCATTGCGGTAACACCGCGTGTGGGCCCATGGTGGTGGTGGCAGGAAGGAACTGCTGGAGATGTAGGGGCCAGTGGACTTGAGGCAGAGGTGATGCAGAGGTGACGCAGCGAAGAGCCAGTGATGGGGAGCCGACGGGGTAAAAGGACGGTTTTCCTCCGGGTTTTCGGCAGATCTACTGACGCTTCCGAATCTGCTGAGCACCCGAGTCCACAGTGTCTCAGAGTCTCAGAGTTGCTGCATTACTACATCATTAATAAGAGGTGGGGACGTCAGTTTCTGGTGTGCGTGAGGAAATGGTGCGGCATGGGCACTTCGCTTATTTGGTCCCCGGGACTTAGGGAGGCTTTGCTGGAGACACCGATTTCTCTGCAGCGCAGCAGTGAGCATTGGGCTGCTGATAAGGGCATCCCAAAGAGGCGCTCCCAAGGTGGCCACCATACCGAATAGTAGGCGACTTCTGACACGGTACGAGCTCCAGAGGCCTCTGTGCAATGACTCTTTCAGCTATTGTCAGTGGAAGCAACGATTGGGCTGTGTTGATACGAGCCCAGTCCCTTCTTCTCAGCCTTGGATTGTCGCGGGTTCAAGACACCGAACCCTGGCGAGACAAACAAAGCGTCTTGCTAGTGCGACCGAGAAACAGCAATAGGGCGATGAGGGTATCGGGTGGAAGAAGACATGGTGGTGTGCCCGGAACTAGACGAATACGCGAGTTACAACTATCGTGTAGCCTGGACGAGCTTGCAGAGGGGTCTGGCGGGAGCTGATGTTTTGGTGGAGTTGTTTGGAAGTTTACGGTATTCACAGTGTGCCCGTGATGAAATCTGGGGGGAGGGCATTTTGGGGCCAATGAGAAAGCCGGAACATCAGATCAGAAACCTCAGCCAAGATTTGCGATGTGAGAGTGGGACTGGGGTGGAGGTCTCCTTCAGGAACCCCAGCTTTGTAAGGTGTTTGAAATCCTTAGTAATTCTGCCGTTGGCTATTTCTAGCTTCAGTGTTTGGTAATTTCAGGGGCACCAGTCCTTTGGTTAGAAGCTCAGAGAGTTCACGGTTGTCCCCAATTCGCAAACAGCAGTGGGGCCATCACACAAGTCTTTCCATCGTAGTGTCTCGGATGGGGCAGTGCATTGCAAGCAACACGAGGAGATTGTCCGAGAGTGACGTTTGTGGTTTGTAGTTCGTAAACTGTGAAGATGAAGATCACACCCCTCCTCTACAGTGTGTCGTCTCTAGAACATCGCTCTAAGCCTTCCCCGTGGGCTGGGCATGGTGAAAAACCAGTGAGGGTGAAAAGTCAGATAGTAGATGGTTCAATTGGTGAAAAATTCAATTGGTATACTCAATCAAAATGCTCCTTCTATTCCATACTCCAGGACTCATTTCCAATCCGTAGTGCAAGATTCCGACAAGTGTGCGAAATTACAAGATCTGCCTGTTAGAATTACCTCGATAACGATAAATCGTACCATGGAAGTAAATCCTATATGAAAATCGAGATGCTCGTGGTTATGAAGTTGATGTGTATACAAGTAAGCCCTGATACTCGAAACAGAAGGTGTGAGGATAAGGATCAACAATTGCCTACATTTCTCAAGATCTGATTATGTAGTGGATATTGATCACTGTATCTTTTTGGTCCTTTAGCATCAATATTAACCGCTATTGAGTCAATTGACTGTGTGTCTTCATTTTGTGCCCTGTGACATGTTTATTGAGGAATCGTCACATTCTCTGTAATGATAAATTCCGTTGATAGCGGATCTCGCTTAATTTCTACAAACAGTTGAAGGAAGCTACTACACTAAACATATGCCGTGGAGTGAAGCATGAGAGCGGCCCTATTACTCCAGTAGTCACTCAATTCTGGCGGAGTATAACACACCTCTTCTACTCTATTCCACCCTTGATTATAAATATCACGTGATGTGTCATGTGATGAAGATCTGCTTATAGATGCATTCTCCTCCCTAACAACCAAGCCGTTTAGTTTCAGAAATGCTCCCGTCATGTTCTTCCCCTTGCAATGTAGTTTCCTTGAGCCCTAGCTATGGGTACAATACATCGTAGAAATTGGTATTCCCATGGCTGACTTTTAGTGAAAGACTTCTCACAGGCTACAGCTACTGAAAGTTCTGGTTTACTGGCCAAAAAATACACCCTTTACTTCCAGACTTCTAGATTTCCACATTTCAGCTCCCTACACATTCTTTCCTCGATTTCACCTCCTTCTTCTTCTCTTGCTGCCTCCCTCCTGTCTGGACTTATCGGTTCACACTCCCACCAACCTTCCCCATACCTACCACGTGACCCGTTGCCTTCATGACTACAGCCAAACTATTGTCTACCATTTTACGTCTTCACGACTAGTTATTGTTCCCCATGGTCCATCAAGCAGAATTTTTGCCCCCAACTGGTACTGACATTTCTTCAGTCTTACAGGGTGGGTACAACCACCCATTGTCCCGAGAATGGCAGCAGGAAAGAGTGTTAACCAAGAGCATGCTCATCTTTCCACTCTTTGTTTCAGACCAACCAGATGAAGAAACTGAAATTCCTTCCCTCCCAAACATCAAAAGATATGGTCTCAACAAGCTCATTCCGTACGTGAAAACATTGGTGGCCAAAGGTCTTCGTTCGGTGATTCTTTTCGGAGTTCCTTTGGCCCCAGGGGTCAAGGACTCGGTGGCTACCGCCGCAGATGATCCCAATGGACCTGTAATTCAAAGTATCAAGGCATTGAAAGCCGCTTTTCCTGACCTCTATATTGTCTGTGATGTTTGCATGTGTGAATACACCGACCACGGTCACTGTGGAGTATTATACGAAGACGGCAGCTTGAATCGTGAACAGTCAGTGTTGAGAATTGGAAAGATCGCCGTCAACTATGCCAAAGCAGGAGCCAACTGCGTGGCTCCTTCAGACATGATGGACGGCCGTATTAAAGACATCAAGCGTGGGTTGATTGATGCCGGTGTGGCCCACAAGTGTTTGCTCATGTCTTACTCTGCCAAGTTCAGTGGTGGATTGTATGGTCCTTTCAGAGACGCTGCAGGTAGCGCACCAAGCCACGGAGACAGAAAGTGTTATCAACTTCCCCCCAACGCAGCCGGATTGGCCCGTAGAGCTCTTGCTAGAGACATTGAAGAAGGTGCCGATGCTGTGATAGTCAAGCCCTCCACGTTCTATTTGGATATCATCAGCGATGCCACCAAAATATGCCGTGATTTCCCCATTTGTGCCTATCATGTCAGTGGGGAGTATGCCATGTTGCATGCTGCAGCAGAGAAGGGAGTTGTGGACTTAAAGCAAATTGCATTTGAATCGCATCAAGGTATGTTACGTGCTGGTGCACGTTTGATCATTAGTTATTTCACCCCAGAATTCTTGGAATGGTTGGATTAATTGGTCGTATGTCATATTTCACTGTTGATAGTATGAATAAATTGATGATGCTATGTGATAATAAATTACCCAGTGTTTGGAGCTCGATTGAAGTGACTTGTAACGAAGTTGATGAGCGGAGGACCCGGAACAACATTAATATAGCAGCTCGGCCCAATCAAGATGAAATTTCCAATCTGAGTACTTATTGCAAGTATGAGCAGACTCACATATATCTGTGTAATATTTCATACTTGAGAACCATGAGTTCCATCTGCCCCCTTCTCGAGTGTCCTCGGTTTTCTGATGCATTTTAGTGAAGTAATAAATAATTTATTAATTGAACATTCGTCATTCGGTCATAGAAAGAACTTTGCTTTCTACCCTCTAAGAATAAGGGAATCTCTTGCAAAGGAAGCTATTTAGCAGATGTGTAGAACAATTAGACGATAATAGCAATTTAACGATTATACAGTTCAGCCTGGAACAATTGAGAATGGGATGAGAGTGGGACTGTTTTTGAGCATATACATTCTTTGTTGAGGGACCAGTATTAGGGTATGCTTCAGGGTTTCAAGTTCGGTTGCTTGTAGCAATTTCTGGAAATTCAACGAGTTTGTTTGATTTGCATGAACTGGAAAATTCACTGGAAGTTGAATACCCCAGTTCGTTTACTTTCCGAGTTGGCAATAGATCTACTCGTGTAGTTATTTTTTCGCATTCTGTCTAAGTTGAAAATGTATGGTCTAACGAGGATATTGACAGTAACTGTGAGGGACATTTTCCATGAGAGAGTAGAGGAATGGCTGTGAAATGCAGATAATGAAAAATTGAACTTCCTCGTCAAACAAAAATATGGGTCTGTATCTCAAGTTTTTGAACCAAAATGTAGAAGCAGTGAACTGGCTATTTTAAAGTTTAATGGTTATGGGATTTGGTAATCGAAACACTTCCATAATTCTAGGTATCTGAAAGGATTATTTGTGTTCGGAGTATCCAGTGTCTATGTGACTTCTTGGTGTAGACTTACTACTAGTATTTCAAGTATTCAGGTCCGCAAAAAGAGTAAAGAACTTAGTTCTACGTATATTTCGCCCCGTTGGCTTCAGTTAGTAGAATTAAACACTCCAGTTAAATCTCTTTGAAAATACGACACAGAATGCTTACAAAGAACAAATTTATTGAATCAACAATCTTTGGAGAAAATATCAAAAAAGAGAAAAAACATTATATTCATGGACTTGTGTCTAAGTGTAGAGTGGTTTCTGCAATTGATATTTACCATATCTTTATATTGCGATTTTGTGTTCTTCGAATCAAGCCTAATAGTAATCATACAGGCAATCAAAAATAGAACTCGGTTCTCTAGTTGGTCTAAGGGGGCTTTTTAATGTTCCGCGATACAACTTCTCCTGGCCCCTTATGATAAAATTCTTTCTAGTTCAAGAAAAATTTAGTCTATCCAAAATCGGACTTGTAGAGATTGTTCCGCTATTGACTTTGATATCCACTAGCAACTGAATAATTCCGTGATACTTATTGCTTTAAATTATCCTCAATCAGGTGCCATGATTTTTTGCGCATCCACCCATTTCCAATCATTCTCCATGAAACTTATTAGCTCCTGTTCCTCCTAAACAGATTCCTGATAATTGATTGTTTCGCATCTTTTGGAATTACTTGAAGCTTTCCTATTTTATAGTGTCTTGTTTACTTTACTCCATCTCTTTTGTCTTTTGTGCTCAATTGGCAAATTCTTGCATATCACACTGTTGGAATCTGCCCGCATCATAAGCTTCACTCACTGATCGGTTTTGGCCCAAATAATTTCTACGCTAACAAAATAATTACCCCGTCACCAGTACGTCATTTCATCTACCTCCTTGATAAATCTATATGAACCAGAATAAAGGATTTTATAATGTTGTGTGGGTTTTGATAGTGGCCCAAAATTATTCCCACAGCACTGACGTCCTCCTTATTTTTTACTCGACCACTATTCCTATGATCTCATACAATTTCCATGTACTCTCGTTTACGCCTACTTGAGTACCCAGAGCGGTGGTAGTCGTTTAAAATCGCATCTCCTACTATTTTATGTAACCTCCGTATTTTGGTGGTGATTTCCCCACTCACTTGTGCTCTTCAATCTGTGACCTCTGCCTTTGCTATCAACTGTCTCTTTACTACTACGCATCAGGACACCGTGACACTGCTCGTAACTGCCTATTGCTCGTAAAAGCTTCGTGTTGTTAACAGCACATTAGCTCGTGAAAGTTACATTTGTAATTGCCCTTAGAAGTTGACCAGCACTCGAAACCACTGTTGAAATTATATCAGATTGTCTCATTTTGTAAGAAGATTCGTTTGTAGCACTTTTGTCTTAGTTACCAGCCCGAACCCTTTTTTTTCTTCCCCAGCTTCGAAGTGCCCAATTCACATCAATATTTACCACGTCGGTAGGCGTGGCTTTTGCCTATAGCATGTGAACATTATCACAAAACAGATAGTCACGAATAATCAATTGTTGGTTCTGTCGTAGTTTTGCTGACATTGTTAGCATCAAGCCTCCTTGCTGATTTGGAATTCACCATGGGACTCGCACAATGCCAGGCTGGAAGTCCAGCGAAAGAGCAGAGGAACCACGAACCAGGAACGGAAGAGACCGCGAAACATGAGGTCCAAACAACGAGAATTGATACCAACTTTGAAGCTTTTCAATAAATTAGGCACTTCTTCTGTTTTGCGAAGTATCAGATTTTCCTTACGTCCTGGGATCACCACACGGTCCAAGTGTCGAGTTTTCACAGTCGATTCAAATAAACTCGTTGGGGGAATTAACTCCGGTCAAAAGTGCCAGAACCGTGACTTATGCCGTGATAGTCTAATTTCCAACAATTCGCCCGTCATCAGAAATTGCATTGTAGAGATGAAATTAGTGGCTAATTCGCATCGTAAGAGCACAATAGATATCAGGGTCTGGAGGTTAGAGATAAGTTGAAAGCGAGAGGTGTCTCGGTAACAAGACGTGTAGGGGCCCTGAATTGAAATTGTAACACTATAGGATCGAACCGGAATGGGTATTGTGATGTACCTGGTGATTTACGTAAAGATTAATCGGCCGAACGAATTAGTTCGTGGTTGGAAATAAATTCAATACAGTGTGAAACTGCGACAAACCTCCAATTCCACTTGCAGTAGTAGTCTATTTCATCAACCCTAGAAACTAAACGTTACATATCTATTTATAGATTTATGGTCCCATAGATCTTGCTATCTATTTATAGAGGGGCCGATGGGTTGGAGGTCTGAACTGGGTCTTGTAACATCCCGAAACCAGAATCGTATGGGCATTTTGAAGCTGGTTGGGGAAATGTATGTGACAAAGATTCGCGTAGTGCTTTCAACAGTGAAGAATTTGTTCGATATGTGAAATTACACACCGTTGTAGATAAGCGAACGGCCTGGTTATGATTTCTTTTCAGCCAGTCCATTCAAGGGTCTATGGGGTGTTTAGGGTCCATGGGGTCTATGAAGTGTAAAGTCTCTAGAGAAGCCTCAATTCGCACTTCTGGTGCCTACTGACGTAAAACTGCTACGACTGCGAAGAATAAACTTGTATTCTTTCATATAAACTTGAGGAATTGAAATAGCATTGCGGCAGCTGGGGTCAGCTGCATTGGCTCATTCAGCTTGCATTGGCTCCAGGACTCAGCTGCATTGGCTTGTGGGCTCAGGTCGAAGTGGTAGGAGGCGGCCCGTCAGCGATACTGACCGCATCAGTATCGCACAATCACATACACCGCGTGGATGATACCTGGGATGAAACCCAAGATGGTCAAAAGAATGTTGATCAACAACGAGGAGCTGCATCCTCTTTCCAAGAACACACCCAATGGAGGGAAGATGATGGCGAAGATGAGCTTGAAGATATCGGAACAGGTCACTGGCATTTTGACTGGTGAGGAGTGAGTGGTAGTGAGGAAGCAGATCTTTCTGGGGAATCGCCCACTATTATATACTCTGGCGGCCCTTGGCGTAGGTCCCCACGGTCACTGTTGCTCAGCCGCACTCACCAATAAGTCGGGGCATTAGCAATCATGGTGTCTCGTCTCGAGCCGCGTAATGCACCACGTCTTCCCTGAGCATGATGCTGGGAGCATTATTCCGTATTGTTTGGTTAGAAGAGCATGGGACTCGGGCCCTTTGTTGACGGTGGAATCGGGGCCGTGTATGGGTGAGTTTTGCGAGGGGCTTATTGTGGAACGGGGACCTGGTTGGACGAGCGAATTTGACGTTATTTGGTCCTTGTTCGCAGTTCCTGGGGCTGGTCAGTGACCAGCTCCGCACCGTACTGCACGCTGGTGAGTTCACCTAGCGAGGGAAACTGCAGTGGAAACCACAGTGGAAACTACAGAGCCCAGTGTCTGTCTCAGTCTCCAGTGTCAACGCTGCACTCAATTGCTATTGCTGTTGCTGTCACTTTGCTCGTCAGTGTGTGCCGTCACACTTGCGCTGCCTCTGGCTAAAGGCCCTGAGTGGTGGAGACATTCACCTCCAAAACACTCCACCTGTTGAGCCCCCTCGCACGCCAGCCCTCGCACCTTTTCTGTCACTGCTCCTGTCATGGGACAGCGCTGGCAATGTTACCAAGGTTGCTCAACCATCACAGGGCCGTAACAATACCCACACGGGACGATTCAGGTACCACGGAGGTGTGGGCCTGGAGAGGTGTTTGAAGCAATGGCTCGCCAGAGCAACGTTGCAACGTTACAGCCCAACGGCTAGTGGTCAGTGGAAATCGGTGAGATGGGGGACGGAGATGTCAAGAGGGGTCGACGCAAGATTAGATCATTTGAACGTATGGATCATCGCCATCATGGGGTCGGTTGTGTGGTGGGAGGCTCGAGAGAGGTCTTGTGTGTGGAATGTAGATCGTGTTGCGATGGGGCCCGTGTCCCAAGATGATCATTGATTGCTAACACTGGGGAAATGTGATTTGGGGTTAGTGGCTATGAATAGAATCGGAGTCTAAAGTTGACAGCTGGCTGCGCAAAAATGCAGCATTACCACTTCTATTTTTCAGCAATAGACACAGTCATCGCACCATTGCAGCCGTAGAACTGAGAACTGAGAAATGGCTCTCAGCCGTGGAGGTGAGGCCACTAACTTAGTTCTTTTGACCGGACTGAACTAGATTAGGTCGAATAAAGAGATTCAAGACTCTGAGATAAGCATTACTTCCATAGTTCATCCAGCCCACAAAGTGAACGGTGATCTTCTTTGTTCCGGTGTGCAGAATCACGTACAATCGATGGAACTATGCGTACACGGACTGATACTACCGTGATGATACTATACTGGGGATACAGATACAGAGAGTAGAAACGAAGACAAGAATACATCACTGACTTTGATGATACTCCCAAACTGTTAGAGAAAAGGCAAGAGACAGGAAGTGGGAACGTTCGAGAAAGAGGACAGCAATGGGTGAAGAAAGTCTAGACAAATGGTATTGAGTGCACAGAGCACTCTTCCAGCCATAATATGATGAACTCCTTTTATATCTGAAGTGACACAAGCCGGTTTTTTGGAGTGCCAATTCCTAGTATTTCTACCATCTTCATAATTCAAAGCCAGAAAGCTCGAACAAGCCAATACTATTCTTCTTGGTACAATGTGGGCGATCGCAGCTATTTGGAGCCAATTGAGGAATACCCAAAGACGTGAGAAGGTTCATACAGCTGTCCATGCTTTGGGAGTCCACCTTCTCTCTTCGAAAAATCAAAACCTTTTGCTAAAACCTGAATCCTTGGAACTTACCAAATTCCTTTGAAAACTCTTACGGTTCCATAAACTTGCGTCCCCTGAGATCTGCCGTCCCACTATCACTCACAGACTCGCACATCTTTGCATCTCCATTCGGTCCTTCGTTTACCCAAATACCTGCACACAGTACATCTCAGCACTAACGTTGAATTTTTTTCAAACCTATGAATCATAGCTCGTGCCCTCCCAAGCTACGTCCATCCACCGTATTAAGGCTCTCATAGTTCACCATGTCCGACTTGCAGTTGAGCATATTAAAGAAGGTCCACGACAATAATGGTGTGATCGAAAACACCGCCAAAGTCGCCGAATTCGCAGGCATTGATGCCAATACCTTGCACTCCAATTTGACCTCCTTGTGGGCCAAGGAAATGATCACATTCAGCAAGATCGAAATCGACCACTGGAACCTCACCGAAGAAGCCGAGTCTTTTATTGCCAACGGTGCAACCCCAGAAATCCAAGTTGTGGATGAAGTTTTGAAGTCCTTGGAGACTTTGACCATTGACGACTTGAAGGCTAAATTGGGTCCTATTGGTCTCGTGGGTCAAGGTAAGGCTTTCAAGAACAAGTGGTTGTCTAAGGAAGGTAACAACTTGGTTGCAAAGGTCGACAAGTTGCCACAAGATGTGGTGTTGGATGAATTGAAAACCATCAAATCTACCGGTACTTTGGATGACAAGAAGGAGTTGAACGAATTAAAGAAGAGAAAGTTGATCACCTTGGTCAAGATCGTCAGTTATAAGGTTGAAAAGGCCGCCAAGTTTGCTTTGGAGATCAAGACTTACGAAACTGATATCACCGCCGAAATGGTGGCCACTGGATCTTGGAAGGATGCTGAATTCAAGCCTTATAACTTTAACTCTGAAGGTGTGTACCCACGTTCCGGTGCTTTGCATCCATTGATGAAGGTCAGGGAAGAATTCAGACAAATTTTCTTCTCCATGGGCTTCACTGAAATGCCATCTAACCAATACGTTGAGACCGGTTTCTGGAACTTCGATACTTTATTCGTTCCTCAACAACATCCAGCCAGAGATTTACAAGACACTTTCTACTTGAAGGATCCAGTCAAGGCAGGTAAGCCAGAAGATCAAGAATTCTGGGACAACATCAAGCAAGTCCACCAAGAAGGTAAGTATGGTTCTATCGGTTACAGATACCCATGGAGGGAAGAAGAATCATTAAGAATGGTATTGAGAACCCATACCACTGCCATTTCCTCCGCTATGTTGCACAAGTTGGCCCAAGATCCAAAGCCAACCAGACTTTTCTCCATAGATAGAGTTTTCCGTAACGAAGCGGTTGATGCCACCCATTTGGCCGAGTTCCACCAAGTCGAAGGTGTGTTGGCTGGCTACGACATTACTTTGGGTGACTTGATCGGTTTCATGGAAGATTTCTTCGGAAAGATGGGTGTCGACGGCTTGAGATTCAAGGCTGCTTACAACCCATACACTGAGCCATCTTTGGAAATCTTTGCCTACCACAAGGGTTTGGGCAAGTGGGTCGAAATCGGTAACTCTGGTATGTTCAGACCTGAGATGTTGCAAGCCATGGGCTTGCCAAAGAACTTGCGTGTGTTGGGATGGGGTCTTTCTTTGGAGAGACCTACTATGATCAAGTATGGTGTTTCCAACATTAGAGAGTTGTTGGGTCACAAGGTCTCTTTGGACTTCATTGAAACCAACCCAGCTGCCAGATTAGATGAAGCTTTGGTTTGAACGTAGATAATTAATTGTTAATAAACACCACATCACAGTATATACCAGGAGTATGATAACATGATATTGGAATCCTACTAAGAATTCATTGAAAAGTAATTTTTACAATCTTGATGAAGTTCTTCCTCATAATTTTCCACCAATATTACTTGATTGAAAAAGCTACCGATGCTATCTCGCTGTCTAGCTTCATTTGATATTCATACACCCTCAAACATCAAAGACATATTTCTCCTCAGTAACCTCCTCACCTAGTGAAATAATTCGCCTACTTAACCATTATTGTACGTACTGATCTTTCAACACAATCTCCCTATATAAAACTCAATTCAATTTAATAAGATTCTGTCCATTTCCATTTAATTGTTCCTCACTCTTCTCTCCTAGTTTTTATTGTAGTTGCAAGCTCTTCCTTACCATGAGTCCATTCAGAGCGCACGCGCACGACCAGAATTAGTTGTTGATATCGCACACTCCACTCTTTGAGAATCAACCACTTCAATTCACCCAGGATTGATTTATTCATACATCACCACAGCACTTCCTTCAAAGTGGGAACCTCTTTAAATTCGGTCAAAGAATTTCAAGTTTAATACATCCCAGCAATAAAGTCAAAAACATCGAAGCACAAGTACACCTTGAACATCTGAATATGTCCAGTGAACAAGTTGCACAACCGTCTGTTCCTAGTGCATCAATAACGGCCGGTCCTTTGAAATGCGAATGGAATGGATGCCATAGTCAGATTCAAGATGCATCATCTTTAGCATCTCATTTGGAAACCGCCCATGTCTCGATAGATAACGGCGATGCCAATAAATGTCTTTGGGAAGGATGCGACGACTACGGTAGGTCGCAAGAATCGAAACAAGCGCTTTCGGCTCACGCTTTCGCCCATGTTGGCGAGCGAGTAGCGTGCCCAGTGCCCGAATGTGATGAGCGCTTCTCCGGGCCTGCCGACCTTGCTAAGCATGTCAAGAATCAGCATGATCTACAAACCCTTCAAGAAGCATTCACCAAGAGCAAAGTACAAACCGAAGAGGAAATATTGCGAATGGTAGAACAATCACACCAATTGAAAACGCCGTGGTGGTTCAATAGAAGATTTTTGGATATTCTCAAGGGAGAGATTAGTACCACTGGTTCGCACAAAGAAGACAAGAAACGTAAAATAGAAGATGATCACATTATTCCAGTGCAAAAGTTGTATCAGCTTCCATTGGACTTTAAGCAGCATAAAGTGGCCAATTTGAGGTACAAAAATTACGTGGAAAACAAGAGTTTGCTTTTCGGTCCCGGTATACCACCAAGCTACAATCCAAATATCATCAGAAGACAGAAGTTGTGGGAAAAATTGGAACGCACCGGTGGAGAAGATCATGATCTGGAAGATGAGTATTTGGTGTTAGGCCAACAATTTCATGAGCAAGTGGAAAAAGATAGCGATAGCATCAAAAGGCATTACAAAAATATGCATGTGGACAATTTTGATAATATTTCCGGAGTTAGCGAACTCAAGCGGGTTTATGAGGAGATGGAGAATCAACTTCATACAGCCCAGAGGATCAATAATGTTGTAAGCAATGAGCTTGAGAAATCCGTGAAGGAAAGGAGACAGTTGTGGCTCATCAATCAAATCTTGATCAACGCCAATGTGGAGCTTGGTGTCCCCCCAGACGATACTCACATCCCACAGAGGGTCAGTCGTGATAAGTACGATGACGAGTTGTATAGCAAGTAATTGTCCACAGCTAATGACGTTAGGATGTCGGTGAAAAATCGATCGAAACCAACTCTCCAAGGACGCACATCAACCTCGAGCAATCAAAACCAATCAAAACCAGATGAATATTCTAAAATAAGCGAACCCAAGACTTCCAACTATAATAAGCCAGTTCCCGATAGCCTGTGGCTCCAGATAGAGCAAGAATGCGTCCTGCTATGCATATAATAGATCTAAGGGCTAAGGGGCTTACTAGCAGCTGTTGGGAGCGCAGGGTGGATGGCATCAATCATGGATATTACGAAGCAGCAACTCGTTTGATGAAGAAGACGGGTTGAACGGACCAGATATTATTTGCTGGACCAATTCAAACACAATAGTGTTGGGCCCATAACGTAAATATGAGCAAATGCCGGAGGAACAATTGTATGCGAGATCAGGAGTAGACTTAGGATAAGTATGAGGGAAAGTATCAGAAGATTAAGGGAAAAATATTTTGTAGAAGCATGTGCGAGAAACAAGAATAGGTGATGAAAGACTTGGGGCACTAAGAAAGGGCATTTTTCATGAATCGACCAAAAGATGATGAACTCAGTGTGTCAAAAAAATCTTTCAATAAAGCGATCGCCATGAAAATGTAGCTCCCGTGAACTCATAAGGGATCGGACCAATTCATTTGTTTTGTCCTTAGGCTCACATTCCAGTTCAGTTTATTTAATTACTACTTCATTGCGTCATTGATTATTTGACTAATTTCTAGTTCAGTCCATTGCCTCATCATCAACTTACCAATCGACCAGTTACATAATTACTTAATTAGACTAATACGTTTCATCATCCAATTATTTAACATTTAACTTTAAACTATTTACCGGTTCCACCTTTGCGTCTGAACCTAATTATCAATTGACCGATTTACGTATTGACCCATTTTGCTCAGTAACCTCATCACCTAATTTACGTATTTGACCATGTAAATCAGCACTTTTTACCTATTTGACCTTTTCCTGTTAACCTATTTACCTATTTCACTATTAAGCTTTTCTGCCAAAGCCATCGATCAGTCCTTTTGTCCCACTTGGAGGATTCCCGTCACTTTGTCTATCGACTTATACTTAGTGCATTTCGCCAAATTGGCGAAAATTTTACGCCCCCACCAAAGTCGGAGGATTCCCATACAGTGACGTCGAGGATGGCACATCTGTGGGAGGGGATGGTCCTTTGTGGAGGCGGAAGTTCTTCAATATTGATGAACCTCGAATGCCCCTCATACCACTTGATGCATACAATTAAATATCCACTTGAGGATATGCGATACGGAATCAGGACCCGTTGTTTCTGAACCCACTCCTTCAAACTTCTGCAAAGTTCCCGATTTTTGCGAACTTCATACCCCCACATACTTCTAATGCTTCATGCTTCGCAGGCTCTGGCTCCTCGAAATCTTCACATCCTCGCAAACTGTGCAGAGTGCTATTTACATGGATCCGCATTCCTTCTCCGCAGCCTAGGCTGAAAATATCATGAAATTGGTGCTACACAATAGACAAAGGGGTGGGCATTTTCCCCTAGATAGGCGAGGAACTATTGCGATCGATGCAGTGTGCGGAGGGCGGAAGCGGGCGTAAGGGGTCCATGTGTGGATCAGCAGAGGAGAACTACAGTGAAGTAGAATTTGGACTGGGACGGGAGTTTCAGGTACTGAGATTACAGTTTCGATTAGGGACAGATCTTGATTAGTATTGGAATGAGGTTGGGATCCGAATTAGACGTAGGAATGACGTATGGGACGGGATTAGGCTTAGGAGAAGACGGTCCAGATCCGAAGCACTCGAGGTACATGGATAAAATATACCAAGCGTTCTTCGCAGTGTGGCCGTATGGGTTTTCTGATAATCACTGACAATCGTAGGCACACTGACAATCGCAGAAGTAACCAGTTTGGTTAATTTCCAGCTATTGTTCATAGGGTGTTTGGTTGATTGGCTGGACTCGGAGACAGAAGCCAGGCAAATCTGTCATGTAGATCAGAGGGTAAACTTGCCAGGTGGATCTGCTGTGTTATTTACTAGGTAAATCTGTCAGCGAGATGGTGAGGCTAAGTAAATTACTAAGTGGTTCACTTAGCGAGACCGTGAGGCTAAGTAAATTACTAAGGACTTCCGCTAGCGACTCCCAGAGGCGAAGTAGAAGGCCAGTGGTTCAACTAGCCAGGGCTATAGCTTAAGTACATTACTCAGTGAAACATCTAGCCAGAGCCAGACCCGAACTACACCTGAACTAGACCAGGACCAGAGGCAATGTATCCCACCAAGCGAGGCACGGTGCATGGCCTGGTGGATCTTCAGTGTGAGCAGGTGCGAAAAATTACGAAGACATCTGGAGGAGGCCAGAGGAGGTGCAAAAAGCAAGAAGATGAAACGGATCAACACCAAAAGAGCTTGATGACAAGATGAAACGACGGCTCGTCTAGTCTCGCCTGTTCTCGCTCGATTTCCCCAACGGTTTCTTGCAGAGTGTCCAAGAAGAGTAGAGCACACTTCTACTCTGGGAATAAAAATTACCTACAGTGTGTCCCAGAGCTTCCTGTTGCGGCCGGGGCCACTTTTGAGGTCACTTGCCCCTCGCAGTTGGTGGAGATCTCCTGCGGTGCCCCTGTTCTGTGTAGGGCTACAAGATTGACTCAGGTTCTGACTCACAGCTCGCAATATCCATGGCAGACGGACCATCGGTTCCAGGTCTTTGGTAAGGCTACGGTTGCGGTTGCGGTTGTGGGCATGGTTAGGTGCTTCGAGCTGCTTGGTTGCATTTCTTGTTATTTTGTTCCAATTGTCAATATTTTATTCTGGCTGTTGTTATTTTGTTCTTCCTGTTACGTTTTCCTGCCTCCTGATATTTTGTTCCTGTAGTTCCTTTTTTCTTGCACTTGTTCTTGCCCAAGGACCTCTTGTTCTCTCGCCCTATACAGGCGTGCTACAGCATAGGGATCCCCGAGGAGGAGCCAACAATACACCCATGTTGCAATAGAAAATAGGAGGAGCCTCCAATAATAAGAACAATTCGAAGTGGAAAAATAGTGCTCCAAGCTCGCGGAAACAACTGCGCACCTCCAACAATAATAATAAGCCTATTTGCACCAGGGCATCCACACTGCTTTGGCCAACATACACCCGCTTACCGGGGGTGAGCACAATAACGGAAGCCACTGCTATTGATGCAACTACTGCAACATAGGCACCAGAATCTGCAGGCTATTTAGCATTCTCTGACGAACAATGCGCCGAAGGTCGCATCTGGTGCACCGCACCAGAGGGATCAAAATCTCCTACTGATCCCAGTCTGAGGTGCCCAAAAGCCATGATAAGCTTGCGGGACTTGCGCCCATCTGAGACTCAACAATCGGCTGCTGGACAATTGCAGGGGTGGCATGTTTGGGAGGTTTCGGGGGGTGGTGATGGTTGTGGTGTTGTTTGGGTTGCAGAGGTTATGGCCCTGCCCTTCGCCGGCGTAGTACGGGACGTAGCACTGGGCGTGGCTCTGGCTCCGAGTGGGGACTCGCGCAGGTCCTGGTGACCTGCAAAAGAATCAGTGTTTCACCACGTTGATAACACAACCCACCACGAAGAAAGAGGTTGCTCACGATGGGCGACGTGGGGTGCGGTGGGGGGCACCGGGCGGCGCCGCGATCTCCGCCGTGTGCTGCCCCCAAGTCCCACCAGCCCAAGTTCCACCGACCCCAGTGCCAGTCTCCAGTTCCAATTGCCCTTTTCTCCAGGTTCCTACCACAGGCCCAGCTGTCCGGCACGGGCTCCATGGTGGAGAAACCCGCGCTTCAGCCCCCGCGGTATCCTTGTCCTACGGGCCAACTCCGCTTGATAATCCCGACAACCCAAGCTCTGAGCCAGTGGGAAAGGCTCTCCCCTCAGGCTAAGCGAGTCCTCTCGGTCAGTATTGTTGCAGCCTGCATCGGGGGCGACCCGGTGCTTCGGGGCCAAGCCCGTTTGGTGGTGGAGGAAAGACCCACTGGAACCATTGATCTGACGGTGCAGGGCTGCGCACTGTACGCCACAATAGCCCAGGAGCCCATTTACCTATTTTAGGGAAGATTCCGGGATGGACGCTCAGCCGTTATCGATTTCCACCTACGGGCTCCAGGTGACTGACATGACCCATGCAGCAGATTTAGACAACACGACAACACGACATCAGAACAAAAGAACAAAATAACAAATGGTCAGAGGACAAGACACTGGGGGTACAAAAAGCGCAAATGGGACAAAGCGTAAAATTAGGTAAAATAGGACAAATCGCACGCTGTGCCTGCTGCACCATGATAAGGGTGCCATCAGCCATTGGTATATAAGGACGGGGATCCCTCGAAGCTGGAAATATCCACACCATGAGCAACTTCGACCTTTGGCTGTGGCCCCCCAAGGAGGCCACCATGGTGACAACCCCCTCCAATATTGATTCCGTGCTCCGTGACAGTGGCCCCCATGCCACCCCTCGCCCTCGCTATCGGCTGCGAAAGCTGGTACTGCTTCCGTTGCAGGTGTCGCACCACGGGAGTGCTGGGGGACCTGGTGATACAACGCTTGGAAGCTATGGCCTCGAGGCCATGGCCGGTGCTTATGCAAATCACGTCACCGAGGTCTTCACCAACGGCCCTACGGCCGTTGGCCCCAGAGCCAAATCCGTCAGTGGTGCTGCGTCCACCACGGGAACTAGTGAGACTCTCTCTAACTCCTCCCCCAGTACTAAGCACCGTCGCAGAAACTACGTGCACAAGCCCTCCAGGCCCCCAAGACACTCCAACCCAGTGCTTCCACAGTTCTCGCCTTCCCCGGGGATCTCAGCCCGTCTCGTCAAGCCCTCGGTTACCATTGCCTCCATCAACACCTGGGACAACTTTCTGACCCCCACCAAGTCCAAGTCTCCTACCATGAGAATCCAAAGAGCAGAATCCACGTCGCTGGCGGCCTCCGAATCCACGGACTGCTCGTTCACCTCGAACTCTCCCAAGTTATACGTCTCGGATTTCTCCCTGTACTCAGACTTGGCCGATGTCTGGGGCCCTCCATCGGATTCCGGTGCATATTGCAGAGCTTCCAATGCCGCACCCGCAGAATCGCACCATTTACACGAAACAGGCTGCGACGACTGCAACAGCTTGAACACCATAAGCCTTGGGTCGTACTCGGCTCCATCATGCCCAGGAACCAACGGCGACCTCCCCTTCACCGCGGCCATGACTGAAGACGGCCCCTCCGACTTCAAACCCAAGCTCAGCACCACTTCCTCCCCCAGTGTCAACTGCAACTACGACCCCAATTTCAATTTCACTTCGAATGCGAACTCAGTTTTGGACTCCGATGCCCATTCGAGTAATATTCTCGCAATATCCTCCTCTTCCCCCCAGACAGAGCTCCCCAACTCGTGTTCTATGATTGTGTCCCCAACACCACCTGCCGTGGAGCCCAATTACTTGAACCCTTTCCCCTGTTCTCTTTCTCTCGAGGACCTTGAAATCTTGACTCCCGGACCTTATCTACACCACGCGGATCCAGCAATGGACTTATTTGGCGGGCCCAACTATCCCGGACTCGAGTCGGTGTTCGACCTTTAGTTTTCAATTCTCCTAATAGCTCACCGTGTTGTATTACTACGTGCCTTTGAGAGCCTGGTGCTCGTGTGCTATTATTGCATTAGCTATATTTAAATCATGCCGGTCTGTATGGCCCGCTGTGCTAGAGTATATACAATTGGTTTCCCTAATAGACAGTTCGATAATATTAATAAGCGTAGAAGCTTATGCATTTAGGTTTTGAGACATTCGAAATTAGTAATTTAGGAACTTTCGCTTTGGGTTTGGAGACCTCTGGTCTCAAAACCGCTTTTCCCCAAACTTCGCGATCACTCCTGGTGTCAATCTGAGCTTTCAGGAATGAAGTAAATCTATTTTTCCCGGCCAGCATTTGTTGAACTCACAATCACTGACAAATACCTCTTGTAGACAGCCTTTTGAAACATACCTTGGAATGTGTAGTGCAACTCCCCTGACACGTCCTGGCAACACCTTCTTCAGTGTTTTGATTTTGATAAGAATAGCCCATGTGTTGACATGCCAAACCTGTCATCCGCGTCCTGATCTGATTCCCAAACACAAAATACGAAAAGCCTCCGATAATTTGCTGGAGGGATTATCCAGCACTATTCATGACACGGATTATGATATTTGTCCCAGGCTTAGTGTGTTTTTAGTGTTTGCAATTATTGATGACGCAGTTGGTCCAGGAAATCCGGATCTCCTAGCTTTATACACCATTGAGCCAACATTATCACCACATTACAACGTCCTTGTATAGCAGTGGTGATATTTTATAACTCTTTCCTTATACTGAAATACCACTTGTCTGCCACACTCTATTTTTTTTCAACACAGGTATTGGGTGTTCCCGTACGTTTCAATTTCCAGACAATGCTATTAATAGAGGGTGATGAGGTACTAGTGTAGCCTTTGTGGAGCCTTTTCGCATCAATGCTAAACGGAGACTTTTGCATCAATCGGCAACTACTCTATCAATGATAGGTTTCAACGCAATGGGTAGTAATTCTGCCGCATCCCCTTTGAACCCCCAGGTGTTGCTCATCCTTCCGTCCAATATTTCCTGTTCTATGTCTGTGTTGAAAACCGCAACCTTTCCTCCTCTATGTCTGATACGTTCAACGTAACTATTTGCTGGGTAAACTGTACCACTGGTTCCGATCACGAGCACCAAATCCACAGGCTCTGTTTCTATGAATGTGTCAATTTTGTCAATCACCAGTAACAGGAGCGACTCTCCGAACCATACGACGCCGGGACGAAGAAGTTCATGACACGCTGGGCACAATGGAAGTTCCGCCTCGGATAATTGCTTGACGGGTTGGAAATGCGGTGAATCTGTTGGACTGGCGTATTTACTATTGTCCTTGCTCAAATGACTGCAATTGTTGGCGTGGTTATCGTTCCTGTCGTTACCCTCGCTGTTGTCGTTAGAACTGTTGTTGTTTTGGACGTACGAGGCCTCATTTCTATCATACTCAAATTCGGTACCTGCCAACCCTGACGACAACGGATTGGTGAAATTGTCCTTGTCAACGTAGTTGCAGGTGAAATTGGTACATCGGAGCTCAAAGATCGAACCGTGAAGCTCATGCAAATTGTTCTGGGGATGGCCGCTTCGAGCGTGTAAGCCGTCCACGTTTTGGGTGATGGTGATGTGGTTGTTTCCCATGATCTGAGCAAGTTGGGAAAGCGCCCGGTGGCCAGGATTGGGTTGGGCTTTCAACGCATTGTAACGGCGCCACGAATAGAATTGCCACACGAGGCCTGGATCAATGTAGAATGCATCGGGCGTCGCCAAATCGATCATGTTGAAGTTCTTCCAAAGCCCTTGAGTGCCTCTGAAGGTGGGAAGTCCCGAGGAAACTGATAGTCCTGCCCCCACTAAGGCGACGATCCGTTTGGATCGTTGTAGATGCTCCTGGAACTCCACTAGTCCCTTCATGATGACAAGATGTTTATGACAATGAAGATGTTGCTGCCGGGATGGTAATGATTATGTTATTTGGTGTTTCTGGTGCAGGGTAGTGGGAGGAGATAATTATTGGGGTAGTATTGATAGTAAGCGCAATATTCTTAACTTTACAATTAGTATGGGATTCTCATAAAATTTACACGTATTATACAGTACGTACGGAGGGCCCAAAAGACGAGTGAGCCTACGTAACAGAGGTTGAGGAATAGGAAGCGGGAGGAAATAATTCTGGTGATGGCAGAAAGAGCTCAGGGCTTCGCTTGTGAGGTTTATTGGCCGGCTCTGGAGGCCTTCCATGCCAAATAGCGGGCAGAATGGCCCAACAGAGCGGGACCATTAGTGATGATTCTGTTGCCCGAGTTGGCGATTGGAGGAGCACGATAAAACACGATATCAGTGGATCCAGATAACTTGGCTTTTTTGTTGATGTGGGCACTAACGTTACCCAAATTGGCATCGTCCTCAATGGCGTAGGAAAGCACACCTCCGGCCAACATGGTCGAATAAGACGAAGTCACCGCGAAAAAATTGGTACCTTCAGGAACCAAAGTGGAGGGAACTGGTGTTTCTGTTCTGCGGAAGAGCTGTTCGTGCTGCTGGTGTTGAATTTGCTGGAGCTGTTGTTCTTGGAACTTCTTCTGTTGACTCTCTTGGATTTGGGTCTGCAACAGCTTGTAAGAATTTGGTAAGTAGGAATTGTCATCGTATGAAGGTTGCCCAAGTCCAACATCTGAAGCACTGCTCATACCATGCATAGGGACATGGCCAGTGGTGTATATGGTGGTGGTGGCGCCTCCACCTCCCTTCAATTGCGAGATTGGAGTGAAGAGATATGCTTGAGCTCCAGTAGAGTGATCATCGTGGTCTGCCATACGTGTAACATTAGGACTGGATACGTATTGTCCCAAATCATCTTCTGGCACATCTGGTGCAAGGTATACCAGCCCAGCCAATGGTGGCGAGTTGGTATGAGGACCTTGAGTTGGCTCCCTAATGCGCATTCCTATGTGAGCATCTGGAGGCAACAACGACTTGATAGGTGATTCATACTTGATCAACTTTCTAGGCTCGTTCAACGGGACTAAAGGTTGCTCGAAGTTATCTCTTACTTCATCTGGTAAACATGCCTTCCATGTTCTGATTCTGTTGAAGACGTGACTTGACTCATTATATCTGAACTCGCAGATGAACCAAGGGGCTCCCGAAGGAACAACACCGTCTGGTAAGTCACCCTTTTGGTAACGAGTTAAAAATACAACGTAACATGGTCCCACGATCTCATTAACCAAGTGATCTCTGTATTGGCCAGTCTTACAGACCTCATTCTTAAAGAAAAGTCTGTCCGATTTGTGACACGTTTGCTCCGGACGGTAATACCAACAAACGTTAGTATATCTATTACCGTCTTCAGTGGACCACAAACGGAAAATTTGACCAACTGTTGGCTTTTCAGGATCATTATGGTTAGCAATTAATACCCAATCTCCAATTTTGTAGGTGTATCCGTTAACCTCTAAGGAGTCCAAAGGATATCTAATAACACCGTCATTACCGGAAGTGGTTTGACCAATCAACTCCCTATCACTCTTATTAATTTCTTGTTGAATGATGATTTGAGCCTCCTTATTAAAGTTGACAAAATCGATGTATTCTTCACTGTAAGGGTCTCTCTCGTAATACATTTGGAAGTTTGCAAACATCACATCCAAATCATGAATGAATTGCTCGACGTTCGAGTACTTTCTGGTTCTGACCTTAATCTTAATTTCATTCAAACTAATTGGATTTGGAATTCTATCGTAATAATCATTGTAGGCCTTTGAGTCAGGCAACTTGTCGAAATGGTAAGTCAACAGTCTTGCCTCATTTTTGGGGTCACGTAATTTCTTGAACTGCTTCAAAATCAACTTGATTCTAGTCTCGAACGGTTTGTCGATGATTGGAGGTCTTCCTCTTCTGATACCACTCTCGGCTGGTCTTTGGGACTTGGAGTATGGAGAAGCAGTAGGAACCAGCTTGTTTATCACGTTAGGCAAGTAACTCTGTTGGGATGGGGCATCTGTAACCTGCATAGATTGATATGAGGGCATAGGAGTTGTTGCATAAGCTTCAGATTGGGGTGTGCCGCTTTGTTCATAGTCTCTAGGATCCATATCGCTGAACTGGAAATCTTCTGCGGTAAGCTTGTCACCAATATCATCAGGTAAGTCTCCCAATCTAGGATAAGCCAATCCGGTTTGATTTCCTATTCCTTTGTCGGAGCTCAACTTGGGCAACACGAAGCTCAACACGAACTGCTTCAAGATGAGCGCATGTCTGTAGAAGATGGAGTCCTTTCTGTTGTATAGTCTTGCATTCCACGAAACCAACGCCAAGTCGTCCACAAACTGCTGGGCATTATCATAGTTCAATTTCTTGACTTTCCTTCCTATCGCGTGTAATGAGAGTGGATTCAACACAACCTTGTAGTAATCGGTACCTGTCCGCAGAGGCAATCTGTGGAAAGTTTCCGATACGTTTATTCCATTATCTTCCACCACGTAGAGACGATCCAAAAGGCTCTGGAGCCTTTTAGCAAGTTTCTTTTTCTCTCTATCGGACATTATTGTGGTAGTGAGAAGTGAGAGGTGAGAGTTGAGAGTTGAGAGTTCTGGTCAAAACATGAGTTTTAGAAGGGTCAAATTTCGCGCGGTTGGGACACGACCGGCAGAGCTGAAGTGAATGTAAAGAAAGAGGACATAATGTGATATGTGTCAGTAGTGGAAAGAGAAAAATTGATACGGCACTAGACTAGAGACACCACAGGCCCACTTTGAAAGATATATGCTTAGTATGAGAAGCAGAGCTACACTTGTCGTTTTGTTGTTGAAGGTAACGCTATGTGCAGGCGTGATCGAGTATTGTCACGTGACGTTATTCGATTGTTTCCTGTTTCTGCCCAAGAGTCGATCGGCGCTGGGATATTTCCCTGTTTGATGAAATGTTGATATGGGAAGCATTAATTCATCTGGTAAAAGGAGATAAGTCTTGGAGTGAACATGGCTAAAGAATCACTTGAGTGCTCTTTTTGGAATAAATTTTTGCTAAATGCGAAATATTCATCTTTTTGTTCTAGGATCTTTTTCTCTACTGTGCCAGTGAATTCATTCATGAATTACTTCTGCTTGGAAAATTCCCTAAAAACTGATATTATGACTGATTAGAAACGTTTTTAACCACAGTGATATCACTGCCGTATCTTCTGCTTCTGTCTAGCACTTACCTAGCATTTACCTCGATTTTACTTACATTTTTTCCCAATCCTATTCCTCACCAATTGCAGTCTCTAAGCCATTCAATAGCACCTACACCGGCCTCTTTTCGTGTTTATTATAAGAACCACCTAGGCTCAATTTTAATGGTATCGTTCTAAATAATTATGGTTGGTATTCTGTATAACTATTCGTAACACTTTCATCCTCATTCTTCAGTCAATTATAGTGTAACTATTCGTTACACTTTCGTTCTCATTCATCTCAAGTCAATTATAGTACAAGTTCCTCATTCGCTAGGGTTTCCAAAGATACCCCAGTACGACTCAACTCCGTATTGTCCTGGGTCCTTCCAGTAATCATTGTACATGGTGAACGCGATAATTTGGCTTCCCATGGTGGACACCAAACTCTTCATGGCCGCAATTTGGTTTTGAACAGACGGAACACAGTTACCGAAGGTGTCACCCTGAGTGGGCCACCCGGTTTCGGTGATCAAGATCTCTTTGGAGCCGCCACAAGCGTTCTTCAAATTCTGGATCTGTTGCTGTTGCCATGGGCCGGAGTCTGCTGGGTCGACGTTTCCGGACCAGTATGGGTGCGAATTCACCGCGAGGTAGTCGGAGTATTGGCATAACTCAGGGTGTGCCACCACTGCCACTAAGGTGTCCACAGACACCAAAGGGCCCGTGTATTGAGGAGCGTTCTGCTTGATCCACGATCTGGCAAAGCTCATGGCACTTCCGATCTGGGATGCACTGGCAGTTCCAGCATTGACTTGTTCGTTTCCAATGGCGATGGTGTGCACCGAACTCCAGCCACGGCTGTTGCCCTGGACTGCGTTCTTGATATCGGTCAACCCACCAGCAACACTGTCGTTGTCGATGTTCCAGACACCCAAGAACACTTGCTGGTTGCTGTTGATGGCTGCCAACACGTTTTCAATACCCTGACAGTCGGTGCTGTACAAACGGATGATATCGTAGTCGGACAATTTGGCCATGTCGCTGGCCACGTCCGATGCACTCTTACACTGGTGGCTCTTGGTGTAGGGAGAATAGGTGATACCCTTGGAGCCCGAGGCCGCAGAGGCCCCAGCACTGGAGCCTCCGGGCTGGGTGTTGCCGGAAGGTCTGGAGGAAGACGAAGGCTTGGAGCTGAATCCAGAAGGAAGACTGGGGGGAGGAGGCGCCTGAACCAAACCAGTGGCATCAGGCGTAGGTCCGTTGGGGTTGCTGTTGCTGTTGCTGTTGAGTCCTTGGCTGGAGCTGGGGGTAGAGGTTCCTACTTGAGGGTTTGCTCCTCCCCATGGGGAAGAAGAAGGCGAGGATGGAGGTGCTTGGCCAACATTAGGAGAAGTAGGTGGGGTTTGCTGGGAGGTGGCCGGTTGCTGGGGCTGTTGTGGGGGTTGTTGTTGCTGGTTGGAAGAAGAGCTACCGGTTCCAAACAAAAAGTCAAAAAGACTTTTGGCATCGGAGAATAAGTCGGAGGAGCTCGAGGCAGCTTGTGTTTGGGCTGGGGCTGCGGCCGGTGCTGGGGCTTGCGGAGCAGCTGGTTGTGGAGCAGGTGCTGGAGCAGGTGCTGGAGCAGCCTGAGCTTTTGGAGCTTGTGCTGCTGGAGCTTGCACTGCTGGAGCAGCTGGTGCCTGGCCCTGAACTCTTCCAGCATTGAATGCGAATGGGGCCGGAGCAGGGGTATTAGCAGCCGCTGGTTGGGCAGCAGGAGTGGCGAGCTGGCCCCAGAAGTTATTCTTGGGGATCAACTCGGTGGTCACAAGGGTCACATACTGGATTTGGCCCACAGGAAGGGCATCGACCGAAGCCAACGAGGCCAAGATGGCTGCGAGAATGGAAGCAGAGTACTTCATTGCTTATTGGAGGTAGAACGCACGAACTTTGACAACTATGGAGCTTTCAAGTTCGAGGACGAAAGAACCAGGTTCACCAGAGCAGTGGGAGCGATGATAATGTGATTAGAGAGGACCAGAAGACCGTTGATGATCAATCGCAGTGATGAATCGCAGTGGAAGGGAACAGTGCCTGGAGGACACAGATTTTGAGGTTATCGAAACGGAACTTCGGGGAATTGGACGGTTATATAGGTGGAAATGCACGCGCCCCCATCACAGCAGTCCCAGACTCATGGTTGGCCCGCTGCATCGCCATTAGTGCAATTGTGAGTAATCATCTCAGCCTTGACGTCGCTATTACATTGCCTAATTAGGCATAGGTTTTTCGCAGTAATAAAAAACCCTTTCCTAATTAGGAAAATCGGTTTGGGACCCGATCCACCATAGGTGCCACCTATGGAGGGCTCATCACCATTTTGGGTAAGGTTCTCGGTGGAGGCGGAAGGGATGGTGGGGCTAACGGCATTTGCCAGTGACCTGGGGGCCCCATCCCTTGACAACATGCCCCCATTGAGTGCGGGCCGGTTCCCGGATTCAATGGTGGCTGCGAAGGATGTTCTCCGTAGCCAGTTCCCAACACAGCAATTCCCGCGATCTGTGGAGGCTTAACACCCACTTGTGAAGTGCTATCGAAGGTCGCTAGACCGTGCCAAGACCTATAGACTCGCTAAGGTCGGCAAGCTGGTTTGTTCAGGCCATTGACGTTGAACTTTGGGCTTCTTGACCGGTTCAAAATTCGTCACTTTTGATCTGTTCGACACCTTTGACACTTTGAAAAGTGCGACTATTGTGGTGGATGCGGTGACTACGGTGACTGCGGAGGTTGCGACGTTGCTCACATGGACTGCTCCCGACCACGGTTAATTAGTTGGAGAACACTGGGCTGCTACTGGTGCTTCTGCTGCTGCTGCTTCTTTTGCTTCTTTTGCTGCTGCTGGGAGGATGTGTGGGGTATTCCGCGGGACATGTACGGAGTTGGAACCAATGGAGAGAGAAGTAGCACAGAGAAGGGATGGAGCGAGAGCTGCGTAATTGCTGTTTTGGGCATAGATCTGGTGGGACACCGCTGGCAGGAGAAGGCAGTAATTTACGGGGCTGGAAGTATGAACCCGTGGCCTGGAGAAGTCCCCCCATATGCCAAATGGCCAGAAATTCAACTAGGCTCATTAGGCGAGTATTGGAGACAGAGGCATACAATAGACAAGGCTTATGTTTTGTGGTAGTGGTGGGGGAAGAGGAGCATATGAAGGAGGTGATGCTAGAAGAGGTGATGGGGGTAGTCGTGGTGACATAGAAGTGGAAGAAATTAGTCGAATTTGAAGTCTTCGGTCCCACGTTTAGGGTGTGCTTGAGGTGTGGTTTTTGGTGTGATTTTTGGTGTGGTTTGATCCGAGCGATATGGCTCGATTGGACGTGAGGTGAAGTGATGTCACATGGAAGACTTCACACCCCAGCACCCCGTCGAAGGGTTCAAGGACATGAGAAGATCTTTGATAAGAGTCCGAAATTAATTAGATTTACTAAAAAGGCAATTTGAGCGTTGCACTTTTGCCAATCTGGGGTCAGACTTTTCGGTCGCACCGATACCAAGTATGGGGAAATGATCTGGTTTGAATATCTGAGTCTCGGAGGATATTTTATAGATGGTGACTAAACTGACTAAAACTGCTGCTTCACCTTTACTAATTGACATAATCAGCAGAGGTATTATTCGGAGGTCCAGATCGTTGGCGATGGTGGCCCCTAGCTGTGCAACCCTTGCTGGAATGGGTGTATCAAGGATCTCCAGGGATTAGTACTGAAAAAAATCGAAGAACTTTTCCAGCTTTTGTTGTGGTGGTTCTGATTATCGGAGTTGAAGTTCAAGATAATGGTGTTTCCATTGCATTTTGCACCGGTAGTGCTTTCAGGTCTCTAGATCATCTACTGTGCCAAGTATGCGACGTTGTACGGTGTGGTTACTTAATCATGTGTCAAATCAACCAGTCTGAAGTGGAAAACTTGAGGGCCTGAAGAACACCATTGGTGAAAGCTAAGATATTCTCCATCTTTTCTACAAACTTGCAGTGAGTGTGGTGATTTCTGCTTGATCATGGCTAGGGCCATAGCCAGGACAGC